>JAUMHF010000014.1:10785442-10879925 GCA_032359275.1 Microctenopoma steveboyesi | reverse complement strand
CTTGGTACCAAAACAAAGGCAAGACTCCAGAGAATGCTCTAAAGTTCTAAAATGTAATATTTATGTCACTGAGTGAGGGTAAATGAATTTGGAACACAGAATGACTTTGTAACCGGAAGTCGGAAGTGGACCCGGTACCGGATCCGTCGGGTTTAACAGGTTAAAGGTGCTGGCAGGTGGATTTTGTGGTGAGCTGTTTCTCCGGTTTTGTACATTACCAAGTTAATATAAAGAAATATGACTGGCAACATGCTTTCTAACTCATACTGCCCCTATTAGTGTTGTAGTTCAGTTGGACAAATGTTGTGAAGCAATAAGACACAAAGCATTTCTCTTAACCTAATTTAGTTTGAATTATACTCACAGAGCAGTAATCTGAATATTAGAACAATCAACAGCATGACGTTTTAAAAATTACAACAATGTGATTTACTCAGTAGGAAATGACTATTGTGAAATAATGATAATTTTAGCACACAAGTAATTGTTTGCTAAAATGTAAGACTTCATACTGGCAGCACAGTGAGGCAGCAGTACTGATGAAACCCTCTTCCTAACACATTCCCACCGTTTGTTTACTGGTGTGAAATGAAGAGCGCTGTAGTTGCTTATTGTGAGCGTTGATGTGGACTATCCCTCACGGTGCTTGGACATTAGAATAAATGATTAACCTGATGTTCTAAGAGTGATCTGTCCCTAATTTGGTGTTTAGTGTGTGGTTAAGAAATACTGACAGAGGGTACATTTTGGCTTCATTATAAAAGATGTATGAAATCACCCATTACTGAGATGGCTAATCCACTTTGGTCCAGACTGAAATATTTCAACAATTATTTCATGGATCATCATTATATTTGAGCTCAGACATTGTGTTTTTCCAGGGATGAATTGAACAGTATGAAATTACACTGACCTGTCATCAGATCAAAAGACCAATTCTTATATTTTACAAGCTACTGCATACAATTGTTGAGACTGTAAATATCTTAGCATGCTCAGTCATAACACAGTCAGTCAGCACAACCAATTTGACTGGTACAGCTGTAGAGTGAAAATAACATTTTATTTAAACATAGCAGATTTACAGATTTGTGGTGCCTTTAGGGGTCCACAGAAACCTTTGTAACTCAAAGTCATGCATAGTATAATAGAATATATCAATATTTCTGACTATTATGACCATTACCAAAGGGTTGTGCTCGGATGTAGGGCGGGGTGTAATAGGCTAAATATTGTAGCATGAGTTAAAGTTGTTGTCCTAGTGTCTTGAATAAAAAACATCTGGTGGATAATGCATGTAAACGAATGCAGCTGGGGCCTCACCTGCAGCCTACAGTAGCACAGTACTGCAATGATAAGGAGTAATATAACTGTAGCTAGAATTCCACCAGTGATGACCACTGTCCCGGCTGTCATTCGAATGGCTCTCCATCAACACCCTGCAAAGAGCGAGAGGGGGGGAGGATAGGGGAGGAATAGTAAAAAAAAGTGGGAAAGGACAAATGAAAAAGAAAAAAAGCACAAAAATTATCAGTACATTGGGTTCATTAGGTCAATTGTATCTCTGGCCTCACAGTGGTGCTTATTGAATTATCCAGTAATTAGGAGTCATGTAACAGAACCATCCTGCAAATACTGCTCCTAATATAGACAGCGTCTCACACTGGAACACATAGGGAAAGTAAATGTGAGAGAGCGATGAAGCAGCAGCGTTCAACGGGAGAAGAGCAATAAAGATGAGATGGAGAAATGACAGGAGAGCTTAGAGATAAATGGATGGTGGGAGTGAAGAGAGTGTTGAGGTGAGTGAGAAGCAGGCAATATAAACTAAGACGGAGTGAGCACAGAATTGACATGTAGCAAGGCAGAGAAAGGAGGTCAAGATGAACTGAGTAATAGGAATAGCAAAGGATTTGATGAATAGATATGAAATTGAACGAAACAATGATGGTGTGAGAATGAAACCGCAAAGGGTACATGAAAAGGAAGAGGACTTAGACGATTAAAACGTTGAGGGGGGGAGGGGGAGTTATAAAACATAAAAAAAGTCATGAGAAATTAGAAGGACATTTCCTGAGATCTGTGAAATCTTAAGCGACGCACGCGGTTGAATGACAGTCGAAACTGACATTTTGTGTGCAGCCTGTTTAATGATGTTTTTGTTCAGGCTTAAAATTAAACAGTTTCTTTGGAATCTATGCAGAAAATCTGTAGCTTCACTAGTTTGGTTTTACAGCTGAGAAAGCCATTTATATTCCACCACTATAATAACCTGTGTTTTTTAATTTAATGCCAGATAGCACACAATAGACCAACGTATACCAAGACATTAACTGTGGATCTATGTGCAGGTGTATAACTACAGAGAACTCTTTGGTCAGTGGTTGCGTGTTTGTATCTGATGCATGAATGGTCAGGAACACAGCCAATACGTGATGAGTGCACTGATGTCACACAATGTTTGAAGTCACTCATGATAGGGTTTTCAAAGTCACAATAAAACAGCATTTAGAGAGGATCAGATTCATCTCATGAAATAGGGATCATGTGAAGTCTAGACAGAGACTGGAGGCTGAAGGGCAGAAAAACTAACTTAAATGAAGCATGGCATGAAATTATAACATTTCAAACAAGGTGACAATGATGTTCACTTTGGACAACAAACACTATGGCGTAAGCAGAATAACGTGGAATACAGCGCAAAGAGAACATAGTGCAAGATCCTAGATCATGACCATTAATGCATTACTCAGCTGGAAACATCTGAGTGAGCAGCTGTTGACAACTGAACTCTGAACTCTGACCTTAAATCACAGGTCAGATGGAAATGGTGACCCCGATCTCATCAAACTATCTATTTATCTACATAATATGTCTGTCTTGATTCCATGTTTTAGTAAGGAATGTCTGAGAACACAAACATGCACCATTACCTTCTTGTCATTTGTAATGTACACAAGAAACAATTTTATCAGTTCAGGTGACGTCTGTCACAGCGCCTTTGCCAAACTGATTTTACATGTCACATATTGACAACAGACTGGGGTCAGGTTCTTCAGTCTGATTGACTTGGGACTGCACTGACCTCATTCTCCGTATATGAGATCAATGCTTTCCTTTAATTACCTCTTTTCTGTCTCTATAGCTGCTGGATTAACGGAACATGTCAAGGGCCTAAAGGCTTTAAATATTAATTTTACTTCTGCAAGTAATGCAGATTAAACAGTTTGTGGGGTTATTTAAATTGTCTAAAGTAATTATTTAATTTCCTCTAAAGCATGTTAGCGCCATTCTGTGTCTATCAACAATTTACTGAGCTCTTTATTACTCACTAATACATATTGCAGTAGACTGTTACTGTGATAGTTAGTTGCACAAAATAGTAAAAAATAGAAATGAAAAAAAAAAAGTTTTCACTCAGTTTCCAATTTAATACTGAAAACTGTTAACATTAATATGTTTAGGGAAATCCCAGACAGATGTGGCTACAGACCTTTTTCCCTTCATTACGTACACAATCTGGAAGACTCATAAGACCATATCATCACAGCGCATTGAGGATAATTGCCTGAAGCCAAAATAAGCCAGCAGGCATGCTGCTGTGCTATGACTCAACGGTGAATGCCATTACCAACAGCAAGCACACCGCAGCAAACTGTGTGTGTATCTGGTCATGGTCTGACAAAGCTACGACACTGACACTCACTAAAATAAAACTGCTGTACTGAATAAAAAATATTCTGACTGCCTGAGTCAACATAAAATATGGAGCATGTAAAATAAAATAAAATAAAAGCACTTTTTTGCCCATCCAGCTCACAGCTTATATTGACTTTCCAGTGACAGGTGTAAACAAGAACATTCAGCATCATCCACCAGCCTACTCACATGCACTTTATTCTAAGTCAGTACTATTCACCAAGTGACTGGCAGCTCTGAACTTCTTACCCTGAAAAACCTCTAAACTATGTTGAATTCTTTAGTGGGTAGCTTGTCTAAACCATATTAGCTTTCAGTGTGATATGCCTCTCCAGAGATGCTCTACACAGTTAGAATAGATCAGACTGCGTCTATAGTAGCTATCTGCCCCGTCTTCAAACATAAGGCCGCTTCTCTTGCCTGGAGCTGCAATACAGCTGGACTACTAATCCAATCTGCAGACCACACAGTCCACCAAGCAAATCAATATGAAAAAACAACAAAAACAGATCATTTTGTTTTTAAAGTCTTTGATTTCAACTAAAAAAGGAAAAGTGTTTACTTTGGGATGTTGTCAAGTAAGGAGAACCACAAACGAAGAAGTAACAGACCTCAAATCAAATCTTTAGCTTTTGCTTAAGTTAGAAATTTATTAGATATTAATAATCTGACCACGACTACATCTTAAAGCTGTACTAATCAATACTTTTATAAGAACAATAGATCCAATGAAGATCCAACCCTCGCTGTCTCTTCAGTTCCCTTCACCTATATACTTATATAGAGCTTTTCAGCATCTCCAGGTCATTGTTTTGGTTTTATGGCCTGCAACTATAAGAGCTTTGGTTTTTATTCAGTTGATTATCTCGTCATTGTTTCCAACAGCAGCAACAAACAGTGAAACAGCTCTGCTAAACCCACTGTGTGCTATTTACCCAGAACCAGACAGCAACCCGCTGAGAAACACGGTGGGACATTTAGGTGCCCAAGTCAGATAAAGAGTAAAACAGATCCAGAAGGAGTGCACATATTGGTAACCAAATTAATGCTAATGCTGCTGACATGGTTTTAAAAGGGGGTTAGATTTAGCTACTGTACAAACAGCAACTGTACAATATTTTATATGAAAAACACTCAGTATTAGTATTATATGACACACTTAACAGACAAAGACTCTTCACTGTTCTTTACAGAATACAATTTTGTGCATATTGATTCTCTTAAGTAAACCATAAACATAATTCTATTTCACTCTAAAGCTTCTAGTAAAATGTGTTATCTATAAACCTGTCCATGTTATGCGCAGTATGTCCTGTGGCAGTATTGAGCTGTTTCTGTAGAAAATCGGTTTTACTCCTTAACCTTAGACCTTTCACTGATTAGGTACGCACACAGCAGGGCACACACAAAACACACACACACATATAGTAAAGCTGATTCATTTAACAAAATTAACTAAAATCCAAAATTAGCATTTAGTGTAGCCAGGAAGTCTAGAATGAAAGACCAAACTAGAATGAAAAGACCATAACTAAAAATTTGCTTATCAGTAATAATGATCTTTACTTACTTTTGATGACTGATTTGATTCAGCTAGCTTAGTTAAAAACCTGCAACATAACCCGTCTTTGCTGGAGCAGTGGAACAGTTACTGCTTTATTAGCCACTTGAAATACACCAAGCTGTTCTTTTCTGGATTCAAATCAGGTAAATTTGCCTAGTTGTGCAAATTTTCCTTGTCAAAAGATCACCTGTGACTTTTACAGTGTGTCTTTGGTTAAATCTAATCTAAGTTTATTTATATAGCCCAGTTTCACATTATAAATTTGAGTCTTTACAATCTGTAAAACGCATTCACTGTCCTTAGACTCTGAAATTGGGAAAACTTTGAACAAAAAACCCTGGAAGAAACCACATAAAGATAAATGACTTACTCATCTCGTCATTATTCTGGAAAGTACAAGTAAACTTTTAACTGAGAGGAGGAGCTATGGAACTGTGAGTTTACAAACTTTAATTTCCTAGTGATATCTATAAACACCATCTGCCCTATAAGTTTTGCACTTTCACATTACTATGGCGCCTCCATGTTCCTTTCAGCACTATACAACCACTGTGGTATTTCTGGCAAGGTCTTGTTTGGAAAGCAATCTACTCTTCTGCTCATCATTAATACAATTATTCTAAGATAAGACTGTTTTGTATCATTTAATATTTTAGTGGCACATGGGTGAAAAAGTAGTTATACCCCATGCATCACACACATCAACAATCTGATCTGTTTAAATTGTTGAAAAGCTGTCAATGACCCAAAAAGTCAATATTCACACAAAGAATTTCTTAACCACCCTCCAGTACAGACTAACAAATACAGACACATGCTGTACTAGTCATTGTACGTAGTGCTAGTTGTATCTACCTCTTAAGGCTCTTTAAATCAGATTATTGTGTGATGGATGTGTTGCAGCAAGACGGCAAACTCAAGGCTTCAATGTGAAATAGTACTGGAGAAAGGCAAACTTGTCTGCTCAGCTCCTTCTGCTGGTATTCGTCCACAAGAATGACATGCGGTTAGAAGCAAAAGAGGAATAGCAGTAGCAGCACATGCACACACAAATACTCATACGCAATAATTTTAGTACTGGCTAACATGCTCTGACAGTGTGCTTTGGAATAAATAGCCACGCTTTGATGAAACATGGCAGAGATCACAGCAGAGGTCTTGCTAGGAATAATAGCTGCTGACAGGCTTTCAGTTCAGTGGGGAGAAATACACAGTAGGTGGCGGATTCGAGACGTACACAAGAGACAATAACATGTTCCAGGAAACAATTGGAACAGCTTTACTGCAACTGGGGCTGTCATAGAGTGATTTCGAACACGCACTTTTAAAGACACAGAGCACACACACACACACACCCTGCATGATTATCCAAAGAAATCACACCAGCCAGACCACCAACAGACCTAAATATGCTTTTGGTGAAAAGTTTAGTGAAATATGTCTTTCAAAGTGCAAAGTTTTATACCAGGGCCTTTTAATTTCAAGCTCACAAACAATCTTTGCTAATGTTAAGGGTCAAAATCAGTGTGATTACAGGTTTTTTGTGTTCTTGATTAGTCTTTGTCTACCCCTTAATAAAATGAGTATTCCTCCAAATAAGTAGCAGTAGCAATAATAATATGCATCATCTTATGAAAGGAAATTTACATCAAATCAGATTTCCATTATGCAGTTTTCTTCATGTCGACAAGAATAAATGCTGGATACCTCTCTCGTGATGCATCATGTAAGGAATGACAGCGAAGAAGCAGTTAGTTTTAGCAGGAGAATGGCATTGTTCACTTTTCTATATATAATATACTAATCCATACACAAACAGTGTATGGATTAGTATAGTCTGACAGTTTTTTGACTTTTAATTCTATCCAGCAACCTTGGTTCCACACTAAGACCTATAAGAAAACACTGTGCTTGTGTCAGTGTTTGTTGTCACATGCATAGTATGGAAAAATATTACCCTGTAGAATGAAACTCTATCTAAGCTGTCTGCAATGAATGGCTAATACTAAGTAAGTAACACTATAAAAGGTAAAAACTTGATAAATAATGAGTAACAGCACTATTTAAAATATAATTAAAAAAATTATGCAGAAATAGAAATATATACTATTTACCAATGTATGTGCTGAGTAATTGTGCAAATTCCAATTATCTGCAAAACAGCACAAAAATAAGCATTTGTTGTTGAGCAATTTTTAGGATTTCATTTTTTACATTTCAAACCCTTGTTTCACCAATAGAAGCATCAATAAAGTAATCTGTAACTGGAAAATGACTTTTATTTTCTATTTCTCTATTATTGCCTGATGTTTATCACCTGATTGATTGATTGATTGATGGATGGATGTCTGTTACCTGCTGTTCTTTTCTCTCTCCACTGTTCACTAACCCCAACCAGTCGAGGCAGAAGGCCCTGTTCTTCTGGAGGTTTCTTCCGTTAGAGGGAGTTTTTCCTCTCCACTCTCACCTCAGTGCTTGCTCAAGTGGGACTGTTGGGTTTTCTGTAAATATTTATATAACGTGTAAGGTCCTAAACCTTATACTGCAAAGTGTCTTGAGATGACTTATGTTGTGACTTGGCGCAACATAAGATGACTTGATTATTGCTAATCTCCAACATATTTATACCTATTGTAGCCACTATATTTAATTTAATAATCTCCACTTAATTTACCTTCTGCTGACTGCAAAAACACAAATAATAAATTTGTTTATATGATGGCAAATATATTCCAGCAGTAAGGGGCTAAGAGTGCCAATATACTTAACAGAACTACTTGGTGATTGGAGCCACACACACACACACACACACACACTTTTGCAACAACTTTTCAAGGTTACCTGAAACTTCCCATCAATATCAACCAGCTCCATGGATGTGGAAAATACGCAGGGTTTAAAAATCTCTCCCTAGCACTATGTTTTCATTTATTACATTATTGGTGACACTGTGCAAAACCAAATGCAACTTCATAAAGATGCATGTAAATTAGCATCGGTGTGTCTTCAGTGTCCCTTGATTCTTCCTCTGGTCCACTCAACTTTATTTCTTTCTCCCTATTCCAATATACAATTTCAGCAGGTGTACAAATGTACCCTTTCCAGTTTCTGTTTGCCTTTTAACCCAACTCAAACAACACTACAACCTTGAGCCTGTTAGTAAGGCTGTCCAGGAGAGAGAACGAGGGAAGGAGTTTGGAGTTGTGGGTGAACAACAGACAGGAACTAGGAGCTATTAAGCCAGAAAAAGTTTGTATTCTTCTAAGATGTCCTGGCATCGACTGGGAAGTGTTACTATAATTACTGTCCCTCTGTTATGGATATATCATACAAATGGCTCTAAGCTCATATAAATAGCACCACAAGGAAGTTTGAAAGAGCAGAGAAACTTAATGGTGATCTAAGGGTCTCTCCATATAATTACCCAGTCCACTAAATGTGTTTTATCCATCTAAATGACCTTGCTTATATGGTACTCCTGTTCAACTCCATAATGATCTAAGAAGTTGCCAGTGAAATTTTAAACATGTTGGCAGCAACAGAGCATTGTTTCTCTTGCATTTCATTATTGCATTTATAAACAACCCATTTTTGGCATAATGTTAGATTATATGTTCAATTATCCTTTAGGCCAATTCTGTTTAACCACAAATATCATTAATAATTCATTTCACCTGTGTAAATGGAGGAAAAAGTCAGCTTTAGTGAAACAGAACATTGATTTATAGTGATTTTAAGTTCTAGTCACAATAGCGCTCAGCTCTTTTCATCTCTGTGTTAAAGAAGCTAAGTTATATTTCATGTATGCCTGTGTGTGGTGATGTATTCACAGTGTAACAGCTGACAAATATCTTGTTTCACTGCCGTTTTAAGAGGGTGTCTTTGTGGTTTAAGGGGCAAACAGTGCAAAAGCATCAGCAAGCCTGTCTAACCTTGAAGTGTAGATAAAAATTATTCCAAAAAGGAAGTCCTCTGTCAATTTGTCAGTCCCTGAATATATTTTCCAGCATTGTCTTTGCTCCTGAATAGTTAAAGAAAATTAGCTTTTGTTTTCAAATCATCTCAAAATAATTGCATATAATCACATTTGTCAATCTGTCACAGCACTTCCTGCTCCTCCTCTCTGCCATGCCATTTTCTACCCTGTGGTGTGCAAATAATACCATTGTTCTGTGTGTGACAGGCTATAATTGTGGCAACAACATATCTGAATCTGGCTCAGAGATATTACAGTTCTTTAAACTTTACTGTTGATGGATTGAAAAGCAGTTCGTAGCCCAGAAACTGAGTGGTTTAACGTCACTGCACTTTAACTCTCATCGGGGAAATACTTAAGTGGACTTAAAGGTCACATTCAGGGTTTTTAAAATGGCTGTAATGAACATAGTAGGGCTTTAATCTTTTGCAGAGTACGTAGATTAGTTCTAGACCATAAAGGTGCCAAATAAGTTTATGGAAATAACAACTAGCCCTGGCTCACTAGTGGGGAGAACAAGTAACCCTCAGAATAGATTAACACAACTCTACAGTGAAAAACGTTGCATTAAATCTTGAAATCTGAGGCATTTCATTCCTTTTTGTACTGTTCACAGTATAACTCACAGTATAACTCACGGGCTACCGAATCATGAGCCATGACTAGTGCCAGCAGTCCTGGAGACACTGCAAAAGCTAAATCCAGCAGTCCGCTGCAGATGCCCAATGACAGCGTGGTGTGTAAAGGCCATTAGAGACATGAGGTAATCTAGTCACTCTTAATTCACTCATTTGAACAGACAGATAGGAAAAAGGCAGAGTTTCTAACTCATAGTTGAGGCATATTTGTTTATTTGTCTGCTTATATGTAAGTGCATTATCTTTAGGTGAGACGAGAGAAGCCAATATTTACTCACTCACTTACTCTCTACCATTCACAACACTAATAACATAATCGGTAGTTACTGTTTGTGCTTAGTGCTGCTCAGCAGACAAGCAACGTCTCCAGTCTCTGGGCCCCGCAGAAATAAACTGCTGTTTGGGACAGAACACCAGTCTGCTATGGAGGTATTTATGCAAACACTTACTGTATATGTGCTTATTCGTATTGGATAATAACAATCATGAAACCAACAAACAAACGAAGTCTCCATATATTTCTCTCACAATCAACAAGACACGTTTTTGTGTGTGTGCCTAGTGGGCCCCGAGCTGTGTCTGCCTTTTCTGTTCTACTGTAAGTAGCATAAGTCTATCCAGTAATGCCAGTCACTGTCTAACAAAGCTTTAAAAGTTCAGTGTCACTCATATCTGCTTCTGAGAACTCAGTGACACACGAGACAGTTTACTGCGACACACGGTGTGTACCTCTTGGTGTGAAAGATGTTACCTATGCAAACACATCGAGCTGATAATAAAGTGCAGACACTGCATATGTGCACACACACACACACACACACACACAAACTAGTATTTCAATTATTCTAGGGTAACTCATTGACATGATGCAGACCTGGACCTGTCCTCTCCAAACACAAATGCCCTCGTTAATATTGAAAATGTGTTTTCACTATTAATGCACAAATCTCACCTCTGGTGGTAATATGCTGCCCTCAAATAAATTACATTTCTTTACCTTTCCCTGAATTAGATAAGACACCATTTAATTACATTTGCTCTTTGACACTTGACAATGAAATCATTCCATTTTTAGACCTTTCCTTACTTTGCTTTCTCTTTCCAAGCAACAGCAGAACAGGTAGAATTTGAGCCCAAGGTTGGGGACTGATTAGTCTTACTGATGAAAATGCACGTGTCTCAGATAAGCTACCCACTTACTACATGCAGTATGTAACATAATAAATTTGCAGATTATTCTAACTCTACACATAAGGAGAAAAGTAGCTCTAAATCTCTATAATGTAACAACAGGTTGCTATATTAAAACACAACAAAACAATACAGCATAATCACTTAGAGTGGATTACGCAGGGATCATTGGTGGAACTATTTTATAGATTTGTCATAAGTCAATATGCACAAATGCACACATTTTCTCCTACAGCACACACCAAACACTGTTACTTCGCTTCAGAGTACCTCACATTCAGATCTGGATTCAACAATTGACTGATTAATTCAAATGTTTAATTTAAGACTAAAAGAAGCTGAATGAATGGTAAGTAACATTTAAGGGGGTAGAACCAAATCAGTGTATACCTCTGCCTACTCCTTTCATACGTAAGAATGAAATTATAATATGTAATGTAATGTAATGAGTGTGGTGAATGCACAAAACTAAAACTAAATTCACTAAACTAAGCTTAACAAAACAAAATCTACATATCTGCCAAACACACTGCTTGATGCATATTACAGTTCTGCTACAGCCCATAAAGTAGGCATTATCACTGTGTCTAAGCTTTGTCTCTGTCCAGCTTCTTTTTTGGTAAATCAGATGACCTGTGTGTGTATGAGAGGAGAAGGTTGAAATATTTGAATGCAGGGGACTGAGCTACTGTCAAGACTGTAGGTCAGGGACACGTAACATGATCAGTCATAATGTCCTCATCCTGTATAATGGATACTTTATCTGACAGTTGAGCTAAACGTATGCATTAAATGTCAGTTTAATGAAAGAAGAGGTCAAGTCATGACCCGGTAATCACTGACTCTACCTAAGCCCAGCTGTTGCTGCTAATGCACATAACTAATGAAAGAGTGTGAATACCTGCTTATTTGCACTATAAACTAAATTCTTCTCCTTTCCTTTTCTTCCTTCTTGCTCATCTATGCACAATGCCAGTTGTGTCATTCACCTTTTGATACGGTTCCCTTGCTCTTGCTTACCACTGCCTCACTCTTGTCTGTTTTTTGGTCCATTTTTTTGTCCGTTTAGCTTCTCCTTCCATTTACGCTGCCATCTCTACCTCCCTCCGTCTCCGCCACCACTCTCACTCTGTCTGTTCAGCTGTTGCACATTGCCTTGGGGAGCGTAGGCAGGCCTCTGTTTTAAACATGACTTTGAGCGGCGGTGCCACTCACAAGCAAAGCCAGCGCCTCTGACATAGAGATGAAGATCCCGCTGTGTGTCACTTTACATTTTCAAAGCCTTTCAAGCACGCCTGTCAAGCAAAGTGCTATTTACAGTAAGTTGCTCAACTCAGGTTTTTAGAGTCGGAAGTTACTACATATCAGAGGCGCTGAAGAAACGATCACACTGCTGTGTCATAAGACAAAATGTATCGTGGGAAATTATACGAATACAGAGATGAACACAGTTGAATGAATACTTTACATCAGATTAAATTCTATAGTATGTCTTCTTCGATAACTGAAACCCAGCTAGATGTTAACATTTTGTCCCTGACTATTTCTTTCTTTAACCCCTGGCTTGTCTTTTAGCCATGTCAGACCTAGTTAGGGAAACCAGAAACATTTGGTCAGTGCCGATGACCTGCCGTGTGGTGGAAGCCACAGAGTTACAGTTCACTGATGGCTTGTCAATGACACTGTTCCTGACAACTTACTGTAGCACAGAGCAAGTCTAGAAACACCAAACTGACACAGACAATAGGAAAAAATGTGTTTGAGGAAAAGTGCCACTTCAACATACTGTAGAGCTGAGAACTTCAGCTCAGACAGAGTCTCTGTTCTTCTGTGGACTGTCTGATCAAATTCATTGATTTGATACGGGTTAGCAGTCACCTGGTATGCACACCCGTGTCCTAAAAAGGAGGTTTTTCAGCCATTTATGTAAATTATTACCTTACTGACAATACATTTATAGCAATATAAGCCAGTTTCTACAATCACATTCCCAACAAAAACGTATTTGTGGTTGCAGCTTGTGTCGGGCTACGGGATGACTTGTCACGATTAAAATGACTGTTGATCTGTTCTTTTTATCCTTGTTCGTCAAATGATTTAAGGCTAAAAAGACTTATAAGTAGATAAAAGGTATTTGCTAAATTTGGATATTATTTGCCTAATTTAATAACGTGGAGATTACCCCTCCTCATTTCCCTTTTCTCCACCAAGTAGTTTAAAATAAAATAAATATTAGCCTTTTTATATCAGGAATTTACTAATGCAGAGACTGAAAAATCATTGCTGGTGTGTTCATGTACTTGTGTCTATGCAGGAATACATCTGCAGGGTTGATACAAATCATGGCAAATAGGATTTAAAATGGAAAAACAGAGAGACTGGACAGACTGATGTACAGACTTAATCTTAGAGCTGCCCTTGTCTTTCTGGGTCACTCACATCACTCTACGGCATCAAGCTCCTCTCATTATGGAAAATAAGACCTTGAGGGGGAAATTGAATTTGTCTTTTAGTGTAAGTGACGTAAAGACAGAGTTGGAGAGGGACAGAGATTTTATATGTTATATTACATGTGTTCTATCTTTGCATGTGTCTACGGCACAGCAACGAGGTAGCACAGGTAGGCACGTGTGGAGAAGAAACAAAGAAGAAGGTGTCAGAAGAATGAGATGAAAAAGCACAGCACAGAGGACAGTGACTAGTAGGAGAAGCCGATGAAGAATAGGCAGACGATTAGAGAGGAGACAAGAACGATGGAAAGAAAGGTAACTAAAGAAAGAAGAGAGAGTCAGCAGAACGAGATCACAGATGCACACACATAATTGAAGAAATGTATAGACGTTTGAAGGAAGTGTGTTAAAAGCTCCAGTCTGATTTGCCTGGTTGCCTGATTGTTAGTGTTCATGTCCAGTGCTCAAGAGGCAGTGTGTGTGTTAAAGTACAAATGGGTCTACAGTTACTATGGAGACAGGGCTATTACAGAATGACAATTTACCATTGCCTTTTCTTTTTTTTTTGAGTGGGTGGTTTATGTTTCGAAGTTCTTACTGTTCTTGAAGCAACTTTTCCCAGCTCACTTTCTGCACGCTGATCTCTAGCATGGAGCGCAACGCAGTCACAGGTGCACAAACAGATAGGAGGAGTTTATGAATGACAATCTTTGGTCAGATGTGCACTTTTGCCTTGTGACATTCAGCAAATTACGTTACGACCCTGCTGATGTAGATAGGTCCTAAAATATATTTAAGAAATTTCCAGAAGCAGATTGTTGTTCTTAATGATTATTGTTTGTAATTTAAAAATTGTCTACAAATATCTTTATTTAGATGTTAAAACAGGTAGAATAGTTTTTTTCAGTGCACTTTACATCAAATACAGTAAACAGTGTAAATTAGCTACTTTTTGTTGTGTTTATGTGTTTGCAGCAGTTTGTTTGAGTATAGGCACAGTCCAGAATTCAGTAGAAATGTTTCCTATTCTTAAATCCTAAACATTAAATTCATGTCCCAGTTTCAAACAGTGTCAGTTCAGTGTCAAACATCCAGAACTAGTCTACATGGTAACTAAAATCTCAGAGACCAAGGTGAACCTAGAAATACGCCGTTGCTGTTTCCATATTCATTTCTAGGACACACAAGACGAACATCGGCGATGAAAGCACTAAAACTGAGAATGCTGCATTATTTATCTGAGATTTCGTTCAGGCAGCTGCCAAAGTGGCCGTTTGGAGGGTCCAAAATTACCATTTAGTAACCAAATGCTATCACATTTAGAATGGTAAAAAATAACAAGGATGTTAATAATTCCCCAAAACTAAACAAACTACCCATGAAACAGTGTGTAAGTAAGCCTCCATGGACTTCTAATAATAATGACTCCTAACGTATTTGTGCCATTCTTATAATTTACATGAAAGTTCACAGACATGATCATGAGCGGTTGAATCTCATGGAGTGAACGACACACGAGCCGATCCCTGTTCTTTGTGGCCATCTCCCTTCTTCTCAGTGTAATGTGCCTCAGTTCTGTTTTGTTTTTTACAACCGCTCAGTGGGATGAGGGCAGCTGACCAACAACTTGTGCACACATGCTCGCTCCTGAACGCATGCGCCCGTCACAGTGGTGCCTGCGTATCAGCCCATCTGTGTGTGTGAGTGTGATGTGTGAGCATGTCAGGGTGTAGCTGTGAGGCGAAAGGAGAGTGCGCTGCCAAGGGGAAGGGGAGGAGAGATGGGTGGAGGAAGGGAAGAACGGGTGGCGACTGTTTGACATGATCATTGAGCAGCCATATTCCCTTCCCCCAACCTCAATCCATCCACCTCCACCCCTCCCCTGCTCTGTCTCCACCACAGAAGATCTATGATTCGCCCAGTACTGCATTTTAAAGGTAATTAAGCTGAAATGTGAGCACATTTAAAAATGCCTCGAAAAGGAGATATTCTGCCTCCGTAATTGTGTTCGCTCTTTAAGTAGTCTGCCACTATTTAAACCTCTCCTCCTCCTCTTCTCCACCCTTCTTATAATTTTATATGCACTCCTTTCTCTTCATCTTTTTTCATCACCCATCTGTCTTTGAAATTTGCTTATACATCCTACTCATCAGCTTGTCCTTCAACTCTCACTCTCTCTCCTCTTCTTCGCTCTCCTCTAATCACAGAGAGGCTGGTGGAGCAGCAAGCAGACAAGAAACACGCAGCACAATGCTGCTTTGAGGGGGGCTTGTGTGTGCAGGCAGGAATATGACTCAATCTCCCAGGGGGCGAAGGTTGTTCCGAGGGTCACCGAAGAAGTCGTCATGGGAACACAAGCCCCTCCTTGCCTTTCACTGCTGTAGACCCTCTAAAAATCTTTTCAGACCATGACGTGAATTCAGTCACAGTTGTCGTTCGCGATACAGCACCATCTTTATGTCATACGGTCTTAGAATAGGTAATATGATCTAATATGATGATGTCGTAATTGAATTCACTGTAGCTCAATGCTACAGCTGCACAGTACAAGGATCAATCAAAGTTAGTGCGCAACCTTCAGTCCTATTTTCTTCCACATGAACATATATATGTGCGTGTGGTATGTGGTGGTTTTAAGCCAGCACCACCCTCTAGAACATCTCTGTACCTTCACAGGGATGAACATGATCGATCCAAAAATGTTTTAATGAGAACTCCGTAGTGTTCAGTTTATTACCTCATTTCATGCAGGCTAGCATTTGGATATTCTTCTCCATTTGCATGGTGCATGGTGAAAAAAAAAGTTAAGTTCTTTAGGAAGAGGTGACGCATGTGGGAGACTCAGTAACTACAGATAATTTCTACTGCTACACAAGCATAGCATAGCATCAACATAAATCTTTCCTCCCTTAAGTCTGATCACAATGGAGCTTTGGTACTCTCACAGGTAGGGACGCTGTTACTTTATGGTGCTAGAGTTTTCTTTTTGTACATATTCCAAATCACAACAAACAGCACACACAGCATACAAGGATGGTTTTCCACCTGTTCATAACACGCTTTGTGTAAATTATATATTTGGGCAAAGTCTCCAAATCCTCAAGATCCTCTTGTTCTTCTCTGCTGCTTTTAGAGACAACACATCTTTCAATAAATCTAAACATAGTAGCAGCGATTTAATCTTCCCGGCCACATGTGGGTTCCTATTTCAGCTGGTTAGCTGTTGCTTCATCCTACACAGTGATTCCAAAACACGCACAGCGTTGTGTTCGCTTTCCTAAAATATTTAGTCACTTTATCAATGTCATGTTTTCATGTTCCACGTCCTTAATGCTACTTGAGATGCATTTCCAACCTCTCGAAAAATATTTGGAGCACACAGTTTGGACGTGACCATGGCTAACAGTTGGTGACAGTAGCTGTGGCTCACAAGCCATGCTGTTTTGTCAGCATGTGGCAATCCGGCCAGCCAGCAAGTCTGTCACAGAAAGCATTGAACCTCTCCATCGCCCTCTCTTTTGCATCTAGCTTCGCTTCATTCTACCGCAGTTGTACCTTGCACATGCTGTCAATGAAGACATTCATTGCCATTGATATTACAGTGTTTATATGGTCTATAATCAATTATACCATACTACATAATATATATTATTGTGGGTGAAATAAGGGGGAAGAATATCTCATTGCTTTCATGCTGCCATAAAACTGTGTTTCTGTCCATGGTGCTGAAACACAGACTCTATCTGTCTTTCTAACTATCTATGAAATGAACCATCTGTTTTCTAAGATGCAGCCAACGCTGGCCACAGCATGCATGACTCGACTAGCAGATGCCTCGGTTGTGTTGTGTGTGCAGAAATAATAAAAAACAAAACTAAGGATGAGGAACCTTACCTTCAGAGACAATAGGAATTTACAGGGTCACATCTAGGGTTGTGGTTGTCCCCTTGAGCTCAGGTCAAGACCTCAGCTGGTTTTAACCTCAGACTCAAGTAACAGAAATATTGCAGGAAAAAGTCCCCAATCTCGGTAAAGTAGGCAAAATAAGTTGTATTGAAGGGAAGAAGATGTGAGTGAAAATGTCTGATTATCTTTAGGTACTCATAAAAAATGCATGACCGCTGTTTCTCTTTGGCCAAATGTCCACGTTATTGTCCTTTGTTACTACACTACCATTCAGTATTCTCTGTCCAGGACTCAGACAGAAAGGCAACTCCGCTCCGACACCGCTCCAGAGGCGACAAAGCTCCTAGAGGCTCATACTAATTGTGTCACACACACACACACACGCGCACACACGCGCGCGCACACAGTCCCATCCACCGCCTGTCTGGAGTTGCTCGAGCAGTAGAGACAGTAGAGATAACCAACAGCAAACACTCCTACGCAATCATCATCATCGTCGCCTCCATCATCAGCCTCGACAGCATGTGCGCTGGAAGAGGTGACGGCGTGAGAGAGAAAATCTGGACATCTCCATGTCAGCCACCGGTTTCCCACCGTGCGTACGAGGTCGAGGTCAGATGTTTGTGGCAGTGCTGCTCCGCTCGACGCGAGGCTTGTGAAGCACGCTCCCCCTCCTATGCATCGATGTTCTCCCTCCCTTGTGCGTCTCTCTGGTTGCGTCCCATGTCTGTTGCGAACCAAGTCGTACAGAGTGACCGCAGCAAAGATCCAGGTTGCTGGATGTTCGTGTAATCGCTGATTCCTGCAGAGCGACGTCCAGCACCGAGCACACGCGAGTGAAATGCGCTTTGAATCCAGAGGCGGCTCTGAGCGCCTGCAGGCTCCGCGAGTAAGTGCAGCCCGGAGTGCGCTGTCTGGGAGATGGCGCTTTAGTCACACGCTCAGATTGGCTCTGAGGGGTGGGAAGGTCCAGAATCAGGAAAGAGTGCAGGAGCAGTGGGAGTGTGCAGACACAGAGAGAGAGAGAGGAAGCTGGTGTGTTGTCCTTAGACTCCACAGCCTAAAGGTTAGCTGTGTTTCACTGTGTCCTCCTAGAGGATATCCATGAAACTTCCTCAAAAGATAATCAGAACAATACACAACCTCTGCCCGACGTTTGGGGAAAACAAAGTGACACTTTGTCTGTCTGGAACAAAACAACAATTAAATTCCCTGGAAAAATCCTTTTTCACTACTTGCACCTTCGTCATGTCCTTTACAGTGTCTCTGTCGCTCTGCCACCCCACTACGGGACAGACAACAGCTGTGGGAGATTGTTTCCTGTTTCTTTTCATGCCACAACATTTCCCCCTCGCGTCAGTCTCCTCACCACTCTTTCCCTCACTCTACAAACTCCTCACTCATCATCTCCTCCAATTGCCTCGCACAGTGGACAGTTTGAGGCAACATTAGGAGTAGCAGTGTGAGTCCTTATTGCATTCATTATTCAAACTCAAAGAAGTGGAGATTAGTGCACTTTGAAAGTGTGCAGTGTTGAAATATTTATATTAAGAGAGAGTGAGCTGGTTGGATTCCTCTCTCTCTCTGGCCTGTGTGTGTGTGTGTGTGTGTGTGTGTGTGTGTGTACTGCACATTCAGGCAAGCAGAGTGAGGTATGGCTGAGTGCCAAAGTTAAAATAAAAGGACATTCTCTGGTCTGGTGCCATTGAATCAGTGCAGAAGAAGTGCACCAAATGATGGTAATAAAAAAATCTCAAAACATGCATTTTATGGACTGCTGTGTCATGTACTAATTGGAGCAACATTTCACTCACTCGTTCAATTCTTCTGTTGCTTTTCTATGCATAAATAAAAAACAAATGGATAAATGAATAGGAAAATACATCAGATATAGAGAGACATGAGTTGTCTGTCTCTATATGTTAGCCCTACGTTTCACTCCTCTTTTTTCCCAGTGACAGCCCCAAAGCCAGGTGGTTATGGTAGATAGTGAATAGATAGCATAGGTTGCTATGGTAAATATGGCAGAGTACTGTTATTTCTGTACAAGTACTGGTTGGACGTTATGGTTTTCTAAACGATGAGCAGACTGGGTAACCCTGGTCCTCCCTGGTTTTGCATCTAACGCTGATCTACCCACTGCTGTTAAGCTGGATAAGGTGTCTTTAGTCAACCAGAAGCTGGATGAATCCCTTAAGGACCAGGGCAGCCCACTGTACCTGCTGTATGGGGTATTTATTTCTATTTATCTCTGATGCATTGTCTGAAAATGATGAACTAATGTGTGCTGTGGATGATATTATAATAATAATGATAATAATGGAATAAGTTATACTTACTACTAAACATGTGCTCTGTGTTTTTCAGTAATCACACAAAGGCTGATTTGGCATCAGTGTGTGTGTTCCTGTGTGTCCATGTACATTCTGGTCCCAAACTGAAAGCAGTGCATGATGGGAAAGTTTTGGGGCTAGTATCTGAATTGTTCTAGGTAGGATAATGTCACATATACCCTGGTCCTCTGTTCTCTGTTCTTCTTCACCCACCCTCCATTCTGTCCCCTTCTCCTCGCCTCCGGATCATTTGTGTTTGCTTACACATCAGGAGCGGCAGTGTGTGTGCGTGTAGCAGAAACAAGGAGGCAGTAAGACAGTGTGTGTGAGAGAGAGATTGCAGCAATAGAGAGACAGAGCGACACAACAGAGACAGGCAGGTAAAGAGAAACGCGATGGTGTAAAAGATAAAAAGGATCAATTATAACAGACATAAATAGGGAGGGAGAAATGATTATTGAACATTGCTTGAAGGCCAGAGACATTAGAAGGACACACACATCTCTGTTTTTGCTTCAGGGACTTTGTGTCTTTATTACATTAGCTGACACCATATCGGTCCATGATGTTCGGCTCTCTCCGTTCTCTGTTCAGATTCAAACCCTTTATAATCACGCACAGATTCAATTGTTTAACATTGTGTATAAGCTTTTATTCAACGCATGCATGATTTGCATTTACCGTACAGCACATTTCATGATGAGCTTTCCCTGGAATTGACAGTAACTTGGAATTTAATGGATCGCGCAGAAGACGACATGAAAAGTGATGACAGATTGCTTTGCATTTCCTGCAAAGTGTCCTTTGCATACCCATCCACCCATCTCTTACTTATTCCAATGTGAGTAACTTAATTAAAACTTAATGGGCTGGGTTAGCAGCTGTGTACCACAGCGGGCCAACAATCTGCAGGTTTTTGTTCCAACCAAAGACACCAACAGCTAATTAGCACCACATTCAGGTAGAGCAGAGGAACTCATCAGTGAAATCACCTGCAGACGTGATCAGCTGGAATTAAACCTGCAGGCTGCCAGCTCTGTATAATACACGTCCGCCCATGAGCTACGTGAGCACATTCAACTCCATTATCATCAGATGCCTTGTTTGTGGAGAATTGTAGTAATAATAAAACTACTGTCAGTAATGCTGAAACAAATCCTAAATCCCCTGCTGACTTTGAATTTACTGCCACGATGACTCCACTCTTCTCTATTTGTCATATTGAATTGAAGTGATGTTTTACAACAAAGTTGTAGTGAGAGATGCGAGATCATGTTTTTATCTCTCAAAGTGGAAAATAATAGGTTATTAACAAACTAGAAGTCCATTCAGAGAATATTTATAGATCATGTAATTGAAATACAATGTTTCCTCTGAGTATCTCCGCCCAGCTTCATCTAAAGTAAGCTCTATAATAACACCTCAGTGAGGATGGAGGGCCTTTGGGGCAATAGTTTTGTATTTTGCTGAGTAACACAAGTACGATGGATACCGCTCGTATGTCTGCCCAGTAAAAATAAAACTACAGTGAGAGGATGGTTATCTTAGTTTAGCGTTAGAGTGGGAGCAGCAGGAATGATAAATCTGTGCAGCAGCTCTGAATCTCACCAACGAAGATGTTATATCTCATTTGTCTTACAGCAAAGCTTTATGAGTTGGTGTTGTGCCTGATTAGGAAACATGGTAAGCTACTGCAAGTTTAGCACAGACTCCAGGCCCCAGCTCCATATTTATTGAACCAAGGGCCAGAGAGCAGTATTTTATTCCTCTTTAAGCATTAGATATGTCCCACATGAGTTCACTGTAACTCACTAGTATTTCATCAGATGCAACAAACACTTCTCTACTGGGGCTTTACTAACATTTTAAGCCAACCTGAGCATGTCCTGTTTTTGAAACCCATAATTGACAGTCTGATTAGGTCTTCTGCAGCCTCAGGCGGTGGCTTAAGGAAAGGGCATAATGTGTTAGTGTCTTGTTTTTGCTTCCACAAGTGCTTCCTGTCCCCTAAAGCCACTTTTAATCCAATACCCCAAAAAGCCAGGTGGGAGGCCTTTTTTATTCTGTCAGGACTTGCACAAGGAAATGTATGATGCATGCTCACCAAAGCAAAGGAGACAGAGATGGAGTGAGCAATAAAGTTTAGTTAGTCGAACCTGATTGTTGTTGATAATGTCCATGGTTGAATTTGGATCAATTAGGGGCAGGCAGATGTGCAGAATCATGGTTGACCCCAGGGCTTAAGGAATACAATCCAATTTTCCTCAACAAATGTAATACTATTAGGTTGGATAAAAACAGACAACTAAAAAGGGAGGAGTCTCTTAAAAAGCAGTGAAGGGGGTGAGACAGAAAGAGACAGAACAGTTGCTCCAAGGAAAAAGACAATATACACAAGGATTTTAAACAGAGAAACCTAAAGAGTGGAAAGTTAGTTAGAGACACGAGAAGGTCAATCTTTCCAGGAAATGACGGCCTGAGAGGATAGAAAACATGGTGAGAACAGCATGAACAACTGCACCAGACCACTTCAAGGGACACACCGAGTCTACTGTGGCCAGAGAGCAGAGCAGATCTGACAAGACGTTTGCTGATTTACAGCTCGCACAGATCTATATTGTTGGAAGAGCAAAGGAGGAAACTTTTTGGATTGACCTACAACTCAACTTTAGCAGAAAAGACCAAGGAGTACCAAAAGATTAAACAGAGGAGACAGTAAGAAGAAATTTCCCACAACACAAAAGTTGTTAGACATTCCACTCTTGGAGCCATGAAGATTTTCAGTAAGAATCTCCGCCTTCAGGATGTCACCATCATGTACTTCACTGCGCTGGCTGCCCTGATGGTCATCTTGGTGGCTTCATACCAGGCACCAAGCAATGCTGTTGAGGTATCCAGCTTTAAATCAAGCCCATCCAGCCCAAACCTGCCTCTCCCTATGACCTTTCGTGTGCCTCTTGACCCACGCGGGGAGCTCCAACTGGCCTGGAACATAAGCTATGCTAATCAGGAGGTTTACCTGCAGCTGAGGGTTGCAGAGCTGAGACACGGCGTGATCCTGGGGATGTCTGATCGTGGGGAGCTGACCAACGCTGACCTTGTGGTGCTGTGGGATTCTGGAACAAAGAGCTACTTTGGGGTAATGTGTGTTATCAGTTCACTAAAGTGAAAATAATTGTTCTTACATTAAAAAAATGTCAGAAAGCCTTATACCAAAACAGATAAAACGTGGTGTAAAAAATTCTTTCTCAGCTTCTTTTTCTCTCAGTGTTAACGTGTCAGAATCATATGCACAGTGATTACATGACATTCCTTAAGGAGAAGAAGTTTCCATTGTTCTTAGTGTTCCTCATCTGCAAAAACACCAATCTCACACCCTGCATTCCCCAGGGCGGGAGGTTGGTGTTTTTGCATGAATGGCTGGTGGATGACTTGCTTCATGATTACATATTCACAAATGTGCTAATTTGAAATCACTCAAACTGCACTAATAGCTGAAGTTTATCTGGGAAAAATTAGCAGATATTGACATAATTTTAAAATGAATCCTTTGTGAAACATTTTTATTCAATCAAATCTGATCGAGATTTCTTTTTCTGAAATTTTCAGATTTTTCTGAAGAATATTTAATCTTGCTCTGAAAATCATCCCAGTTTCATTTTTCTTCTCAGTTTGCTTTTTAGCATTGCGTTGTTTTATGTGACTGAGAAACAATAAGCAGGGTGGATGGTAATTCACTGCAGTTTAATTTGCTCCAGAGTCAATTCTGGTTGATTGGAGAAGCTTTTTAGGTCCAACCTGTTCTACTGATGGTCCTGAACTGTGTTGTTTTGTGTAATAGCTTTAATATTTTTTGTCAACTAAATATAAAGGGAGCTGATGTTCTGTCTGCTAATGGATATTGGAGTCATCTTCCGTGGGACAGAAACAGACATTTTGTTAAACAACAAATGGGCAGTTAACTCAGTTTGTAAAGTTTTATTGACTTATTGAGCAGAGATAACGCACAGAGAAGAAAAATCTGCTGTAAATCTCTACTGTCGATCTGGAACCAGAGGGAACATGCAGGTCTCCAGAGGCCACTCTGAGGACACACACCCACAGACACACACACATACGTGTGTATTTGTAAGCATATATTGCCATTATTAACAGCGTATGGGGAAAATAATAAGGAAATGATGTACATAACAGCCTTATTTCCCTTCAGTTACTCAAATCCCATTGTTGTCAAATCCCTGCAGCTTCAGTTCAAACTACACTGTATCACTCACATTATATCTTTTGACTTCCTCTCTGTTATACAACTATTTTTCTCCTGGTGTCCCATTTGTATCTTTTCCCAGAAGGAGGGAACATCACCAGCACAAAAAAGGTCATTGCTTAGTTACAGTTTTCACCCTCTCACTCTGCTCTCTCTTCAAGACATACGCACGCTACTTCTCAAAAAGCCAATCCTCAGTGGTTTAGTGACTCAGTGTATTCTAATCAAGAGACTCTAATGAATGGATTTTGTCCCGGTGAATATATAACCATCTTTTATTGACTAAATTCCCTGGATGTTTTTTCTCACATACCTTATTGCTAGAAACCAGCTTATTGTAAAGATACATTCACATTTCTTAGTGTCTGGAAACAAGACACGTGAATATTTCAATTAAAATTATTTATTGGTCACAAAGAAATTGTTCTAACTGATCAGTTACATTAGTTCAATAATGGATTAAACAAATCAAGTGAATAATTACCTTCCTTCCTCATCCCCATTCTGCATCATCCCTCTTTGTGTTATACTCCCCCCCTCCACTCTTAGGCAACTTGAGCAGTACATTTTGAAAATCCAATAATCTCAATATGACTTTCTGTTATCTGCAGAGGTCATGGCTCGTGCATTCTTTACATGAAACACATGCTGCCCACATTTTTTAGATTCATGTACTGAATGTATTTTTTCAAAATTGCTGGCTTAAAAATATTTTCAGTTTAGCAGAACAGTTATATAAGAGGGACAGAGAGGCAGACAGAAATAAAGAGAGCGATCTTAGGTGCTATTCTGGACAGATACGTATGAATGCGAGAAACATAACAGAAGCGGGTAGACTGAGCTCCTGCAAGGAAGAGAAGTAGAAATCCTGCACAGTGGGTCTGCAAAGGTCTTGCAACACAACCTGCTAAAACCATTTCTTTTTGGAAACTGCATCATAAACCACTGCCACACAGTCCACCAAAATGTGTTACATTATCCTCATTTTAAAACAAACTATTGAATATGTTGAGTCTGAACCTTTACGTTTCTGATGTATGTAGCTATACCGTTAATACCTCGTGTAAAGTGGAAGTCCATAGTCTAATACTGTCCCGGTTTAAATCACGGACTTCAGAAATAACATAACAGATTCTTAAATGATTTGTTGTGTCTACTGCTTTTCTGTTTTATACACAGCTCAAAGGTTAAAGTTATTGCATATGTGTTTTCTTCTTCAGGATGCTTGGAGTGACAGTGAGGGTCATGTGTCCTTAGACAGCCAACAAGACTATGATCTGATTGAGACCAAACAGGAACCTGACAGTTTCTACCTGCTCTTTAAAAGACCATTCAGTACATGTGATCCCAAAGACTACCTCATTGAGGTGTGTAAACTCTTTACCTTATATTCTGTGTGAGTATGGTTCAGGGAACGAGAAAACTGGAGTTTTGTGATGTGAACTACTGTGGAAAAATTAATTTTGTAACAAGTAGAATAATCAGTTTACAAATTTTGAAAAATACAGACAAATATTTTATTCACACACCTGATCCTGCTCTGCATGTCGTCATGTCAAATTGGTCCATCTCGTATAAAACTATACTGCAGAGCAACCATATATATTAAAGATGATGTGCCAGTGATGCTAATGCAAAAAAACAAATGTCTGTCAGCCGTGAACTGACTGAACTTGTGAGTTAACAGGTGGTGAGACATGGGAGGAAAGACGATGCTCTCGTGTCTGTGTGTATGTGAGAGTACCCACTCTACCCTGTGTGGGAGGGCATGCGTCTGTGTTTTAGGATATTTAATCGTTGCATCTGATGCATTTACAAAAGCAAATGATTGATTATTAAGGAGAGTGTGTGATTTTAGCTGGAGACAAAAAATCTTTAGTTTCAGATGAAGCTTTCATTATAATGATCATGGTTTCCATGGTATCACATTATACCCTAAGTTACAGACACAGTATAAATGCACATCACTATGACAACATAATAAAATGTTCTCTGTGTTGGCCTTAGAAGGCAAAATAATAATCAAAAGAGAGACTGTTAATTAGAAATATACATATTTAATGCTCATGTTCTGCTTCACCAAACTGTTTCTTTTCCAATTCTTTCAATTGGTTTAGGAGGGAACTGTGCACATCATCTATGGATTCTTAGATCAACCGCTTGCCTCTCTGGAGCAGCTGAATCTGTCCCGGATACACACGGGCGTGCAGAGAGTGCTGATGCTGCGCCCCAACACACCATCACCCACCCTGCCTCCAGATGTGCTGACACTAGATGTTGTGGCACCAAATGTCATCATACCAAATCAAGAGACCACGTACTGGTGCTTCATCCAGAAGCTGCCTGAAAACATGCCCAAGAACCACATTGTTATGGTACAACAGGCTTTAAAAATGGAAACACTTAGATAAAGGTTATTTAGACACAATAGAAAAAAGAACTGAAATGTCACGGGAACCATAGACATGCAATCAAAGAATATGTAAATCCACAAACATATCATTTCAGCTCTTTATTTATTCTGTCAGTGAGAAACAAATGCATATGATGTGTTAAAATGTGAACAAGCTGTGTATCCAGCTGAGCCCAGACTGTAGCTCAATACAGATGCTGTGGAATGACCTCGGGAGAGATTATGGCTGAGCTAAAGCTTCTATGCAGGAATAATGTTGCCAGGTTCCTTCTGAATATTGTTTGCAGCTAATTTGCGGCAACTAGAAACACTTATTTGAGCTTTCTGCTGCCAAAAGCACTTGTTAGAGCCAAGGGTTTCCTCATATTATCCAGAAGCGCTTTGAATGTATGATAGATGTCTCCAATAAAGACGGTGATGTAGCAAACGATGAGTTTAAGGTTCACATACTTTTTTCTTGCCACTGCCAATTACTTTCTACCAGTCTGGGGTATAAAAAAAACCACATGCAATAACTCGTTTCTTATTCTCCCTCTGTGTTGCTGTCAGTATGAGTCAGTGATAACTCCAGGTAACGAGGCCATTGTGCATCACATGGAGGTGTTCGAATGTTCTCCGGACGTGCGTGACGTGCCAGAGTACAGCGGCTCCTGTGACGACAACATGAAGCCACGCAAGCTCAACTTCTGCCGCCACGTGCTAGCTGCATGGGCTATGGGTGCTGAGGTATGATGGAAAAAATAGACACCCACACATGTCCTCTACTGAGGACCCTCGTTTACCTATATGCACTGTCTCCTGTTCTATAAAAACAATGACCTCGTTCAAGAGTAAAGACGCAAAGTGAAATCATGAAATTACAGGAGAAATTGAATACAAAAATAAACATAGTTAGGTTTTTAATACACATAACAGGTGTCTAATTGAAAGAGGGAGTTGGAAAAAACTTGGTCCAGTTCTTGTGTCTATTATGAGGCGTAAACAAAAACTCCTACGCCTGTAATATCCAAGCCAAGAACTTTGAGCAGAAAACCTTGTAATGATGACTCCACATGTAGCTCAAGTCTACATAAGAGCTCTGAGACGGTCTTTATGTGGGAAGCACATATTCACAAACTTGTTTACATGCACACAAAAACGCACACAAAAGAAATTGAATCATATGTGAAGGCTATGTTTACTGGGGAAAATGAGGCAGGAAAGTGTAGTTCACCGTTCTGGTTGCCCACAAACGCCACACTCATCAGAAGCATTACCAGCAAGAGAAGGCAGCGTAGTATCAGACGAACTGATTACATGCTAGTTTCCCCCGCACCAAACGGTAGATGGGACATTAGAATATTACCAGCTTAAGACAGGACGTGTTTCTGAGAAGAAACCAAGGTGACAAAAGAGAGTGAAAACTGGATGTGTGGCGGCTAGAATCATGACAAATGATTGCTGCGTGTAAAACTTGTGATGTATTTCTGAATTCTTTGTTACAGTAATGCTGGCCAAATGCTTCGCCAGCGGAAAGGTGGCACTCGAGTAGCAAAAAACAAACAAAGATTAAAATTCTGATTCATTAGGCTGTTAATTAAAATGAAAATTCAGAGGACTGACCTTTTCTGACCTTGTTTTGGGGGGGTTATTCAGTTCGGGAGAAGTGTTTCCTTGTGTGAACTAGTCAACCAGCTAACCAGTCAGTCTCCTGACGGGCAATAAATCATCCCTACACTACAGCCACGAACCAGCCGGCTGACCAAGCAAGTGGCCTGTTAGTCACATAAAGCAGAGAGGACAGGGAGCGGTAAGGCTGTCACCATATTTCTATGCTCTGCTCCCCACTGCATCACAGCCAGCCTGGCCTCTCTCTGATTGGATTATCTGCCAGCCAAACAAAAACAAGCAGGATGCCTTCTGTGAGCTGTGAGCTGTGAAGACAAGATTAGGTGGGAAATATTCAGGCCTCTTTCATCACCTCTTAATAGTGTTGTTTCATTCTCCGCGGAACGGCATCAGAAGGGAAATGTGGGTGAAAAAAAACACACAAAACAAGAGAGAAAGAGTAAAATAGAGTGTAGGAAGTTTAGAAGAGGAGAGAAGCAATGATGTATGACACTGTCAAAGAGAGAGAGGGGCCAGCGTTAGAGTAAAAAGGTGTGTGTGTGTAGGTGAGATAGCAAATCTCAAAAGATCTGTTACAATGTGAGAGGAAGATTAAATAAATACTTCCCTCCATTACAGAGTGTACGTGTACGTGCAGTGGGATGACGTGGGCATCCATCCAAATAGATGAAGAACAATAGTATGGGCGTCTGATCCCCATGGGGCCAGCACTAACCTCAAAAATAATTGTCTTACTATGCAACCATATGAGAATACACACTATGTCTTTGTGGGAATAGTCAATTGACAAGTGTGAACCAGCTCATAGACCAGACCCCAGGCCTGAAAAACAACAACAACAAGGATCATCAGTGATTCAAAGACTGAAATTAGCATTTTAACGTTCGGTATTCTGCGGGTGGTTTGTGAGTAGGCATGTTGTTATATTTAGAGCTAAGCTATTTATTCTCACCACAGCATGGACAGCATGGGTGAATTAGACTGAGACAATCATGATTATTTAGCTCTATCTCTCAAAAAGGATTTATGAGCCCTGCCATTAACTTTTAGTGTGAATTAAATGTTGTGTTGGGCCTGATACAGAACACATCTTTCCTAACATTTGTACATGTTTGCAGAGAAATACACTGACTGGGTTCTGTAAGACTGTCTAACTAGAGACAGTAGTAAAGATTCTGTGTGTGTCTCTGTGTGTGTGTGTGTGTCTCTGTGTGTGTGTTTTCTTGCAGGCTTTTTACTATCCCACTGACGCAGGGCTGCCTATGGGTGGACCGGGATCCTCAAGGTTCCTTCGTCTGGAGGTGCATTACCACAACCCCCTTCTCATATCTGGTACATATAGTACACACGTGAACACACACAAACACACACACACACACTGTCTTTCGAGTACACACAGACTTTCCAAATAGGTTATCACCAAATGAAACCTTTTGATCTTGTCACTAGCAAAAGCAGCAAAGCTGTTTCTTATCTCATCAAACTGTATCTTTGCATTCTCTCCAGATCTTTCTGTTATGTTTCATCTCGTCTCTTCCATTCAGACTTATGCAGATGAACAGAGAAAGCGCAAGAGCGTCAGTTTAAAATCTGTGATAAAAAAAAGAAATGAGCCTCAAAAATAGCAGAACTTGTGTGCTCAGTGCATGATTTCACTTTGGGATTCAACAGTATAGAAATGAAAGGAGCTTTGATTGGAAGTCTGTACCCATTTCAGTATCTCTTAATAGCTCTTAATATCATAAGATATGATATTATAAGGCTTCACACATTCCACTGGAAGGTTTTCTTTCCCTTATTGAGCTTACAATGTTGTCTTTATTCTATAAACACCAAATAATTCAAAGTAGTGCAGCATGTGTGCTGATCAGAAGCAGACACCAGACATCTGTTACACCTGTGGATGTAACATGAAATTATAATCATCTGTCCTCTGATTCCACTGAAAAAACCCTCAAACATCGTAGGATTTTTGCTCTGGGAGAATGCTCACCTGAAACAACATGATTCACTAATGTAGTGTGTACTTTGTATTCTGGTTTAGGGTAAAACATTGTTGTGAATGATCTACACAACAGACTGTTCTGTTTTTAACATTCCATGATGTCCCATGTGCAGGCCGGCGTGACGCATCAGGGATACGGTTGCATTACACGCCCAGCCTCCGGCGGTACGATGCAGGCATCATGGAGCTGGGCCTCGTTTATACTCCTGTCATGGCTATCCCTCCCAAACAACACACCTTCTTCCTCAGCGGGTACTGCACCTCCAAGTGTACCCAGACTGTATGTATCCAAAAACTGCATTATTTATGGTTCAAATGTTAAAGTCAGGGTGCAGCATGTTTGAAGTTTTTCTCTCTAGAGCAGAAGATCTTAGTTGGTGCTTGACCTAAAAAGTCCATTTCTGTCCGTCTGCCTGTTGTTTATCTAGGCTCTGCCTGCAGCAGGAATCTATATATTTGCATCCCAGCTGCACACCCACCTGGCAGGGCGTGGGGTGAGGACAGTTTTGGTGAGGGGAGGCAAAGAGCTGGAGGTGGTGCAGGAGGACCAGCACTTCAGTACACACTACCAGGTGGGTAACAGCAGGGCTCATCTTACCCAGAGGAACTCAGTGCAGAGGTTCACTTCTGTGCATTTGTGTATTTTATATTAGATCAGGATAAAAGTGAGTTTTACTTCCCACCAAACTGAGCTGTGTGGTACTAGGACGAAGATTATCCTGAACAAATAACGAGCTGGTGGCTAATTTTTCTCCTTCCAATGCTTATTTTAAAATAATCTTTTCATTACAACCAAGTCTTACCAGACTTAGTATGCGGTGTGTGACCTAGATATCAGCACCATAGCACTAAAAACAGAAAAAAGGTTGGCACTGATAAAATAATTTAAAAACATTTAACATTTAATAGACTAGACATGTTACATTTCATCTTCAAAGCAACACATTATTTTGGGAAACTGTAAAATGGTCACGTTTGCTTCTCATTTATACCTAGTGCGACACTATATGGTCCCATGGATTTTGGGGTTGGGGTCATGGGACCATAAATTTACTTGGACATGGGCTTACAGTTATATTCTGTACATCTCTGTGTCTTTTTATTATTCTCTGTTCAATGTGGTAACCACAACAATACTAAGCAGCACAATGTGTTTTCTCCATTAGGCTGCAAATGGCTGATGACTGACTGATTAGACGTTGATTGTAATTAGAGTCATATGTAAAACATACATGTTCGCTGGTGTTGTCTAGAATACTGCAGCCTCGTTAGAGCACGTAAAGGCCGTGACAAACATCAACTGGTGTTTTATCCTGCTGCATTTGAAATACTGATACTGCACAAAGAATGTGTCCACAGATAACATGCAATGTAAAAAGATGTCTACTATTGATCATTTTAGTGAATATCTGCACATTTTAGTCACATTTAGTGGTTTCATGTCCAAAAATTAGAACACTGTACATGCAGACAAACAACGACATTGTAGAAATAAAGGTGCTTTAATATACTATATTTGTTTTTGTCTTCTCTCCAACAGACAATCCGAGTTCTGAGGAAAATGGTGAATGTTTTACCCGTAAGTATAAAACTGATGAAGATGCCTACATTGGAAAGGACAAAAAGAGGTGGTTTAGTTTTCTACTGTGCAGATTTTTCAGTCAGACAAAAAAGGGGATCATCCACTAAGCTCAGCCAAGTACGTCTGAATGGTAGTGTCCCAGATGTAATTCCGCCCCCTTTGCATTTAAAGTATTGAATAAGAATACGCCGCTGCTGTATAAGGTGCTTAAATGGAGTGGAAATAGGAACAGGCTGTAAAATCAGCGTTGTGATAGGAAATTCCCCGGAGACAGAAAACACAAAACCACAGCAGCTGAGGTTCACAAAAGCAACGTTCTGCTTAACGGAAAACTGGCCACTGGCTCTCCTAAATAATGAATCATCTCTCAGTGACCTTAAGAGCTCTTTGTTAAACCTAAAAAGTGGTGGTCTGCTGGTGTTTGTGTTTGATCCTGCAGGGCGATGTCCTCGTAACAAAGTGTACTTACAACACAGAAGATAGGAGCAAGCCTACAGTGGTGAGCTGCACACTGTCAAAATACAACTTTTTATTATTCAATGATGACGTTTGGTTTAAACTATAATGTAAGATCTCCATCAACTCACCACGTTGCCTTTATTCTCATGATCCTTCCATCTCTCCTCTCTAACACTGAAATCTGCTCTTCCACATAAAATGTTGCTGTCTTTTACTTATGAGTCTTCAAATCTGTTTGTCTCCTCAGGGAGGTTTTGGCATCATGGAGGAAATGTGCGTCAACTATGTTCACTACTACCCTCGGACCCATCTTGAGCTGTGCAAAACCCACGTTGACCCAGGATACCTTCAGAAATATTTTAACTTCATCAACAGGTAGCACACAAACAAAAACCTTCCTACGGCAATCATTTTTCTGTTCCTCGTGTTCTTCGTCTCTCGTTCATGTACCATCATTCTCTCCACGTTCCATGTGACTAAGCAGTTTTGTTTTCTTCACCCCCCTTATCTATCCTTCCCTCACATGGAGTACTGGCTTTAATCTCCGAGTAAGATACTTTGAGCTTTTAAAGTGAAACAGTTTTTCTCACTGCTTTTTCCCCTCAATCTCCTCCTCCTCCCTCAATCTCACCCTGCCCCCCCTTTTATCGATTTTCCTTCAACCTCTCTCCTCTCCCCCCCGTCCCATCCTCTCTCCAGATTTCATGGAAATGACCAGTGTGTGTGTGGTGAGGTTAGTGTGACGGAGCAGTATTCTCAGCTACAGTGGGACGCATTTACTGTTGAAGTGCTGGACTCCCTTTATAACACAGCCCCCATCTCCATGCACTGCAACCAGTCGACCGCACGCCTCTTTCCTGTAAGATCCTTCTCTCTCTCTTTCTGTCAGACACACACTATAATAGACACAATGCAATAAACAACGTTTAGAAAACAGTGTTGAGGTCCCAAGATTTCTTTTACCTCAGTTGTGCAAGGCTCAGAAACACACTAGAGAACAACAGCCTCTAAGAGAAGCTCTAAATCACTCCAGGTTGGATGAGAAATGCTACTGCTGAAATGTTTTGGGTCCTCTGGAAATGTTTTTGAAAAAAATTTCTAATTTTGAAACATTAGCTGAATCAAACACAATAGTGTAGACATGTATTGTTGCAAATGACTAAACAGATCACGATGATAAAACGAGGAAAAAAGACAATAGAAAATCTGTCACATGAAAAATGCTAAATTTTTTTATTAGGGTGGAAAACATTGTGTTAAAGTCAGATTCTGACGCTTTTAGTTAGAAGGTCTTTAGGGCCTTTATGCTCAACCACAGTAGGTAGCCTTTTCATAAGCTGTCCATTAATGGTGCCACCACTGGAAGGCATTTTAAAGACAGCTGTTTTCAAGATAATTTAGGAGAAATCCATCATGCGTGAAATGAACTCATAGTAGCAGTTTGGCTTTAAGTGAGGCTCTCACCGTTTGTGTAGCACCGATACTTCATATGAAGGTCAGCAGTTGGTGTATGGCAAAGTTAGCAAGAGGCGATGATGGTGGGAAAATGCAAAAGTAGTGCATCTTTATTAACCGAAAAAAGTCAAAATGTGTTCAACAAACAGAGAAGCCTCACAGCATCTAGCTGGAACCTACAATCTGCTCAGGTAAACAGGGGGTGAGCAGGACATACATAGTCTGAAAACGAAAGCAGGAACATGCATCTTCATTACAGTTACTTATTTATTGCCATAAATAAGATAAGAAAAGATAAGATAAGATAAGATAAGATGAGATAAGATGAGATAAGATAAGATGAGAAAAGAGGGAAAATTTAAGTTATAGATTTTTGTGGACAAACACAAAACAGGCAATAGGTCTTGTATGACTTCTGGTAGGGGTCAGTGTGCCATCATGCCTGCCAGGACCCAACGATGCACACCTGCTCACCAGCACCAACACAGTATACAGATCATATATATTAGCAAACATTATTGTAGGTAATTTGTGATACATAAATAAAGCTACACAACGTAAGCAAGGTTATATCGAAATGAATTACATATAACACAGCATTAAAACTACTGTTGGTCTGGTGAAAGGGAAGAGACTTTGTGTTCCACAGAAAATACTATTTTTAGAGCTGTTTACAGTTTGAAGCATTGTTCAGTGACAGTGGACAAAAAAGCTGCCAAGTATATATCAAGGGCTGTACTCGTTTTTTGTCTTCCTTTCAAATTTCTAGGACCAGTTAAATGTCAACAACATAATTTCTCTTTCTCTAGGGAGATTGGGACAAACAGCCTATACCAGCAGTGACCGGTGTCCTTGAAAAACTTCGCTACCCCTGTGAGGGACGATCACTTCCCACCAGCAGCCCGCGAACACCTCCAGTCTGAGCCACGGGGGCCTGACGACACACTGCAGGCCCAGAAGAAGGCCCCTAAATGGAGGAAGGTTAAAGCATCTTCTCTGGTTCTGCGTCAGGGGATAGATGATGTCCTTTATTGGCTTTTATGACCCCTGCTGTAATGAAATGCTTCTCTCTCTCTCGCTATATATATATACATATATATATATATATATATATATATATATAGTAAGCGGCCTGGTAGCTCAATGGGTTAAGCGTCAGACTGGGATGTAGAAGGTTGCAGGTTCGAATCCCGTCTGACTCCTAGTCCATCCCCTACCAGGTGTGTCCCTGAGCCAGACACACAGCGCTAGCTCCATGTAAGTCGCTTTGGATAAAAGCGTCTGCCAAGCAAAGTAAAGTAAAGTAAGTGTGAGTAACAAAATTATTGTAAGGCAAAGCTTTCGACATTCTGTGGAATTACTATACAAGTAAATCATAATTGTTCTTCATATTTATTTTGTTTCTATGATTCTGCTGACAACTCATCAATATTTAGAAATGATCCATTTTTGTTATTTGGTGGTAATAAATGGTTATACAATAAATTAGAGAAAATGCTTATTATAGTATAAATTTTAAAGCTTTTCTACATGTGTGCATCAAATTGTGTGAGCTAAGTAATAAATGTCACTAGATTGATGGTTAAAAAAGAATTTAATAATACACGATTAACTGATGTAAATGATCCTGGCTCATCATTTACCTGTTGACTGGTGTTCTCCAGTTCTCTTAATGTAACAATAACATGGACACAGCATTGAAACATTCATACTTTTTGTGCTTCACTTGCTTTTATTAATATCAAGAATTTACAATATTCAGATCACTCTACAGAGGGAAGAGAAATTACATCAACTGTATTAGAAAAACCTCTGGACACATTATGTTAGAGACCCGGCAGTGATAATGTTTATCAGTCTGTTTCACATTTCCCATATAAATCTTGTTATTAACCTAAGCTTCTCCTGAGAACAACCATTTCAATGATTAATGGCCTTCTGGGCAGAATCAATGAATCATTCCACATTAGTAAACCTTTTGTGCCGCTACACGCATCTGAAAGGCAAAGTAGTAGTTATACATACGAATGCCTTTTTCTACTTCAACCCACTTTTTTCAGTGTTGTTCAAATAGAGTGTGATTAACTGTGGCTTCCATTGAGCCTTAACTATATTAATCAAGTACCAAAATAAAGCAACAATTGTAGACACAACCTCCTTAATAACAGAACATATTAGCACCTGCCTTTGAGACATGAATCAGTAATTTTTACTTTTTAAATTTTCCCACTGCTCTGTTTTATATTACGGCGTGCTACTGCGCAGCACTAAGCCCGCTATTCTGAACGGACAGCATTCATTCATTAAGCTAGAGCCGTTTTAATTGCACTTCCTGCTGATGCTTCACAGTAGAAAATACTCTTGGGGTGGGGGGGCTGGGAACTAAAGCGATAACGTTTCCAGAACTTCATTGGTGTGAAGCAGATGCAGTGTAGCACACACAGCGCAGAGCGCAGCAGCAGGGAGATGGATCAGAAGACGGCATCGTCTGCTTTGTGATAGTTCATTCTTCTTCTGCAGCATTTTGTCCCCAGCTGGCACCTTATGCCTTGGGGTGTTTTTCCCTCCTTTTATCCCCAGCGCTGATAAACAAGGTGTTTGCCTCAGATTTAGGTACCACACATACAAGTAAAATTCAGTTTAGTCATTATCAGCACAAACATCAAGTCTCAAACAGCTTGTACAGGTACTGTAAACTCTGAGAATACTTTTATTCCCCAATACAGTTCTCCACGTTCTCACCCCTGTGATTATTGGACTACAACAGTTGCACTGTCTCCAAATGAAGTGTGGACCTCTTCAAGCATAGATGCCCTTGACTCGTTTATTCTCAGGGTCAAATGGAGTTTTGAGGTGGGCCTTGGCCTTGTACGTCACTCCCATCCTCTCCAGAGTAAAATCGCCGCTCTTTATGAAGTCGGCATTCACCTGATGAAATAGGGAAAGAGAAGCAGATTAAAAAATAAGTAGCAAGAAAACCAAAAATTAGGAAAAGAAGATATGGGAGGGGTATTCAGTAGATAAGGAGACGGTGGAGATTAAAGTAGAGAGAGAAAATAGGGCGAGCAATTAATCCACACTCGTTGTAAAAGCGTGTTCCCAGCAGTCGAGACCAGACAATTTCATGGCTTCATATCTGACAGGAGAGAACAAGGAGCGCAGTTCTAAGATGCTGAGAGCAGTTCATTCACTCACAAGTCAATGCCAGCTCCCCTCGTAACACGAGAGCTAATTTTCACTGACTGCTTCCTTTTTTCCTTTCTGCAGCTCTCCACTGATCTGTTGCACGCACACACACACATACACGCGCGCACACACGCACACACGCACAGCTCCACTTGCAAATTGAAGTCTTTAGAAGTAACGGCCCCATGTGGTCCAACTAATCAAAGGCGAAACTGCTTTCATTTCTACTTAAAATGTCTACAGCCACACATGGCAGCAAAGGTACACAAGGAACAACAACAATGATCTTGTCTCAGTCTGAGTGGATCTTATTTCACTTATTTAATATGAATTAAAAAATGAAATAAAAAATCAATTCCATGATACTCCCTAAATTAATCCTCCAGTTTACTTGTTATAAGCTTCTTCTATTTCAATACTGAAATATCAAGGTGCTTATTCCTTTAATCAAATTATAGGACTGAGGAATTTGAAAAGGAAGTCTTACGTGCGATACAATGATACAATACAATTTAAACTTGTCTTTAACTTTCTAAAACACATTAAAACTTAGATTTTATTTTATTGGTGTCCAATTGTAAAAATTATCATTATCACTACATTTTCAAAAGTGTATCTTTACAGGGTCAATCCGCTTTGTTTTGCTGGTCCCGACTGGGGAGCTTTTATGATACCAACGGAAGAAATACCTTAATTGTCCAATGTTTTTGTGTGTTTAAGGTTCTCACCAGTCCTCCGTTAGGGTTACGGATGTATCCGTAACCAATGGTTTTATCAATAAAGAAGCCGTAGTCAGCGCGCCGTAGGTGTCCAACAGGAACTCCGTTACGGAAAATGGCCTCCAGGCCGAACATTGGTACTTTTCTTTGACAGAGACATGCAGTGAGAAAAAGACAAGGAAATATTTAGCTGCATTAAAATGGCTACGGCTTAAAACAAATGTATTACAGGATAGCTACACATCAATTTTTAGTTTATGTGGAATCACTACAAGATGCTTTGTGTTGGAGTTTACGCTTTTTGTATGCTCTAAAATCACCTTTGAATTTTATGTTGCAACAAAAAGCATTTTATTCATAACATTAAAACATTTTTACTGCTTTACTGACTCGTCAATGGTGAAGCATACAATGCGCCGCCCCAGCCCCTCCTCCTTCTGTTTCTCCAGCCTGTCACGACCCTGGAACAGGATTGAACTCCTCAGTTTGCAGGTGAAGCCTAGACCGGCCTCTAAGGGCGTGTCATCTGGACGAAGGTCAGCGTGCCAATGCCTGTAACCTGATAGAAGGTAAAGAAGAACCACTGAACCAAAAAACTATGTGCTTCTTTACAGTACTATCAAAATACATCTTGGCTGACTCACTTAAGCAGGATTTGCGTTTTAGGATTAATCTTATTGCAAGTTACCTTTCTCTATGCTGAGCGAGTCGATGGCCCTGTAGCCTGAGTTTATGATGCCGTGCTTTGCACCTGCAGCCATGACACCATGGTAAACTGGAAGGCAAGAGTCTTTTGGTATGTGCAGCTCCCAGCCGAGCTCTCCGACAAATGACAGTCGCATAGCTCGCACCTGCACAAGAGAGCGGTGGAGAGGAGGCTTAGTGAGCTGAGGAGGGACGTGCAGAAGACCAAGCTGTCACACCTCTGAGTGCTTCACACACACACACACACACACACACCTCATCTTACAAAAAGATCTACATATTATGCATGTTAATACTAACAACAATTTACACGTGCTGCTGCTCAAGAGAGAAGAAAAAAGCCACAAAGCAGAGGAAAAGGTGCAAGGATGGATATGGCGTGCAGGGAAACTAATATGAAGATATATTGAGATATGAATTCTGCGTCCAAAATATTTATTCTGCGTCTTGAAAGGGATTAAAACACTCATTGAGGCAGAAGGAGGAGTGAGGAAGCCTGACTGAGTTATACAGACGGTAACACATGAGATGCTTCAATTAAAAAAGCAACGTAATAAATCTGTGAATTTTAACCCGTGATCCATCATGCTTACACCACATCCTTTACTCAACACTTATTTGTTTGTATGTACTGATTCTGGGACACAGCTTGAATTGCACCGGCTGGGGTACAGAGCACAAGCCTCCCACAGATGTTCAAAAAACCTCAATTTAATAGATACCATCTCAAAAACCTGCCTTTCCAACCAAACCTCATTACACATTGTGGTCCTTTGGTAAAACCTGTAGCTGCTGCGGTGTAAAACAATAAGTGCAGAGGACAAGCAGATCCATAAGGTTATACATTTTGCATTTAAAAATATTTGAAAGACAAGGGAAAGCTAAAGAGAAGAGCAAAGTAAACAAAGGAGAAACGGTGGATGAGAGTGAAAAGTGAGGAGAAAAAAAAGCTCTCTCCACACTGGCTGGCCATCTGGCCAGCTAGGGATCACCCTGGGACCCATATGTATGCTGCGAAACTCAAGGGAGGACAGTACAGTATGTGTCGGCCTGCACTCATTCATACACACTCCACCAGAAACACAGGCGACAAACACACAGATGCCTCATACACGCTGTCACTCATATTTACCAAGCAAGCATTAAACACAGACCCACACACACACACACACACAAGTGCAAAAATGCACATAAACACAAACTTGTACAACCTAACACGCATGTCAGAACATGGGCTTTAACAGATGAGGAAATAGAGAGAGAGAGATGGAGAAAGTGTCTAATGAGCTACGTGGGAGCAGAGGGCACACAGAGCTCTGTTCTCACAGCAGTGCAGCCATTAAAATGTCACCCAGACAAGGCCAGCAAACCGGCTGAAACACGGCACAAGCAACTCACGCCCACACACACACACACACACACACAAATGCATAAATATTCCTGCAGAGCTGTGAGAAGATGCTGGCTGCAATCACTGGAGCGTTGTATAATTCATGCAAGAGCTAGAGTTTGTATGTGTGTGTGTGTGTGCGTGTGTGTGTGTGTGTGGACATACGCGTCGCTGCATGTGCCTGTACAGCATGCTCTTTTTGTTGTGAGGCCAGAAACACTGTAGAGGTCAACTCAAGAAACTGAGGCTACATAACTTATAGCATTATTACGACAGTTAGTATTAAAATAAATCTTGTTATAAATGCATTAATTCCCCAGTGCTTATAAATGAAGGGCTACAAACAGTGTTTTGAGTTTTAAGCTGATAGACCTTAGGGAATAAGGAACAGGTAAGGAACCTCAAATAAGTGAGACAAGGACGCCGGGAGACATGCCATTTGTCCCACACACAGTCTACAATCTCTGTTGGCTGAACCTTTGTAGTAATAGACCTGTTTCACTCAACAGCTTATGATTTGCATGGCAGTACTTTTTAATTAATTGGATTTTTTTTTAATTTAATTCCCACTAACAGGATTATTTTGAAGCTGACAAACATACCACGTCCAATTACTTTGGAAATGAGTTGAGGCAGCGTGTGTGCGTGCATGTGTTCTCACCTTATGTCCCACTGCGCTGACAACTTTGTGGGTTGAAAATGGGAAAGCTTCGTCGCTCAGGTCCGTGTCCAAAACCTCTTGAAGTACCTCTCGACTGCAAAAAGAGAGAAGTGTGACAAATAAAATCGTAAAATCTAAATCAGATATTTGATTTACACCTATGTAACTGTCATTATTCTCACATCTTAAGTAATATCAGCGCTGGATCTATTCTGGAAAATAAATCATAGTTTTCAAATCAACATCTTGAATTGTCTAAAAAAAAAAAAGAAATTACAGCAGAATGGTGTTTTATTTGCTTCAGTAACGGACCATCTCGCCTTCACTTATAAACACACACACACAAAATAAATCCATATTACATAAAGATGAGTCAACAGAAAAAAAGAACTAAGTTTAGCTTACTTTGCTACTTGAACACTTGTATATTTGTGAGTGGGCAGGTTGAGAATACAATGCACAAGGCCTTTTCTGAAAGATATTTTTGCCGCCGTGTGGCAGTGAGCCAAGGCTGACGATATTTGGGGAAGGGTTCAGGTCACATTTGCGTACACATGTTGCATCTGGGTGGGTGTCCCATTTTAAGAAGAAGCACTCGATGTGCTCACAGGCGGATGTAGAAATATCTGAATAAAACATTTCCTGCATATGTGCCTGTGTGCATGCATGCATGTGTGTGCCACGATGATGCACAGGCTGATATTTTCTTCATGCCGTCCTCCAATTTCTGTCCTCCCTGAAACACGACTATGTTCACTGAGCTCAACAGCCCAAGAGGAAGGCCAATAGCTATATATAATCAGTGAATGGCTGTGTGTGTCTGTGTTTGTGTGTGTGTGTGTGTGGTAAAGGCGTCTTGCAACCACCAATTTGTTTCACTGCCTTGCCATAAATTTGGCTCTCAGCTGTGGATCAGAAGATGGATACACACACACAGGGCTCTTTTTAGGATGTCATATATCATAATTAGGGTTTATAATTACAAAGCAAACTGAGCAAGCGTCAGCTTCATACTTATTTGCTTTCAGAGAGTATAGACACAATTAGAGAGAGACACCTTTAGGATGGAAGAAACAACACACATCTCCATAAATGCTGTAATTTTGCTTGTCATCAAGTCTTAAAGAAATCAGTTAACTCTAAGGAAAACAAAACCCAAACACTGGAAGCTTGATTTTCTGCAATTTCTCGTAGGTTGCAGAAGGAGAGATGAATCATTCCAGCAGAGAGACGCAACACAGACGTTAATCTTGTTTATATTAGCAAAACACACACACACACACACACACACACACACGGAAACATCAACAGATGCGAACAAGACAAGCAAGCGACTCAGCAGCTGAGTGCACTTTGGAAGCTCTAGAAAACTCAATGAGCTCCATAATCAACATCAAATTCTGTGTGTGTCTCTAATAAAACACACACACAAACAGGATGACTGCCTATTGACGTGCTGGTTTGACATAAGCTATGAAAACAAGAAGGACAGAAAGATGTGAAAAAGGTGATTGAGCAAAAAGGCAGGGGTGGGGAGAGAAGAGTGCAAAATAGCTGCATGAGATCTACAGAGACATGAGGAGAAAAGAAAAGTTAGAAGATGAGAAAAGCCTCAAGGAGAAGAAATCGACACAGCCCACACAGAGAACACAGTGGCATAACCCTGGAGCTGGTAAGAGGGAAGAACAAAGCCAGAGGGCAGCGAGGTGGGGAGAAGAGGTGAGAGGAGAAGAAACAGAGAGATGAGGAGTTCAGAGAATGAGATTGGGAAGACGTACAGGCCTGGCTCGCTCGTTGAGTGAAGAACAAAGAGAAAATGTTGTAAGCAGCTAGAATAAAGAGAGACCGGAATATCTCCTCTGTCCAAATGTGCAGGACTTTCACCAATCTCAACATGCAAAAAAAAAATCTCACACATGTGAAGTGAAAAAGGAAAAAAATGTGAGTTATGTGATTTGATTATTATTTAAAAGAGGAAAAAAAACAAAAGCACAAAACTGGAGTTAGGGAGAGAAGAGCGTACAGTATGGATACAGCAGTGACAGAAAAATGTCAATTACAAAATGAATTTCTCAGTAGGTAAAAAGCCTGCAGCAGAAGAGGAACCTTGAGAAGCACAAATCGTTAATTATTAGTTTAAATTAAAATACCAACTACTAACTTGGAATTCCCTGCTTCTCAAAACATATTCAAAGATGTCAACATACTCTGCTTCTACGTTATACATCAAATGATTTACAGATATCTTAAAACATATTTAAAACATATTCAAACCACTTTGCACACTTTGGGGAGCTCTCCCCAAACATAAAATATTGAATTCAGTCTGTCGAGAGCAGAGCTTCTGATTTCATTTACCACCCGTATCTGCAGTGAATATATATAATATGTGACAGACATGCTGAAACATTTTTACAGAAGAAAACAATTCCCAGAGATCACGTTCACATTTTTCAGGACAATGTGAATCACTTAGTGTGAAGATAAATCACACAAATTCAAGCATATGTTCCTACAAAAAAGCTCAGGTAACAGGAAGCACAGTTGCTCTGAGAAATCTTTATCATGATCACTCACCAGGGTAAAAAATAGATTTTAATTTACTTTGCAGGGTTTAAGGCATCACTGCGAGATTAAACCGCAGCATTAACCTTGTTCCCAACCGATTCTGCCTCCAGGTTTTATTCCCCCTCCGTCTCTTCACTAACCCCTTACGCCTTTGGCCAATACTTGAGAATTGCCACTTAACCTGCTCTCCTCGTATTGATTGAACCATTTGTCATCTCTCAACATCTGGAGAGTGAGATGTGAATCGTATCCCATCTTGAGATCAGTCTCTAACATCTTTTCTCCTCTTCCCCACCTTTCACCCTCACTCCCTCTTTTTGTACTTCCTCACCTGGACATATAAATTACGACAATGTCTCTGGTCTCTCTTTCCCCACCTCTTGGGTCCCTGAATGCTGATCATCCCCATGTCCTCAGAGTGGTCTGTCAGGTTGCAGCAGAGGCCTTGGTCCTGAAGAACGGTTCTAATGTGGTTCCAGTTGTGTTCAGCTACACCGCCTCCGATAGCCAGGTAGTACGCGTCACCTTAAGAGGAGAGGAAAGAAATGTTTAAGGGGGAGTAATGCAGAAGCAACGAAACCTTCTCATCTCATCCTAATTTTATTATATTTGAGCAGCATTGGAAAAATAGGTCAAACAAACAGATTACAGATTACAGGGAATTGATTCGAACCCAGCAGAATAAATTGAAAAATAAAAAATCATAAAATATATTGACAACAAAACAAGAGACACCAGAATGACAGGTGCACCCAACAACACATAAAAGACACAACATAACATTGATGGGGTCCCAAAAAACAACAATATGGCAGGTCAACGTGAAACCAACACACTCACCGTTGGATTCCGGTGCCAGGGGCAGATTGGCAGCACCGGGCTCCAGTCTGCTCACCGTCAGGTCAGACTCCGTTCCCCCTCTTTTATTCAACATGCAGGTATACACGGTGGAGCCTGAAACACCAAACAATGATTGCAGCGTGCTTTGCAGGAGTTTAAAGTGTGTAGAAAGTATTTGTGAGTAACTGTGAGCTCACGTGCAACTGTGAGCATGCTACATGTGTGGATGAATTTTTAATACACTCAAGTGTACCAACACTTCTTTCCTGAGTTTGTTGTTTTTACGAGAAAATAACTATCCTTCAGTAAATGGACTCCCTATGACGACATTGTGTTTTTAAGTAAGAGTAACCAAGGAAACCAGTCAATTACGAACCCTGTTGAATCACTACAATGACTAATGAGGACAGCACTTAAAGATGCTCATAATGAATAATTTCTTCATGAATGAAGTCTGTCTCTAATTACAAGAGGCACACAATGATAACATGTCTGTCATCCAGCGGCCACACGAGCTGATGGCTTCAGCAAAACGCTATGTAATCAGCGACTGCCCCTCAGTCAGCTCTAATTTGGATGAATAATTGATGTTACAGTTTCACTCCGTCACTAGCATTAAGGAAAACACTGGTTGGCCTTGGTGGATTGCAAAGTCTGATCCTTACAGCTGCTGTAAGTTGAAAGCAAGAAGCAAGAAAGAAGGAGAGAGTGATACAGGGTCTGAAAGAGTAAGGTCAGTATTTGAACAGTTCTCATGTGGGATGAGGTCTGGATGTCATAATGAATAGATAATAATATAGCTCAAGAAATCATTAGACAGGCAGGAGGATTAAATGTTACATTTTCAAAAATCACAAAGGTAAAAATACTCTAAGTTTTGCTCCAATTACTTAATTAGTAGAATAAAAAAGACAAACACTATTAAAGAATGGTCAAAATATATGCAGCTGAAGCTCAAGTGTAATAATTAATGTATCTGGCATCCTATCATTATACTCTGATACGTACTGTATCCGCTTTGTGACATATACAAAGATTTTAATCTTGTTGCTATCTTCCTGGTATTAAAATTGAATGTAGCTATTTACTGCAGGTTGCAGAGATTCCTTGAGGTGCAATCTGTCCTACATAATGCAATCAATAGCATATTTGTTGCTGTTTACGATACAATACCATTAAACCCCAGCTCAGTAATTCAGAAGACATAATGCAACTGCTGCCCTGAAGCAGCCTTCCCGTCCCCCTTCAAAGCCTCCCCCCCCACATATAGACTGATAGAATATGTTGGATTCAGTTTGCATTAAACATATATGTTGTCTGAGCAGAAATTAAGCCCAACTTTAGCTGCTGTTTAAAGGTTACAAAACATCTGGAATCAATGCTCCCTTGTTGTTACTTTGGCCAGCACCGATGAGAGACCATGTATTGGCATTTAAGGCTGCTCTTTGAGTTTCTGTGGAAGCAGCAGTTTTTCCTCACGTGCCTGCATCTTGTTTACTCTCTCTTTACATATTGTAAAGCAGCCCTCCTCACTCTGTCAATCTTTTCTCCCATCTGCCTGTGTCTGTACATTTGTGTGCGATTGCTTTTTTTTTTTTAGTCCGACTGACCTGGCTTCTTGTTAACGTCAGCCGTGAACAGCCAATCAGCTGCCTTCCTGGCATCTGGTCCAGTGAGATAGAACTTTCCAAAGTAGGACATGTCAAACACAGCCACGCTGTGTCTACACGAGAGGCACTCGTTCCTAATCTGCATTTAAAAAACAAACATCAAACAAAGTCTGACAACATGTCAACATTTTGTCCTTGACTGACAAACTGTATACTCAGACAGTTCCTTGTCTCATCGGCACACGCACACACACTACTGTTTATGTCACACGTTGTATCTTACCACGTCATGATGTGGAGGGAAGTCAAAGGTGTACTCTTTGGCCAGCAATTCATTATACTTGTAGTTCACGTTCTTCCTATTTTCATAAGCCCCATAGTAATCATAGTTTTTGACCTTTGCAATAACACAATAGTAGAGAGATAATTAGAGGCTTATTAATCATAATGGTTTTGCAAATACAGAGGATAAATCACTGGGCTGCATAATGTGTCAGCTTCATTATTGGCAATTAACCAGTCCCAACTCTCTCTATGCACAAAGAAAAGGCTAATTGTTTGTCTTTCCAAATGCATGATGACAAGCATGTGTGCTTGTACACAACATATATGCGTGATGAAAGTGTGCAGCTCACGGGAGCGGGCCGCCCTTTGTTGAACCAGCCAGGCCGTTCCCAGCCATGTCTCTCCTGGAAAACACAGCCCTGCTCCAACAGCACCTAAGTCAAACAATCACATATGCAAAGAGGTCAAATCAGAAATTATACAGTTACGCAAGGAAGATTAAAACATTATTTATGCAGTGTTTATAATTAAGATGTATATTTTAGAAGTTATAAAATCCACCAACCCAGCAACCAAACATATGCTAAGTCTTGATTAAGGGAATTGATCTCTTGTCAGTATAAAAATAAAGATAAGTGAAGCTTATAACTCAATGTAACTCTACATGAGGGCAATTGATGAGAAGTGATGGTGAAAAAAGAAGATATTTCAGTGCTCACCATCCTTCCTTGTTAAAATTGACAGCCACCCACAGTTGGTAGTTATGCTCTGCTATGCTCTCCTCCTAGCACGCAGCTAGCTGTCTCTTGCCAAAACATCCCACACTGAGCTATATTTACCATCCGTGCTACTGAGGTGGAGAAAACATGTGAGCAGCAATGTCAGAGATGGTCTGTTTGTGCAATGAAGTGAGCTTGAAATAAGCTCCTAAAAGTAGACGGTCTCATTATTTGCACATAGACAGCTCCCCTGGACAATCCGAACTCCCCCTTAGCCAAAAGAGATGCTGTGAGGATTAGGAGCAGGAGCCAGTAAAGGGAACCAGAGGCTCACTTCAAAAACAGTAATTAGATGTTTTCAGTGTTTTTCCATTCTTTGCTCCGTCAGCCCTACAATTATCAGAGACTCTCCAACTGTAAAAAGGTCAGTTGCTAGGTGATGGCCCATGACAAGTGATTAGTAGAGCTCTAATGGGCTTGAAGTGAAGGGTTCGACCAAACTAGTCTCACACAACCCGTCTACCTGAGAGCGGTAATTTCTGTCTCACGGTGCTGGTGTATCTGGCACCAAATCTGGTGCCATAAATTACAATTGCATGATAATAGCCAACCTTGTACTTATCATGCAAATAACGTCTTGTGTGCTGGCTGGAGGAAGCTATGATGAAAGCAGAAATTAAGTGCTTCCAATGTTGTGTCATTGACAGACAGGATAACAGATCGGCTACTGTCACCTTAGGATGATAATGCATGCTAACACGTTAATTTATGGTCCCTAGACTGACTGTCCATCAGGAATGTGCAAACGTAATGTGACACAGGGGCTAAGCCACCATTTGTTGTGGATTAGTTGTTTTGGCAGTGCTATTATGACCAGACAAAGAAGTCTCATTATTCAAATGTTTAGAAAATATAGATCAGATATAAACAGTATTAAAAGACTAAAATGTTAACAGAAAAGCAGCTTCTATAGGTGAGATGACATATATACTGATGTGACCTCTGTTTGACATCTGACAGCTGCCGTGCTTTAGCTGTGGACGCTATAACACATCAAAACATCCCTTAAACAAATTACCAGACAAATGAATACTGCTACAGGTATAAAGGTCTCATCACCATAGCTCAGAGTAATGAACAACTATTCCTTTAGACAAGTTACATTAAGTGAAGAGAAAAAAAATATTTTAAATATTATATATAGAATATGATTATATATATATATAATTTAAATAAATATTTCAATTAAAATATGTTTGCTTTCAAAAAGAGCAAACATGTTTGCTTTCAAAAAAAATATTTAAAATATTATATATATCTTTTTTTTTTTTAAATAAATATTTCCATTAAAATATGTTTGCTTTCAAAATAAGACATATGGATATATTTAATATGGATGTTATGATAATGATCAACCATTAAACCCCCCACCCAGCCAAAGACTAAATCACATAATAGTTATTTAAATTATTTTTTATAATATCAAGTAAATTTAAGACATATAGCATACAATAAAGTGAGAAATATGAAGTCACCATCCCTTCATGCCTCCACGGCACATTAAAAAATGCCTTTGGGAAATCTGTGAAAGTATGTACAAAAGGTGTCGGGGGAGTTCTGAGCCCCGAGAAAGCAGCAGACATGAACTACAAAATACATTGACATTGCTGATGCAAGATGCGTGACAGTATTCTGCTTTAAAAAATTCCCTGCATGTTTGAACATGGGTAGAAACTGCGGGAGCAAATACAGTCGGGAACAGAAAAGCTCAGCTAAGTGGGTCATTAATGCATAACATATGGTGGTGAGGCCTATTAAGAGTTTGCGCAGGGCTATAGAGTAAAAAGGAGACTGAAAGACGTCGGAGACCAGACTACCAAAGCTAAGTATATCATTTATAGTCATGCTGGAAGGGATCCGATTAATAAATGTAGCCGCTGGGGATAAGTTACACGGCTAACAGCCTTCTGGCTCATGCTGAATCAGCCATTTGCTCCGCGATTTGACTGGAGGAGACAGGAGAAGGAGACAGTGACAAAGGAGGGTGAAGGTGAAACAGAAAATCAGTCACCATCCCTTACTAATAGAGACATAAAGATACTTTGAGACATAAGGGTTGTGCTTCTTGAAAAAGTTGCACTGTGTTTTTGTTCATATTTTATGCTCCCCAAACACAATACAGTCTCAATTAGCCAATCCAACACAAAGGTTAAAGAGGTTATTAGAGGGAAAGAAATGGCGTCACTGCTTTCTCTTTGACATAGAATACAACTTGTACCAAAAATGCAAACGGGAGAAACAGACATAACAAGAGAACAGCCAGAGGAACTGGCTGGGAACTGTGTTGATGTCAAAATGAGGCAATACCAGAAGAGAGGGAGATGAATCCAAATTTAGACCAACTAAAAAAAACAGGACAGGAAGTAAAATAAAAGTCTGAAGGAGAGAGGAGAAAAAAGTCTGTCAGGTAACAAAAATATAGTGTGAGTCACACAATCTCCAAAAGTACAGGAAGTGACAGGAAATGGCGTGTCGTGTTTTATGGTAGTAGGAATGTCCCTGATGCTCCAGCGAGGAGGCTCCATCTAAGTTAGGGAACCTCATCAGTATGAATCCAGAGAGCTATGCAGAAGCAAAAAGGTGTATGTCTATTAACCCCGAGAGACACGCAGCCTTGTCCACACTTTTCCACAGAGTAAAAGTATTAACAAAGCCAAAGTTAGACTTGTTGTTTTCCATGTGATTTCTGTTTTACTTCTATTTTTTTTACCAGTTCAATAAAGATACAAATACTATGCAACAGTATTACTATTAACCATTTCGTCTTAGTTCTTAACTTTCTAACATTTATTTGCCAGCTTAGCCTGCTATGAATCATCCTAAATGATTTATCAAACCACAATTGAAAGGAGCCTAAAACGCCTTTGAGCTGTTTCCTTGAACTCTCAAGGTATCAGCGCTGAGGATCAAACCGCTTCTGATACCTGATGAAAAGGGTCCTTCCTCATGTTGCGGCTAGCTAGTGGCTCATCAAAGGGGAACACCACAGAGTAGTTTTTAGCATACGACTCATGGCTCCGCTCTCTGATCCAGCGTTGGTCGTCGGTCAGCGAGTTATGAAAACGTCTGACACAAGATTCAGAAGATTAACACCCATTAAAAGTCACACTCACCAAGACTTCATTAACACTTTATTATGGTCAAGTTAGTTGAGACAAACTCGTGAAACGTCCTGTGATAACTGGCACTAATCATAACCTTGGTGTAATTGTGTACGTTGACACACCTGATGTCATATCCATACATGTCCTTTTCAGGGCGACCGTGTATGATCCAGTGAGCCAGCTCTTTTCCACAGCCACCTCCTAGCATCATACCTGACACAGAAAGAGAAAGGATGAGCAGAAACCGTTATGGACAGCATCTCCTATTCACATTCAGTCCCTTACAGAAAACACTTTAAGTATTGCTGCAAGGAGCAATGTAGACTAGCTGCACACCAGAGCAGTTTCCATCCTATGCCACATCCTCAATATGTCATATGACCAACAAGGGATTAAGGGATAGGGATTGACCTTTGTTCCATCATTTGACCCTAGCTCACACCTGCCCCTGAGCAATCTGACTTCGTCAGCTGCTGCAGTCCATTTAATGTGGACCAACAAAAACAAAACTCTCAAATTCAATATTCGATCATTATTCACTTATTACACGCATGTGCTGTGAGCACATACGCAGCCAGCATCACATCCACTGTGTCCTTGCATTCCACCTTCTTTCGTCAATCTCTTTAATCAGTCATTTGTGGGCACTGTCCCTCCTGATTAAACCCTGGGTGGACATTTGAATGGCAGGATGGATGGATAGGTGCAGGGGTGGTAAGGTACATACAGTAGGTTCTCCACAACAAAAAATGATCTGTCTTCCACCACCACCATAGCACAACTGTAACTACACAAGAGGCAAATGTCTTGCTTCCATTTGCATCCCTGTGTTCTATTAAAAAGCATTATACCAATGACCTCAAAGGTTTTCTCGGCCGTCATCGTGTGCAGCCTTAAAAGCAGGCAATATTTTGTGCCTTATTTTGTGTTAAGTATTGAGTTTAGTGAAAAGTTGATGCAGCTGGGTAAGATTTGCAACAGTTAGAAGCAATTAAAGAACCACCGTAATCACAGAAAATGCTGTAAATGCACTCAAAGTTTAGAGTTCAACTTGATGGTCTTGACATTAAAAATAAATACCTTAATGTTGCCAGGCAACAAACACAATCAATGCAAGATAGCAGTAGTGCTAATAGCTTGGAAACCAATATCTAGCAAGTATGAAATAACTGAAGGCTTATATCCTCCGTGTTTTACCCCGCCTTGAGTGAAGTGAGCTGTATGAATCTATGTGTGTTTCATACACAAAAAACATAAAGAGATGCGAAAAAGAGACACCTTGATTGAAAAGTGATAATTCTAAAAGCTAGGATGCTTTTTTCACTGCGTTTGTCGAGCAAGTGAAGGACAGTTAGACAATATTCGCTTTGTACAGCTGGTGGAACAATCCCTAATTATCAGGTGTGATATTTGTGACGCTGAACCCATTTCAATGAGCCCTGTCCCAGCTTGATGCTACATATCACAGACAAGAGGATGAAGGGACTGTAAAGTCTGATCCAGCTTCACTCAGCATTCAGCTATTACTTGCACAAGAACAGCGACACATGTTCATTAACAATTTAACTGGTAATAAAATTTCCCTAAAAAGTTCTAATCACCATTTGCGGTTGCTACCATCTCCTCTGTCCAACCAACAATCCCAAAGACATTTAATTCACAATCTAACTACATCTTAACTGATTAATCAATTTAAAAAACTTTGCCTATTAGTTCCCGGTTTTAATTGCTTGATTGCTTCATACTGGTGCACATTCATGAGCAGCACTGGTCTAATGAATAAAGTCTGAGGCAAAACGCTTAATATCAAAAATGATCATGCAGCTCAGCTCAGGAGGCTTGTTCGCCTAACCATGGATAGCAAGATACTAACTGGCCTTCGATCTGACTGATTGACAGAATGAGTGTTTTGTTGACGGGAGGTTTGGGGATGAGGGAGCAACAGAGTATTAGTCATCTATCTACAAGGATCCAACATCCAGAAGTTATTTTCTAAAGTAAAAAAAAACAAACTCTGCTCCTATAACCACTCTACAGTTTGATCCTGTGGATATTTTGTTCTTGCAGAACAAAAAAACTCTGTGTTAATGCCAGTGGCGATTACTTACCCTTTACACCCCCTTTCTCTTTGTTTTTGTGATCGCTGAGATACACACTCTCCTTTCTGTCTCATGTCAGAGGTACTGTCTAATGTCAGAGCACGTCTTGTGGGGGAAGTAATGGAGTGACGTGGGTTCTTGTTTGTTAAGTGCACATACCGTGTATCTATGGGTGTGTGCGTGTTATGCATGAAAAACAAGACGCACTACATTATTTATTTGTACCTTGAGTGTGTCCAAAGATTGGTGAAGGTCAAAGTGTAGGAAAAACATTCTTTGGCCATATCACCTTGCTTTTTTCCTTCCTGTGTATTGTCTTATTTTTAATAATGCTTAAATGTTTCTGAACCATTTAGGGTTTTTCTACAAATAGTAAATCTAAAACTTAAAAAAATAGTAAAAAAATTGTTATGTAGGCAAAGAAAACCCAATTCACAAAAAATAAATAAATCCAACCCCAATTATGTACAGCGGGGCAAAAAAATATGTTGTCCAACAAGATGAGAGGTCTGTAATTTTCATCATAGGTACACTTCAACTTTGAGAGCCAGGATGTAAAAAAAAAATCCAGGAAATGACAGTGTATGATTTTTAAAGAATGTATTTGTTTACTGGTGCAGAAAATAATTCTAAAACAATTCTGCCCTTATTCTTGTTTCCATGTTTCTACTATGCAATAACTATGCAATACTTACCAGCACTGTTGAAGCCACAGCCCAGGAAGAAACCTCTGACCTCTGGTGCTTCCCCCATCAACGGCTTATGGTCTGCTGTAAATGATTCTGACAGCCAAAAAAACTTTTACATGACAGAGGAAAGCAATTTTAAATACACAAACAGAGGTAATATGTTGTTCCCAATATTCAGTTTGGTCATGTCTCAGGTGTTTCTACTGTTGTGGACACTGTGTTTAATATTATAAGGCACCAACAGATTATAAACATCTCCTAAAACATCAGGTTTCCCAGCGACAGACCAGTTCAACCATCATTGCAGCATGATGTTGCCTGAACAAGTAGTCCGGCTTCCTCTACAAACATGACACATAGCCTGCAGGTTTAGTTTATTCATGAGCGTGCAGTACACGGATGATAAATACGATATGTTACAGATGGGTACATTTCCCTTTCAAATTAGAATGTGTCTAATTTAAGACGGCTCGTGAAAGTTTCCCGCTCCCTGCTGTATCGCATAATGTTATAAGGCGTGTGCAGGAAACCTTGATGTTTCTGTGGAATGTGTGTTTGTGTATGTGTGCGAGTACCTGGTCCACAAACAGTGGACTTGATGCCAGTCTGCTCCAGTACAGAAACTCTGTTGATTGCACCCTCAATATGTTGCATGAAAACGTCCCAGTCCAGGTCAAACAAGCTGAACGCAAACTTGTCAGAGACCTTGAATATAAAAAACAAATACATAACTTTCGTATCTTCTGTAAAGTTAAAAGCAGAATGTAGGAAAAGAGCTTGTTCGGCACATCGGCCAAACACAACTGTAACAAACTTTGGCAGATTGTCAGCTTTCATACATTTTTGCAAATCACTAGAGTTTGTTAATAACGACAAATGTACATTTGTACAAGAACGAACAACAAATTCTAGATTTATGAAATCAACAGCAACAAAATCAATCCTGTTCAAAATATATTCACTCGTCGGTGGAGTTCTTGTAGTTCTTTTTTATTTGTGGTTGAGTATTTTGTGCAACAACCTTTGCACTTTAACGTCCCTATAGTTCTACCATTTTGACAAAATGAGTTTTCGCCAGAATGCCCCCGATTATGGTACAATTTAGATTACAAAAAGATTGTGTGCAATTTTACAAGCAATTTTTTGTACAAGCAATATTAATGATCTCTTAAATCAAACCTGAGACCTTTCCCTCTCCGTTCCTTGTCCGAACTTTAAATCGCTCCCACCTGGACTTCTGCGAGTCCCTAGTCAGACAAAATGTAGCCTTTAGCTCCCTCAACTTGTGCAGACCACCTCACCTTTATGATCCTTCCCTCCTAGTCTGGTTTGGCTGACGCAAAATGAAGGAAGTCCAGCACACGCTGCTGTGTGCAGCGATTTAATCAGTCATCAAACCACAGTCAGAGTGATTGCGGGTGTATCGCATCAAATAACATTTAAATAACTGTAAAAAATAAGTTAAATACAGGCGATTTGTTCCAGTGGTAAAGGTGGTAGTCATGACACTTTACGTCTTGATCAAGACTTGAATGTTATATGGATGTGTGACTTGGTGGTAGCTCCTTTCATGCAAACAAAGAGTGTGCATTATAACAAAGCTCTGGCGCTCAACTGAAGTGTCTGAAGAGCAGTGTTTTTTTGTCCTAGACATCACACTCTCAATCCCTCGCAAACCACTGATCCTGCTCATCTTCACTCAGCAGGCATCTTCTATTCGTTTTTTTGTGTCCGCTCTTTTTTCATCCATCCGCCTCAAGACATCAAAGCAACACTCCACAGCAGACAGAAAACAAAAGGAGCTGCTTTTGCACACACACACACACAAAAAGCTCTGTAATGTAAAAACATTGGATTCCATGCACAGGCATGAAGGGGAACCAAAAGACAGAAAAGTCCCAAGGTCACTCTGGCAAGCAAGAAAATATTATCAAAAACCTTCGTCCTATATCTTTTCAAAGACTAAGACTAAATGTTTTTAATAATTTAGATTATAGTTAAATCTTCGGGGTCAGTGCATTTTATTGGAGTTACTTCGGTTTCTGATATCAGTATAACTGGAGCCCGACGATTACATTTCTACAGCTCATTCTTAATCATGAACAGTTGTATAGATTAGTAAAAGGAATTAATCAAACAGAAATAAATAAGGAGTGAGACGTTTTAAGTGTGAAACACCGGACAAGAAAGAAACAGTGGAGAGGTCTGCCACTGGCAGGCCAGTTAACAAATGACTCTAAAATGTCTGTCCGTCCTTGAGCGAAAATTCACATCCATTAAGACCGAGGCCACCTGGTCTTAATAGAACCATTCAAAGTCTTCTGTGGAAGATCAATCTGCGAAGACAACAACCTCTCTAAAGACTCAGTCTCTGGATGAAAGTTACTGTTCGTTGCCAAAGAATCGTTTGTCTTCACTGTTAAATTATGTCCTTCAGTCTTCCCATTAGATATGAAATATCATTAAGACACATGGTTCGAATGACAACACAGTGCGTTTTACAGCTCATGTTGCTCATGTTGTTGTTGGTATGGTATACTTTTCACGATACCTCAAAGTATTTAAGCCTACCTCATCCCAGAAGATGGGGTTGTGTTCATAACCACCCACAGACAGAGCGTCGCCTTGGAGGCGCAGGTACACTGATGCATCGTGGTCCCTGACATTCGGCATGTTCTGCATGGAGGCAAGATTAAAATGGAAGTAGTCAGTCACCAAAACACTAATTAGTCTATACACACTGAGTTTACAGTACAGATAATTTACTGTAACCTGAGATCCACCTTTTTATTTTGCCAAATGTAATGACACATGTATAATAGAACTTATTAGTACAAGACAAAGAATAGAAAAGTGGTCTCATCAGATCTTTCTAACAAATACATTATAGAACCAGTTGGTCAAAACATAAATGAAAATTTAACTGAAAAATTATTTAAAGCGTTACCCCACAACATGTACTTAATTAAAGTGTTTCACTGAAATATTTACTGTGTTGTATTGATTTCAGAAGTTGTATAATGAGACAAACCAGTAAAATGAAAGTGAAATTAGCCAACTCTGCCCGATGGTGTAGGGTAAATTCACTGAACAACTTATTTAGTGAAATTTCACCAAACACATCAACACCGTGGACATTAACCCTAACATCCAGTTCACCAGAGAGGATGTCACAGGCAACAGCCCGGCCTTCCTGGACTCTGCAGTACATGGAGGAGGAGCCTCAACATCGTAGTACAGGAAACCTACACATACAGATCAGCACTTGCTGTTTGACTCTCACCACCCTCTGGAACACAAACTGGGAGTAATCAGAACCCTACACCATCGGGCAGAAAAGATTTCAATGCACATCGTACTGTGTATGACTGTACATGTGACAAATAAAATCTGAATCTGAAGATTCCCACTAGAGCAGAGGGAACGGCTGAGGAACGCAAACCCATCAAGGAGTCACAGCAACAACTGACAGGGAGGAGAACAAACGTAAAAGTGCTGTCATTCTCTATGCTGCAGGGGTATCAGAAAAGCTCAGGAGGATTTTCAACAAACATAACATCCCTGTCCACTTTAAACCAGGAAACACCCTAAGACAGGAACTGATCCACAAAGACAAAAGTTCAATGCAGCGAGGAATGTACAGATCTGTACATAGGAGAAACTAAACAACAGCTCCACAAACGCATGGCTCAACACAGAAGAGCCACCTCATCAGGACAGGACTCAGCAGTTCACCTACACCTCAAACACAAAGGCCACTCGTTTGAGGACGATGAAGTCAGGATCCTAGACCGGGAAGCTGATTGGTTTAAACGAGGTGTGAAAGAAGCAGTTTACTGCAACATTGAACGACCCTCGTTAAACAGAGGTGGTGGCCTCAGGCACATTCTAACACCCACTTACAATGCCGTTATCTCAACGATACCCAGGAAGTTTCACAGTAGTTCACACTCTGGCTCAGGTGGTCACATGAACAGACGTGAAAGCCAGAGGGAAGGACAACCCACAGGTGACCACCAATCACCCACCTGAGGGTCCCACAGGGTTTAACGCCCTCTGGAATGGAAGTGGAAACGTCAAGAAACCAAACACATCCGGTTGCTTTGGATAAAACCTTTCGGAGATAACCATGACCTGGATGACTGAGAACCTTCACAGACAACCATTGTAATCTTTACAGCACCAACGGCACATATCATGACATATGTTAGCAAACCATATCATTTCTTCATATAGGACATCACAGTGAAAAACAAAATATAAAATCGTTATACAAAACACAGCAGGGAGAAGCATTCATCCTCTTCTATCCCAGTACATGTTGTAAACGTCTCATAAACAGTTACACTTGTTTGTTGTGCTATTTGCATTCATCCTGTCGTGATTGTCTATGACTCCAAAGCCAATCAGCTCTCTGGGTACAGAACCAAAATACCAGTGAACAAGCTGACATTTGGAAAGTAGCTCGCAACATGTAATGAAAAAAAGAACCCCGCTCCTTCCCTCTGTCTTCTCTGCGGAGCACTGTGAGGCAGTTAACTCCATGTGATCGATGCAGAGCCCTGCGTGACACCTCGTCCATCATGTTCTCACACAGATCAAAACAAATACCAGTAAATATCAGCGGGCCCTGCAGGTTTTTCATTTAAACTCGCCACAGACCTCCGGGACTAAAAAAAACACCACACGGTCAGCATGAGGTGTTTGACCTGACAGGTTGCACAGCGTGTTGGGAACCGACTTCTTGATGGCACCCGGGTGTGCGAGTGTATCACTTGGTGTGTGGGCTGGTGTCTACATGATGTAGCAGTAATGCTGCTTAAGTTGCTCTTAAACTACATAACACTGGGAAGCCCTCACAGTCAGTCAGGCCTCTAGAGGATGAGCATCGTTAAGCATGTGACTAAATCTAACACACACAAAATGTACAATCACAGCCAGAGTGGATTATGTACACAAGCCATGTGCTATATCTGCACACGCAGGCCTCCTCAACCTCCAAACATACATATCCTATTATCAGCATTACTGTATGTAGAGAAATCATTCACCCTTTTCTGTCTTTCACAAACAAACGTGTAATTTCATTCCACCACACACCAACAGCAGCACTTTGGACTGGATCATTCTGAGCTAATGTCTGTGAGGCAACAGTGCCCCCTGCTGGCTACTTAAATTTCACACAAATTAAACCGCTTTAACATTTTAACATTGTTGGAAACATTGTGCTGCTTTAGACCATTGTCATAAAACTTGTAACATTCTTAAAGGGCTTATTTTGGTCCCACCTGTATGCCGTCTATTTTCTCTGTCACCACATAGGCATGGTGCATTGCAATGAGGGGAACTTTAACTCCAGCCATCTCCCCCAGCTTGGTGGCCCACACACCTGCATGTAGTACGCAAAGACAAAAAGTGCACAATCATAACTCGTCCTTCTATAACTGGATCAGCAAGGAGACCTGACAGCTGTGCACAGCTGACAGTGCGTTTTTAACACCTCAAAGTACAAATTTGAGAAATCGTATGGTAATTGCTTTTCTCCTCTCCCTGTAAGTCGTTTAGATAAAAACTCCTTTTATCTGTCATTTACTTGGATTGTTCGCTCATCGCACCTCAGTCTCACCTGCACAGTTTACCACACAAGGCGTCTCAATGATGCCATGGGGAGTCTCCACCGCCTTCACCCTCTTCAACCCAAGGTCATCGGTCTGCACTTTTATACCAGACACACGGCAGTTCTCAATCACCTGAGGACAGCAAACATTGGCAAGTTACACAAATGCAAGTTTCATTCACACAGAATATGATTTAGGTGTAAACAGAAGAATTTAACACAGCAGAGCTTCAGGTCTATAAGTAAATAACTGGCTGCTTTAACACATCTACAACAAGCAGTCAGCACATCAGTGTACATCACCGTGGCTCCCCTGGCGGAGGCAGCTCTAGTCAGGGTCGTACAGGTGCCTGCTGGGTCCATGGTGCCGTCTTTTGGTACGTACAGGGTTCCATAAAGGTCGGTAACATTCATCAGTGGATACAGGTCCTTTGTCTCCGCAGGTGAAAGCACGTAGGACTCAATACCATAAACCTTACCTAGCTAGAAATAAAGGGATAGGACAGGTTTTAGAAGTCGTGGACAAGGACAATTAGCTGTAAGATCTTTTCTGCACAAAAACATAGTTATAAATTAAGATACGTGAGGACTTCAATAAAAACATCAATATTTGAATCTGCCTGACACAAGAATAAAGCTATACTACACTCTTATAGAGCAAAGAAAGGCCATTTAAATTCCAAATCAAACCAATACTTTTAGCAACGTAACACAACCAACACTGCACAAACACTTACGACAAGTCACACAATCCTACAACATATTATTCACTAGGTTTTAATTGATCTTTTACTAGATACTGTCAGCAAGTTTGTTCTTTGAATGAACTTTAAACTTCGCACAATCAAGCAAACAAAGCACCCCCCCCACACACACACACAAACACTACACTGTGTTGAGCAATTACAAACCTGAATATATACAGAAAATGGTTGAAAGTTTGAAAGTGGTTTAAGTTTCCAGATGTATACTGTATTTAGTTTTTAAAATATTCTGAGTTATTAACTGTAAAATTATTTAGGAGACATTTCCTGCTGAATCGGTCACACACACATTAGAAATCATGTTACCTGGAGAAACGCACTGTAGGAACCTTGCTATTGTAAAACCTGTGTGGTCCAACCACAAAGTACTGAGGTAATCAGACCCATCTCCTACACAGTAAGATATTATAAAACCAAAGCTTTCTCTTTCTGAGCATTTGGAAGGAGACAGAGAACCGACTAAAAGAGCAAACAGCTCGTACATACCATAGATCTGCTATTGTTTGATTTTATTCGCTTGGTTTGGGAAACAGACTTGTTTATACTTCTAGAAGTTAATTATTTTTTTTAATACAATAAAAAAAAAACCTGTATGCAATAATTTTTTTTTCATCCCGCCTCCACGCTGTCACCGTGATACTTTTTTTTCGCAAGTGTTCTTGAAAACACTTGTGAAAACACCTGTTGTTGTTTACAGCCACCTACGCTGTAGTGGACGCAATGACACCTATCGCTATGGGAACCATTTAAAGCCATAATGACTGTATGCTGGTTTATTATATTTTTTACTGAACCACTGTGGCATTTTTGTAAATGAATACAGTCAAAAACAATTAGCAGGCAGAGAATTGATTATTAGTTTGATCATTTCACTTTAAATTTGAACTGTTGTTTATTTATTGATCTGAAAATGATATATTTTTTGCTTCCAATGTGTCAGTTCTCGTTCTCGTACTTTTTCTACAATCCACTCTGGCACAGGACAAATCTTTGCCCCATTATACCCCTAAATCTGCACGAGCCATTTCCTCCCTATAGCCCAAACCAAGCTGTCTCTTTTGTTACCGACATGAGGCGCTTGTACTCGTCCAGTCTCTGCTTGTTGGAAGCAATGAAGAGTCCTCCGTTCTGGATCCAGCCTGTGTGGAGACCCGTCTCCTCTTCCAGGTCTTTGCTGATCACATTCCTGGTGTGGGCCAAAAGCTCCACCTCGACGTCACTGGGACGGAGCTGCCACAGTAGGCCTGGTGGACGGAGACACGCGGCAGCAAACTTTAACAAATACGGAAGTTTTGATGAAAGCCAACATTTGAATAGTCAATACTTCAGCATCTAAAAAAAAATACACACTCTTTACATGTCTTTATTCCTACAGTTAGTTACCTGCAGTATGCCAGGTGGTGCCAGCAGTCAGTCTGTCTCTCTCCAGCAGAACCACGTTGGTCATACCCATTTTAGCCAAGTGGTAGAGGGTCTGACAGCCTAAACTGCCTCCTCCAATCACCACCACATCTGCAGACCTGAAGGTCACCAACAGATGCAGAAAGTAAGCATTGGGCATGAGCCACAGCACATACTAGAGTGAACAAGCCATCCTCCAGCAAACTAACCTGGGTAAGGTTTTAGTGGGTCCAGTGGATGCTCGAGCCTCCTTTTTGAGTGTCTTCTCATAAGGTACCCCTTTTTCCTTGGTGGGCTCTGAGCTATAGGACCGAGTGCTTTTTCGGCATGAGCATAAAGCAAGAGGAGGGGGAGCAGCTGACACCGTCCGTCTAACTGCACTCCATAGAAGGGCCATCACCCCTGTGGACAGTCAGAGGACACAAAGGGTTAGAGTGATGCCGCAGTCCGATGTGGACACAATATGAATGCTGTTAGAGAACAACGCAACAAGTTTCACCACTTGAAATGCTCAATCCCACATAGTGTAAGATCTGAGATACTATTATTAAACACTCAGTGATGTCAGCAACTACCTGCACTAATAAGTGTCCTAGATTTCTACCACTGTAGGTGCACATCTGCAGGCGGCTGCAATCTGAACTCCCAAAAAGTAAGTAAAACTAAGGAATTCTTCTATGGAGATCGAGGTGCTGAGGGGAGTGAGCAGCTAGTTCAGCATTGGTCAATGAATGACTGCATTATGTCTCAGGGTAAATGCGTCCTCGGACACATGGCTGATGTTTGCACAGATTCAGGTCAGGAACAACTAGTTCCCCTTCACCTCCTCTAACATCGCACTAATAATTACTGAGGTGGGTGAACTGTAGCCTGACAAGATACGAAACCCAACACAACGTTGTACCAGCTGTTAGATACCTGTCTGGAGACATTTAAACTGCAGCATACGAACTGGTTTGTGGTTACACAAGAGCCTCGACTGAACAACAACAGTGGACTATTGATCACCACTTGGACTTGATCCGGTCCAAACGTATCCAAACATTTAATGACACGATTAATTCGAAAACTCGCTGTTCACTGCGTGTTTTCAACGCCGACTGTGTCTCTGCAATGTGCTCGAGTTGAGACATGCACAGTGGCAGAAGACGTGAGAGAACCGACTGCGCGTGTTTTTTTGCGCCACGTATATAAAAATGCAGAGCGCGAGGAGCTACGCGCAACAACGTGGCGTCAAAACGCTGCGCGTGATTTCTGACATAGCCAGGCTTTGCACACCAAACGTTTCCAAACCTGCAGAGTGAACCCCACCGTAGCTTTGTTGCGTTAAAGCAGTCTGCTTACACTTGAACTCGGCTCCTGCCTGTTACACACTGTTCCGCGTACAGTCGACGCAAGTTCACAAAAACCCAGTTTGGATAAAGAAGCGATCAGATTCGCGGGGAAAAAAGCCAACTAGTTGTGCACAGTACTCCGGTTTTCTGCTGCTTAGCAGCTGTCAGATCAGATCTGCACCCTGTGTCAGCAGTTGTAGACTAACGTTACTTCCTGCCCTCCACCTCCCCTCCCACAACGAGCGGTGAAGCCAAATATGCCCTGGACCGCAGAGGCCCGCGCAGAAATGAGGTCAGTGAGATCCCTGCAAAATTATTATCGTTAATCTGCAAATCGTAATGTTATAACAACACAGACTTTCGAAATATTACAAAATATTCAGTGAGCTGCATCTTGTTATGATCCTGTCCGACATGCGCAACAGGGTTGAACGTTATGGCAACACTGGTATAAATGTAATTTTAATAGTGTTTCATAAAGTGTGTGCTTTTTATAATATATTCTTTGTGTGTGTTGTATGTATTTGTAACCTCTATGCTATATTGCATCATTGAACTACGAGTCTGTAATAAGACTTGCTATCCATCTTACTCCAACAGCCAAATAGCGACAGATAAATCTGGATGGACAATTTAAAATACGTGTTTTCTTGTCTCTCTTTAGTTTTGCATACATGTAGTAAGCACAGCCTTTTTTCTTTGTCGTTTGTTCTAGATTAGATTCAGGAATTATGTGTTCATGTGTGCGCTGAGCAGATGTCTGTGTAGGTCACTGAAGGAGGCAGAAGTAAAACATCAGATCACAGTTGGGATGCTGTGTATATAGAGTGTGTACTAAATGCATACGACCTGAACCATATGGAGTTTATCTGCCTGCCAAGCTGACCACATGAATGCCCTCCTCCAAACTAATAAGGTGCTGAGTTTTGTTTCCTCCAGTTCTGCAGCTAAGGTCACTTTAACAGAATAGATTAACGCATGTTAAAACAGCTGTGCACATATATATGTGCATGTGTGCATAGGGCAAAAAGTAAGGATCAGAGCGGAACAGGTGTCTTCTCCTTGTAGCACCGGCAGCAAAAGAGCTGAAAACAGAGGATCCAGTCTGACTTGAAAACACTTTGATAATGTTAACAGAACAGGACTTTGTGCAGTTTTACATCTGTATTCACATCTGCATCCGGTAACTCTGCCTTTCATGTCAAACAGTTCTACCTCCTTGTGGATGTTTGTAGAGATACCATCTGTCTGAATTTACCCCCCCTCCCCCTAAACTGTGAATAACTACATTCACGCAATTGAAATAATTGGAAAATTGAATTTCATTAACATTTTAAAGATTTTATATACAGTTGCCCCAAAATCATAAGTCATTAAAAGAAAAAGGCTTTAGACAGAAAAGCACTTTCATTACATGTTGTACGTCATGTTTTCTCCGTCAACCAAAGGGAAACAAATAAATTAAGACATAGGGAACACACATGAATCAGACAACCGTGAGACAGCAGCCTCGTGTTGTTTCTATCAGTCTGGAATTATGATCTTTTGTTGTTAATATCTGACAGTTGCCACAGATATGAGAATATAAGAACATCCATAGGAAAAAATAGGGTATAATTTGACATCAAATAAAGTGTCAACACATTCCTTGATCAGACTAAAAAGGATCCTTTAGGGATTTCTGGAAGCGGAGTCAAAGCAACTGGACTTCTTTGTCGTGAGGTCGATATTTTTGAATTCAAAAATAAATTTTCTAAAGTGTAAATTGAACATTCAATGCGTTAGCTTCGCTAAGAAATGCTTCCTGAATAGAATCTCGTAGCACTGAAACAGTCCCTGGAAACAATGAGGTACGTCAACTTTAAAACTGTTAATTAGCTTTGGATTCGATGCACATAGATCTCCAAATGACAGGGAGAAATAAAGACAATAACAGTATCAGACATTTTTCCAGACTTGCCAGGATTGTTAAACAGTGCAGCTACCCGGGTCTCAGTCTGTCATCAAGAGATTAACAAATAAAAGCCTGTCCGGTTTCCATGTAAAAGCCCTCTAATTAGGATTAGAAACATGCAATCACCTTCACAAGCATACGTTCAAACCGAAATGCTCAAACAAACTGTAGAAACTCTCATGACAACTAGTACTGAAACACCCACCGTTTTCTAGGTCTTCACAACCTCAAAGCTGCTCTGACCAACCCTCAAAAAAAAAAAATACAGTCCAGGTAAAGTCACACAGAGCATGTCAGGGAGCAGACTGAAATGAAGTCTGAGAGCATCCCTCTTCTCAGCATCCGTTCCTCTGACCTCGTGGCCTTTTGACCCACAGGTTCTCCACACTAAAGTTCATCCCTGTAGGCAGCCGACAGCATCTCCGGTGGCGATGCACTCCCTTTCAGGGTCTTGTGGGAACCCCGCCAATCAGTGCGTACCGAGTCATCGTCCCACAGAGTGGAAGTCTCTGTGTCGCTCACCCAGTCAGGATCACCAGCGTAATGACACGGCTGGACCAGGAGGGGGCGGGTGCTGAAGGCCTGTAGATTCCTGTTGAGGAAATGGGATTTGTAGTCCTCACTGCAAAGAGAGAAATGTGTTGGAGATTAAACATAGATTATATTAATGTAAGAGTTTAAAACATATTTAGCAACGCACAGAAGAAGACTTTAACTTCCAATAAAACTGCAGGAAAGTGATTTCTATTTGAGATGAATACAATTTTCGGATGATTCAGTATTCACCTTTAATATCTGTGCTATTTGCAATTTCTTTGGAATACACAGGTTTGACAGGAGATGGAGACAGAGGCAAAAAAAAGACAGTTGCATTACATTTAGCATAAAGGGGCGACAGCAGGACCAGTGTGCGGTGTGCTGTCATTGTGCGTTTTTACTGGACCAGTCAAGCATATCAAATTAGAATCACAGAGGTGAGAGAGCAAAAGAGAGAGAAAATAGTGGGTTGGATTTAAGCCAGTTTTCCCACACACACACACACACGATAGAGCACAGACACTGCCAAGCCTTCTGGTCCATTTCATCTCTTACACTCAGCACCTCATATGCGTCTCATTTACTAAGTCGTCCCTATGCGATGATGAGAAAAGTTGACTGATTTGAGTTACTATCAGGAATATTAAGGTTAGAAATGAAGCCATTACATAAACAGCTGTGAGGTCAAAGTGATGTTGCGAGGTTTGAAGATGTCACAATGTCTTTATAATAAAGCACAAGTAAACAATAATTACAACTGACATAATAAAAACCGCCTTGTCTTGATTTAGCTAAATAAATGAGACACATCAAACGTGAACAACAGTATATTCACTAAAACTAAAAATGTAAACCTCCTGGCCACAAGCCTGCTTAAAATATTAAGGGAAAAAAGTGTTGATCTACATCCAAACAATCAGCCCCAGAGGCATATGCTGCAATTAACCCTTAATTATGAACAGAAAAAAACCCACTTTGAACTATGGTTCTAATTTAGCTCGACAAGCACGACATGTTAAACAGACAACACAGATTATGGCCCAAGTGAGTCTTTCTCAAGAATCTCACAGAAGCAAAACCACAAACCTCACTATAGTTCTTTAATCTACCTCCATAAAAACTATATATAATGTGTATGCTAGTTCAGGCAGCTATAGGGAAGAATGTTTAAAGGTCTGTTTCAACTTTATGAGTCTGGTAGCAGAAGCAAGTCACAGAGTGTGAACGTTAACCTAAGGTTTCATTACAAAGATCAAAACACGAAATGACAAACAAGCACATTTTGGATTCAGAGCTGTTGTGGTACGTACTTGGGATGTTTATCATACATGATAGGGAGGTATTCATCGACTGGCAACATCTTGGAAAGAGGCTCAGCGTTGAGTAGTTTTTGAGCTCCCTGCTGGGAGATGGCGTAAGACAGAGTCCAGTACGAGTAGCTGGCCACCACCAAGTTATGGACGTTGTCCACTGCTTCCTCGTCACCAGGGTTCACCTTTTTTCTGCCAAAGTATCTGTGAGACCACAAGAAAGATAAAATGAGAAAATGCAGAAAAAGAAAAAAAGAGCTAATTTCCAAAACATCTGAGAAGTGAAATCAGTTGCAGCTTTGCTGTTCCTAGCTGCCAAGAGTGTTGGAGACCGTTTTCCTTCTCTTTTTTCTGCAGCATTTGTTCTGCATATGTGGCAGGAAGATATAGAAACCACAAATCACACACAAAAAAGTTGGCATGCATCGCATCCCATCGTGTGTCTGGACATTTGTCTCATCCTGCCTTTAGGACCTCAATTAAAAACATTTGCTTTAGAACCTGAATCACACAAACAGTGACACACAAAGACAAATCTGAAATGCTATTTAAACACATACCCCCAGACATAAGCTATGTGTGACATTCACACACTAACTCCACTAAAGCAAGAAGCACAGGAATAACACATGTCGTACATGATGTCCCAGTCCAGCTCAGCCTGCTCCACTTCCTCCATTAGTCTGAGAACTCGCCGTTTAAAGTTGGACTGGAAACGGACATCGTCCTCAAAAATTAGAGCTTTATCCATCTGCAGGTCAACCATCTGTGAGGGGGGAACACACATTTGTTTTAGAATGACTATGAGGATCTGACCATCTCTTGTCCTTCATTTTAATAGCAGTTAAAAAAAAATACAATTAGTGCAAGTAATTATTTAACAAATAATAAAATAGCAAATATATTATTCATTTGACAAAACTTGAAATTCAAACAACGCCAACAAAAAAAACCTTGATGGGAAATATGTGTGCTGCCTAACCTCCTTCCAGATATAGAAGTGACTAAGGAAGCAGCCGACCTCTCCTTTTGTAAGAGTGCGTCCAGAGAAAGGGTCGTAATACCCAGGCAGCAGGTCAACACCAAGGACCTTGATGTCACTGCTGTTCAGTGCACTACACACACACACACACACACACACACACACACACACATTACAAACTGTATTTCTACAGACAAACACAATGCACATCCTCACCTGCACATGTCCAAAAAAAAAAAACTTACAGTCATTATACAAACTGATTTGTTCAGTACTAAGTAAATAACTGTCCTCATTCATATATCCACAAAATGTGATTATAAATGAACTCTGACTTCTCAGTAGAAAAAACAAATCATGTATATTAACAATTCTTGATTCGACTCACTTTCTCATGGACACACACACACACACACACTTCACCTACTCTACTCTGCAGACTACCGCTCTTACTTTCCATCCACAGCGTCCACCACTTTGACATCAATCTCCAGCTCATTCAGAGAGAACAGCATCCTGTCTCTGCGGTCCAGGCGGCGTCGCAGATTTATCAGATATATCTGAGAAGAGGAGGGCAGGTAGTTATTTAATTCTAGGGTTTTGACAACATTCAGATATTGAGGTGAACATTTAAATGAAAGACATAAATCCACATATCCCTCACCTCATCGAAGCCCATGAGGTCTCTCTGTTTGGGGAACTTGTGAACAATACGAGAGGCATACATGGGCGGACCATCGACTGTTAAACAAAGTAGGGCCGTGAGTTAGAGAGAACGTCATAAAGCAGTCACATTAGGCTGAATGTCATCGGTTCTTACTCATGGATTCCAGGTGCAGATGGACAAAGTTGATGCGATCATCTTCCAAAGTCTGCTGAGGTTTTGCTGGGACGTTTAGAAAACCATAGCGCTCCTTGTTGCACACGTACATCTGTATCCCTTCATGCGAAAGAATCAATAAATCCATTAATGATGGAGACATTAAGCAGCTTGTTTTTGGAATACGCTGGTTGAGCAAACAAACCTGCAGCGCGGCAGGAGAACGCAAACACGATGATGTCATCGTAGGGCCACGAGTAGTCCTTGTGCGGAGGGTAGAAAGCCAGTGTCTTCATGCCCTCTTTCCTTAGGTCTAGTAGCACGGTGGAGTGGACCATAGGCACTGCAAAGCAGCCCTGTCTGTGACGTTGACGCATGGGGAAATATTCTGCTGTCCGACGATAATATCCCTTAATAAGTTTACACACACACACACAGAAATATAAAAAGTATGGTTACTTTGAATGTGTTGTGTCAGAGTCAAACCCAGGTGCCCGATTTACACTCACCTGCGGAGTGATGCCACACCAGTAGTTGGAGTACCCTCCCTGAGAGTCTAGCATGGGAGCGATGACTGACTTGTTCTCCGCTATCAGCAGGTTAAGGGTGTCTGGATTGGTGAGGATATTATCAGTGTCAGCGTACTGCAACCAAAACACAAGAGGAGACAGAAGAAAGGGAGAAAAGCGGATAATGACCGTCTGTTCTCACTCAGACAATAGTTGGATGCTCTCTTTGATGAAATAACAGCAGCAAAGACACAGATTCAGATAAACCAAAGAAGGCCCTGATAGGAATCACAAGTAAGATCAGTTCATAACGTACAAGAATGTAGTCAGCCCAGCGCTTCCTGGCAAAGTTCAGTGCTGCCTGCTTCAGCTTCATTACGTACTCATATCTACTGTTGGGCCAGTGTTTAGGACCGAGCTCTCCTGCATAGGACCTAAGACAGAAAGAGACACTCTAATGTTTTGTACTGTTCATCATTTCTAAACACAGAAATAAATAACAAAATACAAACTGTTTTTTAGAATGTGGGAAAATAAACGCACACGAAAGCTCACTGACTCGAAGCAGATGAAAACAATTCATTTTGTATAACCGACACACACACTTTTTTTTTTTCTACACGCATGTTGTACAATCAAGCTCATCAGAAAACCACACATTAACCCACTGCATGTGGACTTACATGGGCTGGTCCATCGGTCTCCACTCAACATAATGGTAAAACTTCTGCATGACTGTGAGCCACTCTTTCAGTACGGCTGTGGTATTATCAGAGTTGTGATCGGTGGCAGCCCTAAAGAGAAAAAAAGAAAACTTTAGATTAATAGTTGTATGTTCCTCGAACTGATGAAAATCACACTCAACAGAAAATGTTTGACCATGTCAGACAGCTGACCAATATCAGGCTCATACAAAACCTATTAATGTTGTGTATAATATCTTAAAAACGTCTTTATTCACCACTCTGCTTCCAGAAAACTTAGCTGTCACTGCCCCTAACAAATGCAAGTTAGAAGCCAACTGTGCAAAGTACAAAAACATAAAAAGGGAATTCAGAAGCGTTGCCATCTTTCCTGTCTCTGATTTATTTATGCATAAAGGTTTAATTATGTGCCTTTTTCAGAGACCTTTCTGCATGTATTGCAGCAGCATTGCAACAAAATGACTCAACTGGCCACACATGTTACCCACTAAAACATCTGGAGAGAAAAATATGGCAATGGTCACCCCAGACCGTTGAGCAGCTGGAATCCCATAACAAGCAACAATGGGGAAAATATTTGTTACAGCAACTAAAGCAATCGGTCACCTCAGGTTTAAGCGCTGACAGGTCTACAGAGAGAAGTTTTAAATCGTTTGTGTTTTCCTTGTATGTGTTTGCAGCTCGTTTTTGTCTTCAAATCAAATCATTTATTGGGATGCAAAATACACTGGTGTTTTATGACCACTAACCTGGGGCACATACTCTTCAAAGCATGAATCATTAGTGTACGAGATATTTTAGTGGCCTTTTAAAAAAGCTTACGAGTTGGAAGAAACTCTGCAGAACAACATTTCGTGCAGCAGGAAATCGATGTGGCGGAGTGAGAGCCGCAGGGGGACGGGGGGTGGGGTGGGGGGGGTCCGCCGCTGCTTTCACAGACTCATTTCAATGCCATTGACCTTTGATAAAAAGGAGACCCCCCTGTACACACAGCCCAGCAGAGCATGCAGGGAACCCACCACACAGAGATGCGATCTTTGGGGTAGTTGAGCTTCTCCAGGGCGCCGAGGTAGTAGGGCAGGGAGTGCGCCGCGTTCCTGGCCAGGACCGCGATCACCACGGTGGGCTGCTGCATGCTCGACTCCTCCGGATACTTTTCCTCCGAAAAGTAAGACTGTCCCTGGCTAAGCAGAGCCCCTAAAAGGAGAAAGTAGCGTAACATGGTGGAGGGAACAGACTGAGCCACGACGCGTGAGCGGCACAGCACGTAGCTGCTGTACGCGTCAGCAGTCCGAGAGGAAAAAGGGCTTTCCCAGATCTCCAACCCCCCTATTTATCCTACAAGCTGGCTCGCTTTTTCCAAGAACAAATCCAAACCCCGTACAAGAGAGGCTTTAATTACAACTTCCGCTTTCAGCCTGCGGCACGATGGTGACAACGTTGACCGAAAATGTAGAAGATGTAGGCGTGATCTGGCCAAACTCCACCATAAACTCTAGATCCTCAGAAATGACGTCCTGCAGGGAGAAGTAGGGAGAGTGTGACGTTAGTGGTTAACACCCAGAAAACAAACTAACACGGGTGTTATCTTTCACAAAAGAAAAGTCCGAAATTAACTAGATGTAATGAAATATGAGATACTAGATGAGATTGTCCTGCATGTTGAAGCTTGCAGTGCACATCAGCTCATGTGTGTTTCCTTCTGGCAGCAGTTTCAGAGCCAAACCAGCAGAGGGTGGGTGTGATCCAAGAGAGGAACCATATAAAGCAGGAGCGTGAGGCCCTTGACCATAATGGTTGTGATGGTTAAACACAATTATACAGACAGCTGTGTCAAAAGAATTCTCAAAGAATTGATGCAGATAGAGCATTTCCCGCATCTGCTTCAAGGTGGAGCTCGTTTGGACACAGTCCGAGCGAGGCACACTTTAAGAAGCCATAAAAAAAAAACGACAGCAGGGCTAGAGGGAAATTGTTGTGTGGATTATATTTATGGGCAGATATAGTTACTTGTTTGCAGTAGATGGCACACACACAAAAAATAGTTTAAATTTCAAAGAATAACACATAGTATTATTTTTCTGGCAGGATGTACAGATGTGGTAATTTGTGGTGTTCAAGGGCCACATGCCTGATGTTTTTCTAACTATCTCTGCCCAACCCACTGATTACCTGGATCAGGTTCCTTCAGGAAGCTGGAAGATACCATTATAGGCAGTGGAGTAGGAGAAGACCAACTGAAGTGGTGTCTTCCAACTTCCAGTTGACTGAACACACCTGATCCTGGCAATAAGTCTGTCAGGTAGGAGTCATGTGGCGGGGGGCCCTGGAGGACAGGAGTTGCTCATCCCTGGTTTATTACTAAAATGCCTGATTGAGACTTTAAAAGCGAATCCGGTGACATGAACAGAGTATTTAGGCTTTATTACTTTCTACGATAGAATAACTCACTATTAGTCATTTTGTCTCTGATAAAGAGTACTTTATATAATTTATTACATTAGCATATCCATATAGGTGAAATATGTGTAAAGGTTAAGATCCTGCCCACAGAGCCTTGATTAGGCAGTTATTTCAATGAATGAATGGGTGGACACTGAATATGAAGAGTCAAAACACAGAGTCTTTACTTCCTATGACAAAGCAAACAAATGTACAGTGGAGGAAATAATTATTTGACCCCTCGCTGATTTTGTAAGTTTGTAAGAAATGAAAAGTCTCAGAACAGTAACATTTTAATAGCAGGGTTTTTTCTAACAGTGACAGATAGCATATCAAAAGGAAAACTGAAAAAAACACTTTAAAAGATAGAAACTGATTTGCATTTAATTCAGTGAAATAAGTACTTGAACTATCTGACAAAAAAAAATACTTAATACTTGTGGCACTGCCCCTTGTTTGCAAGCACAGAGGTCAAACGTTTCTTGTAATTGACCAAGTTTGCGTACATCTCAGGAGGAATTTGGTCCACTGCCTTAGCAGATCGTCTCTAAATCACTAAGGTTTTAAGGTGTCTCTGTGCACCTTCTCCCAGTCACTCTCTGAATCATTCAAGTGTTCACTGGCAGACTTCAGACGGGCCTGCACATGTGCCTTCTTGAGCAGTGGAACCTTGCGAGCACTGCAGGATTTTGATCCATTGCTGTTTAATGTGTTTCCAATTGTTTTCTTGGTGACTGTGGTCCCAGCTACTTTGAGGTCTTTAACTAACTCCTCCCATGTAGTTTTAGGATGATTTCTCACCTTTCTCAGAATCATTGACACCCCACGTAGTGAGATCTTGCGTGGAGCCCCAGACCGAGGTCGATTGATGGTCATTTTGTGCTCCTTCCTTTTTGAACAATCGCACCTTCTCTTCCAGGTTGGTGCTAATGGTTTTGTAGCCCATTCCAGCCTTGTGCAGGTCTACAAATTTGTGTCCGACATCCTTGGACAGCTCTTTGGTCTTTCCCATGTTGGAGAGCTTGGAGTCTGCTTGCTGGCTTGATTCTGTGGACGTTTGTCTTTTATACAGGTGACTAGTTAAGACAGGTGTCTTTAATGAGAGTGACTAATTGAGTAGGAGTGTCTAACCACTCTGTGGGAGCCAGAACTCTTAGTTAGTAGGGCGTTCAATACTTATTATTTCACTTAATGAAATGAATATCAGTTTTTTATCTTTTTCTTTAAGTTTCCTCTGGTGTGACCATCATTGGTTTATAAATGTATTGTTCACAATATTAGAATTTGACCTCATACTGTTGCCAGTTGTTCTCAAAATAAAAAAAATCCTAAAGCAAAGCAGAGGTCAATAAAGTAGAGTTTTGAGCAAACTGCAGAACACTAGGACTGGCTGATCCCTGCGTTCAGGACATTCCAGTAATAAAGTCATAATCAAATAAAGGCATGAATTGTTTTCTGTAGGTCGGTAAAAAGTGGAAAAATTTTGAATTTAGTAAAGATTCTCAGCTGTCCACAATACAGTCCAGTACACTCTCCATAAAGATTCTAGTACACCTGTGCCTTTATTGTAAGTACAATTTAAAAAGGTTAGGACCAAGAATGCACCTCTGTGGTACCCCACAAGTAAATGGAGCTTAGCAGGATGAAAACACAAGGTTGCTGAAGGGTGTTCCTCTAATAGGTTTTCAGCCAGCAGACACCACCACACTTTCAAGTTCACAAATAAAAATGTGATGATCCACAGCACAGAGTTTAACAGCTGTTAACAATATTTTGAAAATGACATTCTCAGGAAGCTTTACAGCTGGAGGAAAACAACTTTAGAGCCTTCAGAACCTTGGAGACTTTATTTATTGCAGCTACAGGTCTAAAATCTGAAAGAGACTACACAATGTATTTAAAGTAAACTGGATAAATATTGCAAGGACATTGGGTCAAATGAGGTCAAAGCCATTTCTGATAAGGCAGAAAGAAGCAATCTATCCTTTTCAATCCGGCATTGTCCTCACTGCACACAGATTCATTTCAAAGAAATCTTATTCAGGTAGGAGGAAGAATTCTTCTTGATGGGGAAAAAAATTCTATTCCTATGATTTCAGGTAAAAATGTTTTTCAACCTCAACTGATTTTAGTACTAACATTCAATCTCTTTAGCGCTGAAGTGAAAATTCAAGATCAGAAGCTGAGGTCAACAGGACAGGGGCTCTGAAAAAGTAAAAAAAAAAAGGAGTTATGGGAACAGGAGAAAGAGAATGTTAAGAAAAAAAGAAATGTGGGTGGAAAACAATAAGCAAAGTGGTATATAATGAATTTTGGCAGGCTCTGTGAAAAACAAAGGCAGTCATTGCTGACAATAGTGACCTTGGGTTAAAGGCATGGTTTGTGTGGACAGGTCAGGAGGTTGAGGGTCAGATCTCTCCTATTCATAACACCCCAAGTGTTGCCACGCTCACACACAAACTCACACTCGGGCACACACATATGTACGTATGTCAGAGGCACTTTCCCAGCGTTTGTGGATGAGGGTGATCTGGGAGAGTTCAACTACGGGTGCACTAACTTTTCACTAGGAGGTCAAGGGTGGAAATGGTGTTTGTGTGTGGGGAGGGGTGTGAACAAGAGAAAGACGGAGAAGGAAGGAGCGGGTGAGCGAGTAAGACAAAAAGAAAATCTTTATTATTTTGACCAGGAGAAACTGAAAGAGGAAAAGAGGACAGGCAGCAGTCACATCATTCATCATATGATGTTCCTGTATCTCTATGTGACTCAATGACCAGTTCACTCAAACTGCAAAAATAAATAACTGTTCTCACTTACCTGTGAGAGTATGTATCCATGCTGTTCATTTTGGTTTCATGTGTCCGAGCCAAAGATTTCTGCCTCCTGGTAAAAGCGAGACAAACAGATTTTCTTTTTCAGGCCATTGAAAATCAGTATGATTAGCTGTCATTGCTACCACAGTATCATAAAGACCCAATTTAAACTGACAGACATTTCAAAATTCTAGCAAATAAAAGGAAAAGTCACCGGCAACCAGTTTAAATGCATGAATTGACTCTCTGAAGCATAATGGTAGGTCTGCCAGAGACCCTCTACAAATCTCACACTCACACATCCACATCTCATCTATCAACCAGCAATCTCTCTTTCATCTTTTCTTCTCCCACTCAGAAGTCACCGTTAAGGAATGAACGGTTGTAAGTTAGGACGTGTCACAGTGAAAGTGTTTCTGTCTTTGTGTTTGCGTGCTGGGACCCGGGCGGGGGGGTCGTGACATTCTCCCAAGCTTCCGGGACCTTTATTGCTGTGGCAATAATCAATAGCGTTCTCACAGAGACGTCTTTTGGCTGGGCGGGTCAATACCTGACACTCAGGGTCTGAGCCATGGCACATACACTCTTACTCAGCAACTCCAGCAGCTTTACTCTGTCAGTCCTTCTCCTCCCATGTCACCCTACATGTTTCAATCTAAGGAATCATGTCCCATCTAGTGTTTGTGATTCACCAATACTGCAAAAAAAGCTCCTCAGCACACTACAATGTAAAATGGAGAAATGCAGCACAGTGTTGCACATAGCTTGACAAATGACTAAAATTATTTTCATCAGTCCACAAATCATAAAATCAATTTTTAAACTCATTCAGTTTTAGCTACCGACCACATAATGTTTGGGACATAATGTTTTTTTAACTGACAGTGACAATAAACAGTTCACTGAGCAACTGATTAAATAAGTTCCCAAATGTTCAATTCTGCCTTAAAACTATCAGGTGAACAGAACGAGTTCTGGGTGTAATCTATTCCTTTACAGCGATACATAACTCTGGGAGAAGCTTTCAGTCTGCGTAAGTGAAGAGGGCCAAATCTAAAGTTATTTGTAGAAACTATAAGGCTTGTAGCTGTAAAAGATGCAGCTGTAAAAAGCTGAGATGTAATGAAATAGTCATTGGGTACAGTGTATTTTCTCCTGTTCAAAGGAAACGTTTTTTTAATTACAATGCTTTTTCTACATTTAATGTACATGTACATGTTTCTAATAAATGACTTACTTAGGTAAATATCCAGCCTCACAGTCATCACAGTGAACGGTGTGAAGATGGGATATTGTGAAACCGACAGCACTATAGATAAATTGACTGTGGGCCCAGGGGCCTGGGCATTTTTTAACCCCAAGTGGCCAATACTGCTGTTTGGCTGAAGCACTTAAATAGAAACGCTTCAGTACAAAAAATTACCTTTGCACATCATGTCCCGTCTTTAAACAACACCACTTAGTCAGCACAAAGAAACTGATGCTCAGACCAAATGGCCTGGAAATGCCTGAAGTAATGAGATTACGAGGTCAGTGATACAGGTGTGATTGCATTATCTGTTCTCATGAATATGAAACAGATCATATTTATGTTTAAATGTTAGCATGTTCGTTTTGTTTTTCTAATTAGATTATTTTTTAACACGTTGAATATTAATATTGCCAAATAGAACCAATCGTCATTGAACTGGTTTCACCGTTGATAACAGGGAGCCATGCAGTCGTGTTTACAGCAAAGCTCGGGTTTTGTAGGGACACCATCTCCTGATAATGAGATATTAAGACACACACTAATTTCTTAATGCTTCAGCAGTTTATAGTCAATTTACAGATTTCACATCCAGGGGCATGTCAGCTTTCATGACCTTTAAAAACTCAGGAATTCCAAACCAGGCATACGGTAGATTTCCTTTAGTCTTGCAGACACTTACACATAATAATTACAATATATTTTTTAATGCCCTTGTGCCCCGTGAACCCTACAAAGTAATGGTAAGATTACTGTAGACTTCTCTGCTTCTCATCCTCTCTGTTACTCCCTGGATGACGCTGTCCGTCACCTCGTTGCCAGGCAACAGTGCAGCCGCTGTCAAAGAATTCTGGGGGATGTTAAGGCAGCGGCATGCATGGGGGGAAGGAGTGCGTGTGGCTGTGGTGGAGGCTAAAGAGAGGTAGGAGTGTGTTGTGGTCTGAGTAAAGAGTAACAAGAGAAATTCACTTGTGTATTTATGTGAGATGTTTATTTCCGCCTTTAATCTGATTCTCAGTGATTGTGCTACTTTTATGATTGATTAGTTTTTACTGTCATCCGTATCACAAAGTACCTGATGAGTCAACTTCTCTCACGGCGAGAAAACCTTCAACATTCTCCACAGTCACACACATTCTTCAGTTCTTTATGTTCGTGTGCAGCGGTTTCCTTGACCTCCGAGAACACGTGAAGCAATCTCCACATTTCAATATACACTAAAATACCTGCTGGTGTGAGATGTGTCATGTAACACACCTGGCTGCGCATCACATTTCTTGCCCATCTCTAAAACTTCCTCTTATAAACATCAAAAGGAGCCGGAGCAGATAAACACGACAAACCTGCAGAGAGGTTCTGTTTGTCTGCCCAACCTTCGTTCGGAAATTCTCCTTCCTGTTTCACATTGTCCGTTTCGCTCCAATCGTGACTGAGCATGCTTCCCACAATAAATTTTAATGACATTCCCTGCCACAGTGTTGCCACTCTCTCTAACCTCTCTACTCTGTTCTCCATCCTCCATAGCAGTGCCCTATCAGCAGGGTAGAGATGCCTTCACCAAAGGAGGTTTGTTTTAAGGATTCCCCTGTTCTCTTTGTCTTCTCTCTCCCCTCCATCTCTCAACGGGATGGCTTCATAGCCCACCCCGCCGATTGGGCCTCCCACTCCCCTGCCAGGCCTTTTAGCCAGCGGGTTAAACATTGATTTGTGAATGGAGGGAAAAACAGTGGCCCCTGCCTAGAGTGCAGAGGTTCCCCACTGTTTCTGTGTGTACACACACACACACCCCTGCTATACACCACCAAGACCAACAGACAACATGAAAGCTACTGAGCTAAAAGGCCTTAATCCAACAACTGAAGAATGTGGATAGTGTTTCATTTTGTGTGTGTGTGTGTGTGTATGTGTTGCTATTTAGCCTCTAAGAGTTACTGTGTTGATCTTTTTATGTATCTATATGTAATAGAGATAACCAAAAGAACAATACTTTGAAAGTGCAAACGTTACTTGTGCTTGAAAGGATAATCTATTTATATTTTTAACTCTGCTGCATGAACATTCATTTGCAGAGCTACGATGCTTTTTCATACGTACATCTTTGTACAAATCATTTGTATCACTTCAGTCACTTTTTGCTGCCTTATTATTATTATTTCTATTCATATCAGGCAAAACTTTTAGATGAAAAAAAAACATTTGTTGTAGATGTATATGTGATTTAATGTGGTCATAAAAAAAAAATCTGTGGTACTGATCCACAACATGAAGGCGTCAAGGTGAGAGTGAGAGTGGACCCTCTTGACTTCTTACTGGGTTTCCCGCCTCTGGAGGAGTCAGGGCATGAAAAGGCAGACAGAAGGAGAGAGTGAGAGAGAGAGTAGGGAGTAGAAATGGAGGGTTTTGCTTTTCACCACTTAAAAAAAGAGCAATGAATGAGTGACTGGCAGAATGAATGAGAGGCGGGCTGAGACTGAGAGGGGCTCTGGCCCTATGGATCAGCAGAGGTTAACTCGGCTTCTTAAGAGGGATGAAAAGGGAAAAAACGGATTGGGCTTTATAGAGGAGGACCCCCTGCGCCTGGGGCGGGATCAGTCAGGATGATTTATTAGAAAGAGAGAGAGAGCGAGAGAGAGAGGAGGTGGCGTTTCTTAGCATCAAAAAGCTGTAGCGCAAACGCAGCATTCAAAAGTGCTGATATGCACGACATGAGGATGGTTTTGAGTCTGTTTCCTGTTTCCAGTGAGAGAAAGCCACGGGCTCAACACATTACCTAAATCTCTTATGTTGCATCATAGCCACATTTGTGCAGTCATACAAAGCAGTTTTACGCATGAGCGTTGAAAGCGTGCCAGCAACATTTTCTTCCCTGTGCTATAACGTCCAGGTTTGGGTCATACAGAGAGAAAACATTCACAAAGCCCAGTAATTAAAGTCTGCATTCTTGCAACTTTTGTTTTTATCAGAAATACTTAAGTGACTGCCATTAGCCGGTGTGTCCAGGTGAAGCAGGTGCGATTTTCTAACGTTGGTGGTTTACGCACAGGGTTCACTGCACTTTTGCAGCCGTTCTGACTTCTTGGTGCATCTTTTCGTATATGAAACGTGCCATATGGAGATATATATTTAATTTAGGACAACGCGGCCTCTGTGACTCCATCAAATGTCTGTCACACGAGCATTATATAATCCTCTGGTTTTCTGTCACTTCGGTCAACACTTGCCACAGAGGCCTACAGTAGGCTGCCCTTTCCGTAGCAGAATGGCTGCACATGGCGCTGAAGGCACCGCTTTATGTCCAAGTGCCTGGTTACGGCGTTGCACTAGTTTGCTCACACAGGAGAGGGGCACAAGAGAAACACTAAACGTCATGCAGTGCGGTCAGAGAGTAAACAGTGTCGGGATTGTAATCTCTTTTTTGGTAGAAAATAGGGCTGTTGTGTCTTTAAGAGAGGCTGCTGGTCCCTCATCGCAGCTGCTGGCGTGTGTGTGTGTGTGTGTGTGTGTGTGTGTGCGTGCGCGCGCGCGCGCGTGTGTGTGTGACATAGAGGACAGCGGAGATTCATTACTTAAGCAGTACAATGGACATTTATCACCCCGTGGTGTTATTCAAATTCAGTACCAAGCGAGGACCTTCTCCACTCCTCACTCCGCCTTGCGTCGCGGCCGCAGCGTTTATTGTTGGAGCAGCGTAAAGGGAAAGCCAGGAGGGCAGAGAGACAGCCATCCAGTGAGCCAGTCAGTCAGTCCGGGAGACTCGTAAAGGAAGGATGGAAGCGAGGCAGGAGCGACTGTCCGGAGTGTACGAAGCCCGCCGCTCTCCTGCTCCTCCGCCTCTTCTTGTCACCATCCTCCGCCGCTCGCTGGGGGGCATTTGAATGGAGCAGATATCCGAGAAAACACACGTCGTGGGAACTGAACCAAGGACGAACCAACGGGAACTAAGGGGTTTCCTTTTTTTAATTATTCGATTTAATCGCCAGCTATAAAACAGCAGAAGAAAGAGCAGAAACGCTCCAAGTACCTTTCTTCAAATAGGAGGGGATCTTTTTTAATTCAGCATCCGTGGGAATCCATTGTACATCTTGAGGCATCAGAACTGAACCGTCTTTCCTTAAATCGATGACAGTACACAGGTGCAGAAATAGTGTTTTCCTGGCGCTCTCACCTCGGACTTTAAAACGAAAGAGCGCTTTGATTTCTGCTCCCGCGTTTTGCAGACACTTTAAAAGTGTGACCCTCGCGATCCGATGGAGATTATTTTACTTAAAAATGCAATCGCCATTCGGCCATTTTAAGAGCACCGAGACCTGGACAGACTTGGGGTTAACTTAGGAACCAGAGATAACTGTAGCTAGAGGAGAAAGTGTGTTCATTTCAGGATACTGCAACAGAAAAAAGTCCCACAAAGACTATGGATGCTACAATGTCTCTTTAGCATTCCTCACTTTGGTGAATCAGTCCGATAGACAGAATCAGACTCTAGCTGCCACTGAATGTGTGTCCAAGGATTGAGGAGATAGTTCGGACAGTTGCCCTACATATGAGGCTATGTTAGAACCCTTTTCATCCCCAAACCCAGGCTAAATGGCTCAAAGATGAAAGTGAGAGGATGAGAGAATATCAAATGAATTCAAAGTGCTGCAACCATGCATTTTGTAGAAAAGGGGGAAAGAGAAACTATTTTCGTTTTCGGACGCAGCCAATCCTATCAAAGGGCATTTAGCCGCAGCAGGTGCACCCGTGGGCCCATACAAGAAGTGCTCGTGCACATTTGTGGTTTAACTAATCTAATGCTTCATGTTTGCTTCTTTGAACCTTGGCACAGGGTTTACGGAGTCTTTAGCGACTGATTGTCCAAACGCAATTCTTGAGTCAACTCATATTCAACCCCAAGAATTGTGTATGGACATCTGTTGCTGCAAACTCACATTCATCACTGCTGCCTTTGGCCAAACGCCCCGTCAGGAGCGCTAGGCCCCTGAACGACAAAGGAGGCTGTGGGAAGGCCTTTAGAGCAGATGTGTGTTGTAACTGTCTCATTTCAGGTAAGACATGAATCGCAATCTGCATGTTCTGGAGAAAGGGACGCGGGACTGGGCCAATAAAGTGGAGGAAACCTTTCTGTGCCTCGTGTAATGTGTTATTCGGGGTGTGCGCCGTCGCTGCCCTGATTCCTATTTACACTGTCGAAGATCTAATCAAGACTGTTTGTTTTAAATGGCAAATATCGACCGGAAGCATTGACGTATCGACTGTGTTTGGCAAATGGTAGAAGCAGCAAGTTGAGTGGTCGCAGAGTGAGGCCTGCATGCAGCGAGGACGCGCGCTGGAGACGGGAACGCGTCAAGTCATGACCGGGAACATGTACAAGGGAACGAGGCAGGCCTGGATGAAACACGTTTCGTTAAAACGCCACATTTGGCTGCTCAATAGATTCTCAAATGCTCCCGGAAAATGTGCTTAGAGCTAATTTGGAGCCTGTGGAGGCTGAGCTCAAAGGGTGTCCAGTAGCAGAGCAGATGACCACCGTGCTGGGTCTAAACGCGCGGACGACACCGTCTTTGTTGCTTCTAAGACTCAACAAAGAGCAGGTGACTAAATGTAAGTGTTCAACTACCGTATAAATAGAAAACATGCCGAGTCTTGATGCCACCAAACCTCTGAGCAGTCATGATCCATCACGTATGACACATGGAGTTCTGTTCCAACATTTCGTTACGTTGCTCACTTTAAATAAAATCATTTCATTGCTTGAAAATAATTCTAATGACTTTTCTTTATTTAACAAATCGAATCTATAGTAAAAAACATTTCACTTAATATTATTGTAATAAACAGAAACAGCTCGTTTGTAAGGTGGAAGTTGAATATTATAAAATGATTTACTCAATAATGTTTTCTTTTTCCATATACTTTTGAATAGGATTTATTTTCCTGTGAGTGCAGGCTAATTAATTTAAAACAGAACCAAACACACACACACAAAGTCACAACATCAGAAACTAACCATTCTTAATTCCAGGGGATTAGTGCATCATGTTTGCTCGTGCACAGATGCTTCTGTGTCCAATTTAATGCAGTGAATCTTATCTAGTGTTTATCTTATAGAAAGAGATGTTTTTTTAATATATACAGAGCATTTACAAAACTCTGCTTCTATTTTATGTGCTATAATTTAATAGGCTATCTGAAGCTTGTTCTGTGCAGTTGCATGGGTTCTGCACGTGCTTTCTGCATGTAAACCAACACATAACAAAAAAAAGGTCCCATTTAATAACAAGCAGGTTGTTGTATAAGTCCTAATATTTTGATTATGGCCATAGATGCAGAGTTGCACTGACTGCAGTGATGTTCACTGACTGCTGAACACGCAATAAGCTCAGTTATGCATTTGTGAGCTGTGCATTTAGAGACACGTCGTCTCAGCACTGGATCCACTGGAGGACACTGTGGGAGCCTGTGGATGGAGAGCAAATGTGACTGTTGTTGCTTTAAAGCGAGCAGCCTGGTGTCAGTAGAAAATGGCAGGATCAGAATGGTCTAATAATTCAGTCAGCATAATGAGGATATTTGCTTTAATACAGCATGAATCCTAAATCCAGTTATGAAGTCTTACTGTTTTTATAGAAAATCCCATTTTATAAAACCAGCATCGTGTCAGCCTGTTTAAAACTACTGCTAAATGCTATTGTGTCAACTCGTTGTTTAGTTCTTTATTTTTACTGACTGGAGTTTACTTTATGTCTGTCTGCAGACAGGAGACGCTCTTTATACCCACTGACACGCGTGTGAGATGTGATGGCGAGGCCAGTTCCACTCTCCACACCAGCACTGTCCCCACGTCTTCCTGTCGAGCAGACAGCCTGTGCGCAGTGCCATAAACTGCGCAGGTCTAGGTAACGGTCCAAACTTTGCGTGAAAACGAACTTGTGAACAGTTTGCACAGAGATTTCCGCAGGATAAACCAACACGAATCGCTATTTGTGTTAATATTTGCTGCAAACAATGAGAAAGAAAGCACCCTTTAAAAGCTGCGCCTGCAGACTGTCCCGGGCCTGCACCAGCTGACACAGTGCTGCCGTTTCCTCTGTAACCCCCTCACAGCCTCATTAGCATTTCCTTTCTACCGGCCATTATCGGCCGGTTTCCCGTTGCAAATCGGACTCCACAACCAAGAAAAGGTTTTAGGTCGCCCCGGGCGCTCAGGGGAGGGCAGCCCGGAGGCTAGACCTCGACCTCCCGCAGTGGTCCTGTAGTTTACACCCCTCCCTCCCCCCTTTATGGAGATTCCAGCTAAGCGGGGCCACAGCGTGGTAAAATCTCCCCCAAGTGTCTTCTAATCAGCCTAAAACTGAAGCGTGATCACAGAGCTCTACTTAAATCGATCAGATATAAGTTATCACCGGGAATTATCGAAGCGTGATGCAAAATCCTAATTGAGAAAAGCGTTTTGGCTCCAGGCCTCTGCGTGCGGCGCAGGGCGGCGCAGCTGAATGTGGCTAAAGAAGAAGTAACACAGTAGGGTTTACATGGAGAAATACACACGCACTCGGTATTTGTAGAGCAGGAAACATTTACTGCAATTTCCTTTTATTTTTTCTCAACTATCTGGACTATTAAAGAGAAATACAATCGAAATAATAAAGATTTAATAATGAATGATATTGAATTGCAGTTTAAGTTTTCAGACAATAATTTCACTGCTAGAATTTAACTGAAACGTAGAGGTAAAAAAAAAGGAAAAAAACACATGTATAAATATTTAGAAAAATATTCTTACAATAGGAGAAATGTTTGTTTAACTGCAAAAAAAACTTAAAAATAATAAATAAAATAAACACAAGCCCTATATAAAGTCTAAGTTCAGTCATATTTTAATATTTTTTTATTTTAGAAAATGTGAACAATAATATATGAAACAATGAGTAAAAACATTAACAAACGTTTCTCAGCTACACGGGGAAAATATTTTCCTAGATAAAGCTTCATTTTTGAATGTGGCTTTTCTCAGCACTATACAAACATTTAATACTTTTTTTCTAACTCATTATGATGCCATTGTAAGCAGATATTACAAGATGTGTAGGTAGTTATGTATATAATTTATTCCTCAACCAGTTCACCTGTGAAGCCTCCTTCACTGGTGGATGGTGGCAGCAATATGGTTTAACTGTAATCAGAAAATATGTCCTTATTAGAGAGATTATAATTGTTGAAAAAAACATCAGTATGTACAACTGCATTATAATGCATTATTAACAATGTATTAAATGTTTAGATGTTGCTGAGGAATGCTGCTCAGCTGGGTTAAAACTGGCACCTTTTCGTTTTTCTCGTGAATCTAAAGTCATTAGCCTTTAAGATATGGCCATCTAGTCTCCGACAGCCACACTACATGATATAATGATGAAGAAATGAAAATAGACTGATCTAGACCCATAAAAAACGTGGGTATTTCCCAAAAACAAATCTAAAGAAGGCCTGTCTCATGGTTTCCACGTTTTTTAGTAACCATCTCTAAATTTCCACTCACTCATGTGAACCAGCGTCAGTCGCCTCAGCGACGAGGCTGCAGGTAGACACGCTCACAACATCCAACGAGGGAACACGTTGCTGGGATGTAGGGGAAAGAGTGGCGAGCGCGGAGGATGTGGAGAAAAATATCTTATTTAAATTCAACGTCTATCCTCCATGAAGAGTAGAAATAAACACAATGTTGTCGTGGTCTTGCAGTTGGTAATCCAGCTGTCCCTGAGGTTTAGAAAACACATCAAATATTCAATATCCAAACATATGTACAAGACAAAGGAGAAATATCAGTGTTTACCAACACAAATATGTAAACTACTCCTGCGTTCCCTTTGGGATCCAATCAATGACCAACTTTTCATTTCATCTACGCCCTGTGCAGTCCTGTAATTGAATCAGTGGATTTAAACTGAAGCGTTTAGACTGCGTGTGCATGTAAATATGTGTTCGGATATGAGACCCCAAGGACAAACTTGTTTTACAGCTGCTTCCACATTATGTGAAACACTGACTGAGAGACAATGAACAGCCCCAGTCACATGGAACCAGTCCACTTGCTTTCAACATCCAGAAAGCCACTTCTATACAGTTACACAGATCTGTGCATGCAGGCTGAAGACAGGACATGATCTCAGTTGGTTTAACGATGCAACAGCGTTTTCTGAGGTTTAAATATTGTGTTTTTGCTGTCAGAGACCCTGTCCACACCACCTGACAGCAAACATGGCTCCCAGTACTCACCATTAGCTCCCAGTCTGCATCATTGATAAGCACCAGAATCCCAGGTCTCCTGTGGGAAAACACATCGTTTTCAGACAGGAGCATTCCCCAAAGAGAACACGCAGACACACACACACACACAAATACTACCCAATACTAAAAGGTGAAAAAACTATCCACAAACACAAAAAAAATCATATATCAAACATGTTGGCTTGTTTGATTCAAACAGTAAAAACTGCAAATATATTTTAAATAATATTGTTACTTAAATGTGTCCAGAAGAAAACAGGTAATTAAATACATTGTGTTTGTGTTTTTCCCACGTGATATTCATGTTAGTAGGTTTGTTTTATTAGTGTAAATGGCCGCCTGTGTATTTGTGTGTCATGCTCATATTTTAGCACATATCGCATCATTAATTGCTGTTAACGTTATGTGACCTAAACTTTGTAAATAAACGCATAAATCAGTTGTTTTCACCAATCACTTTGTCCCACATTGTGTTTTCTGGCTAACAAGGCCTGAAACAAAAGACGGATACAACACACGAGAAAAGAGAAAATAGGGAAAAGCAAACTGTCACGGCAAATGAATGGGGTCCAAACGTAGCATACTGTAAGCACGAAACTTAAGAATATGTCTACGCTCATTAAATGGGATGATGGGAATAAGGGGGGAGGGCAACAACAGGAATCTTTGGGCGCTGCCTTCGTGACCGATGTGTATTTTTTTCTGAAAGCCACAGAGGCAGAAGCGTTGTTCATGTACAGTAGATGGAGAAGCGATGCCTCAAACACACGCTGATGTTTCTCATTTCGTTCACCTCGGACATGCTCTGTGACGTCAGTGGGCAACGTGAGAGGAACCTGTGAGGACAAAACTGCATCTACACACACACTAACAAACAGGGCAGGACAGAGAAAGAACAAAAGGATAGGGGGAAACGATAAAGACTGCAAACTAATCACCATCCATAGATCTTTTAAAAAGATAATGAAAAACACCTTGATGATGGTTCGCACAAAAACAGTGTGTGCTGCCGACATGAAGTATGTACAAACACACACTAATCTATAAGGTTTATAGGCAGCCCAGCTTTTTCTCCATTCACTGCTTAGGTGATGCTATAAATAGTCCTGCACAAAGGCAGCTGTAAAAATCAGCCAGTCCTATAGACGGCTTTGAGCCCCGCACATAAACACGCACACACACACAAACACACAAACACAACACCTATAATCACCATTCTGAAACCCACTCCCTGAAAGCTGGACTATTTTTTCTCCAGCATTTCATCAGTTTTAAGATGCACACTCGAGTTTAGTCTCATGTTTTGTCTTATTTTGAAATCAGGATTTAGTCCCAGCGGCACCATTCTGTAAGGTTGTGTTACTCAAGCGCGCACACACACTTACACAGAGTCTCCCTGGACAAAGAGTTCAGGTCGTTCCTTCAGCAGGTTCCGTCGGATCCAGACCAGCAGCTGCTTCATGTCCCCTAGAAAACACACACACACACACACACACACACATGCACAAAGTCCATACACAGACAGACAACAGAGGTCATAGGTTAGGGGTGAAGGGTCAAGGTGCATGGTTCCAGCCCCTCGGTCGATGTGACGCGACAGAGGCACCAGGCGAGACGAAGCTGTGTGTGTGTGTGTGTCTGTGGGCATGTATATTTATGAGTGTATGTGTATGTTTAGGGGGAAAGCAGAGGACACTGGAAATGGGGGAAGGGTTGACTGATGTCAATGGCCGACAGCGACATTGTTCACCTTGGACCGAAGAAAATAAAATGAATTGTTTGAGCATATAAATTTGTAAATGGCTGAACAGATTGGGAGGTGGGGGAGTCCACAACAACTGGACATATAATTTTTAAGTCTAAAACAATAAACAGAAATATAAACACAATTATTTCTGCCATTGATCAACTGGGCTAATAATGTGCAGCAGCGTGCTCTTTCAGAATAACAAGATTCTTTGTTAGTGTCAAACATTAATGCAAAGCGATGCTTACATTTTCCAAGTCTGACCTCCTGAACAATCAGACTGACCTCGTCTGAACAATAGATTGAGCTTCTCTCAAACCAGCTAAAAGCCTCAACGGCGACAACAATACCAGGTTTTAAGGGAAATCCCCACTAAACAACCAACAATGAATAGATTATAGTTGTGAGTAACATTAACAGGATTCAAAGTGTTCCTGTGTTTTAAAAGAAGGTTTAGTTGTGGATCCACAAATCAGGTGAATGCAAAATAAAAATCGCATATTTTTTTTGTAACCATTTTCTCGTTGTGTGTTTCTGTGTGTATGTCGGTCACGGCTGCCTCTGTGGTGCACCTGTGCACAGCGACTCACACTAACAGCTGAGAGTGAGTGGTCGTATGCGATATGTCCACACATCAGAATAAACCAGAACAACAATAAAAAGAACCTCAAGAAAGCAAATAAACAAACAGAGGCGAGGAAGAACAAACGAGAAACGAGCAGCGGCAGCAGATGGAGCAGATACGAAGGTAACGGAGATGACAGCGAGTCATCCCGAGCCAGGTGGAGGGAGAATGGTGAAGCCGTAGCAGGTAGGCGTCAAACCCCACATGGCGATTTGTGAGTTCAGCAGAATCAAAGGCAATGAAAGCAACACGAAGGCGCCGGTTCTGACCTGAAGCTGCAAAATCTTTATTTTACTTGCTTTCCAATAGACATGAAAATATACAATAACCCTGTTTGTAATAAGAGATTCCACCTGCACACTCACGGTTCTCACATTATGAAATTATATTGAGAGGGGTTTTTTATTTCTGATTTAGTTGAACATTGATGTGTTTTTTTATGAGTCACCTCCAAAGTTCAGGTTTCTATTATTCATCCATAAAAAAATATATACACTACTGAGCAGTGATCCCAATCAACTGACAACATCACACCCCCCCAAAGGCATCAATAAAGTATTCATTATTATTATTAAAAAAATAAGAGTTACAAAGCACAGTTTTAAAATCAAAACATTCAGCTCGTGACGATACGATTCGTGGAGGAAGAAATAATAACCCTGGTCCCGGTGGCTTTTGGGGGCAGCAGATGTGCGAGTGATATGTGATGAGGAGTGTGAGTGTTTGCATTGCAGCACGCGTTTCCAAGCCTGTGTGCATTGCGCTCGGGTTAATTGCAGTGCTGCCGGCCATCTCAGTGATATAATGATAGTGCTAGTTTTCTACGGTTCCAGGCCTCCATATATAAAGAACACACACACACACACACAGTACTGGGTAGTGACTATTGACCTGCACCTCTGTGGTGCTAAAAACAGAACTAATCACTACAGCAGTCATAACTCCTTCTTTGCTCTTTCTCTGCTTTTGACCACTGGTGTTTTCCTCTGTCGTTACCCCCTGTCCTCCCTCCGTGCTCTCCTCCGATACACCCTAGTTCTCTCCTCTCCTCTCCTCCCTTTTTTTGCTCTTTTATCTCTTTACATCTTTTTCTGTCCCCTTCTCTAAACACACACATGCGCACAAACACACACACAAATATTTTAAAAGGCGTACACAAAAAAACAAGGTTGCCTTAGGTCTGAAATCACTCAAACTTTCATCGATTAGGCTTTTTACAATAGAAATAGTCATCAGGGCCTGCCCTATAAGCAGCTTTCTTATAAATGTTACACCGGTCTACAGCCTGAAATCATCCAGACTCAGGTGGAGGAAATTCAACTGCAGAGGTGAAAGGACGGAACGGGGACGGGACGAGGTTTAGATGTGACGGTTTGTGATTGTGCTTTGTGGCCCAGAAAGGAAAATGAGGGAACACAACAAGAAAGAGGAGAAAATGCGTCACAGGCTTCTAATGCATCTTGGGATAGCAGTGATGTGTGGGTGGAAAAGGAGACGGGGAGGGAGGGGAGCGAAAAGGGCGCCATTTTGATGCTGATTCAAAACCGTTCCTGCTTTTCTTTTGTGCATGCAGGTTTTCCTCCCTTTTATTTTCCATCCACTTTTCTGTCTCCGTGTGATTATAATGGTCATGCAAGGGGGCGGGGGGGAGCTATGCATCTTCCAGCTGATGTGAGGGGCAAAAACTGTGTGATCCTTAGACCACGGGGGTTATGTTGTATGTGTGTGTGTGTGTATGAGAGAGAGTTAGATAGAAAAAGTGGGGGTGGGGTCTTTCAGTCGAGGGTCATCAATCACCGACTGGGGTCAAAGAGAAATACGAAGGATTCAGAACCAATTATATCTGCCTTCACTACACCCCCTCTGCACTCATACAGACACACACGCTGATGTCTGACGCTAAATTAGTTCGGCGAAACATTTTCAGCATCAGCAAACCTACCAGAAACACACCCAGCCCAGGCTCCTGATCATAAAAAGCACAGAAACGACGTCGCACAAATGAGTGAACTATAGCGAAAACCGCAGGCTGTGTAATGTTGTGCTCACACACAGGTTGCCCGGCACAGCAAGGTCATATCTGGCCGAAATTCCCTATTCTGGTCAACTTTTGTCTTTTGTTGTCCTGGCAACATCAGCACCACGTATGACCACATCACATCCTTTGTTTAGTCAAATGCCAAACACACATAGTGCTCTTATTTTTAACACGCACAAACACACACACACACACACACACACACACACACACACACACACACACACACACACATTTACGTATATACATAGATACAAAAAAATTGAATTACAATCAGTAAGCAGCCGCGATACATGACCTGCAGCAGGTTTTATTTTCTCTGTGTTGAATTCGTGACCAGTACTGACAATTTGAGGTGTAACGCTTTTTATGAATTGAGAAATGAGCACATCATCACCAAAATAATCAAAATGGTCTCAGAGAAAAAAAAAGACTTTGCCACTCTACTGCTCTTTTACAACCAGTATAGGCGACATTAATTTCCCTTTTACACACATACACACACACACACACACACACACACACACACACACACACACACTCCAGTGTTACTGTTAGAAAAGAGGCAGAAAGAATCTGTCTGAAGGCAGGACAGGCAGTCATAACGACGTAAGAGAAGAGGAAAAAGGAAAGAGTGACAGAAAAGGAGAAAAAGGGAAAGTGATGGGAGGATAACGGCTGCTAAACAGAACTTCAAATAAAAGGCGTATAAACAGCAAGCTTATTTCTATTTGTCTTAAATTCAGATGAAGGGTTAAAACAGAGCTGCAGATATACTTATTAATAAATATTAAGTCACGAATAGAGACGAATTTATGTACCTGTTTTATGAAACTCCCACAGTATCACCGTAATATTCAACCAAAGTACAATTTTATTAATACAGATACAATATAAATAAAGTTCTAAAGAACTGGAATATTGCATGTTCCAAATGTTACTGAATTTATTCTAATAACAATGTCAAGTTTTACCAAATAAATGTCTAATTTATCACTTTTTTTTGTAACACAATGTGATGACGCAGGTGATACTTACAAGGCTCTGATTGGCTTGGAAGGGTCACGTGATGTTCCTTCTCTCCGTTAAAAAGCAGCTCTGCCCCACCTCTAAAACAACAGAGTGTCAGGTAGACAGAAATGATGTTTGATTCATTTAGATACTAATGAGGGCTTGTCATCAGTCATCAACATTTCCCACCAGAAAGGTTCTGTTTACGTCCGTATGAATAAAACCTGCAGGTAAGGCTGGCAGGGTGCCACAGGGCTCAGACGGACAAGCTGCTGCTCGCTGGATGACTTCCTTCCTCCGATGGTGAGGCCATCGGAGGAAGGAAGTCCAAGACTCAGGGCTTCATAAACTAAATGTAAGACTACACTCACACAGCAGCCGCCTTTTAGTGCTGGGCCTAATACTTGTAGCTGGAGTTGAGCCATGTCACAACACATTAGAAAGGAGACGTTTAGAGTGTTATATCGGTGCGGGTATACCTTGTAGTCCCCAAAAGGGAGCTAGGAGGAACCAGTAATTGGACCACTGACCCTGGGGTTCCCTTGTGGGGCTAAACTAAGGGGAATTAGGACTCCAGGATGACTTGGTTACTTTTCTGTATTTATTTTTGCTCCATGATTTCTGTTGTCTGCTGAACTATGAGCTGCTCATTTGTCCTCAGATTCAGAGTTAACCTAAAGTATTTAAAAATGAATTGATGGGGGAAGACATTTCTTGACTCATGTGGTCATTTTATTATTATTTGCACATATGTGCACAGATACAGGTGAGAACAAATTTAGTTTCTCAGCTGCCTTTTCTTTGTCTTTATTAATGATAAAATCAATGCCAAATACCCGGAGCAAAGGTCTAAAAGCATTTTACAACTAATGGATCTGAAGAATTTAAAAGGTGAAACTGGGCTCTTGTTGGAACCTGTTTCCTTTTCCTACGAAGGTAACTGGTCTGGATCCTCTTGTGTTTACTGCTCTGTGTGCTGACACCACTACTTTTGTGCATACTATAAAATGTGTAGCAGACACATCCAAAATGAGTCAGTGAAAGTTCTGGGTCCTGCAGAATATGCGCCGGTTCTCTGAGAAGCGATCTCATGTCAAGTGGTGACATTTTTACCGGACACACACACGTTTTGAATGTTTATTGGCTGAATGATGCGACCGGACAGGTCGACAAGATGTTTGTCGTCAAGTCTGACAGTTTTCAGACAATGGTTAAATTACTTACTTTCATCATTATATGCTAAACTTGATAAGCCAAACAGTTTCAATCTGAAAACTGAAGAGGCAGCAAAGTGTTTTCACACCGATAAGAGCTCATTAATATAAACTCCGCCAAACCATACAAAAGATAGAACAAGAACCATCCAACGTGTCGTTTCAGCTGAAAGAGTTGATCAGATGTTTGATCGGGGATAATAATTTATGATAAATTCACCCTACCCAAACTCCAGGTGAATCGCTATGGGCGCTGCCATGTTGTTGGCACATGCAGGAAGTGGTGGCGGCGAAATGGGAAGTGACGTAACTGAAGAGTGGAAGAAAATAAAAGCGTTTTCAAAAAGAAAAACATTTAATAGATCGTTTTCTGGTATTTCTCCATTTTAGCAGCGAACAATTTACAGTGTATAAAATGTCTGCATAATAATAAAAATTAAAATAAAAGGAATTATTTACACAATACTACTATCGTGATAATTTCTCAGCGTTTGTTTGTGTGTATTAATCTTACTTTTCTTATACCTCCAACGTAATTGCATTTTTTATGTTTCACACTAAGTAGTTAAAATGAAATGTAGGTTAGGATGAGCTTTAGAGCAAATCCACAGTTTCTCTATAGACCTAGAAGTGATGTTAACTGGATAAATTACTTCAATCACTGTTTCACATTGAGCATGCAACTGTTGTGGACATCCACATTCTCACTCTCAAGGCTGTGCTTCTAGGAAATCAAATCTGGGAGTCAATATTGCAACTTCCTGGAACTCTGACATTTTGAAACCGCTATACACCTGGTTTTTGTGTTATTTTATATTGTGCAGAACTTTGTTATTTTTCAGTCAACCTTGTTTGAATAGCTCTGAATAACTTTTTTACAATGTACATTTATCTGATTGTTTCAAGACATAAAATAACCATATGGTGGTGCCCCAAACTGTTATTTTTTTAAATTGACTTTATTCTGAAATATCATTATTTTGTAAAACCATTTATATATACAGAGTTCTCTATGACACATTCTTCTAAATATATATATGTATGAGCTCAGGGCCTGTCATATAAAAGTGTGCAGAGGCATGACATGGCATGTGTGAATTCACATCTGTCTCCCTATCCCTCTCTTCCTTTTTACATACATCCTCAATCATACTGGTGACAGTTCCAGTCCCAGTATACAAGGCTGGAAGGATGAGGTGGGGGAGAGAGGAGGTCAGTCAGAGGTTTGAATTGCAAATCTGCTGCCTTCTGTTAGCGTCCAAGCCTGTTAAGGCTTGGACTTCATTCATGTGTTAATGAGGAGTCAGCGCAGGGGCAGACAGACAGATCGACCAGGGGCTTGGAGGGGGTTAAACAAATGTGAGGCATGGGTGAGGAGGCAGGCGGGAAAATGATGGAAATTTTAAAAGCTAATGATGACACGATGAGAAATGTTCCGCTCGCAGTCTTTCATCCCAGCTGGGATGAGGTGTTTTCCTCACAGGTGAAAACATTTTGTGGCGTGAGCTCAGATGGAGGCGAAGAGGCTGAGGCTTGAGATTTTCATGGCTGTAAGTTTCATGGTTAGAGAGTAAGTTATCCAGGGATGATCACATCATCACTGGGTGTCACATCACATTTGCTAAGCTGCCTTGAGATTCCTGTCGTGCTTTTATGGCTGGTCCACCATGCTTCTTTGGCTCCATGATGGATTTTGGTGTTTTCTAAATATAAAGTAAACAAACGATCCTGTTAGTACCGTTTTTAACTGTGAAAATGATTAAAATGATGGATAGGAATGAACTCCAATGGTTTCACTGGTTGTTTAAAAAAGAGACATTTGAATTAGCTTTTCTGTTGAGGAACTCACTCAGGAAGAACTCTTGTATCAGTAATGAGGTGGGTTAGGGTTGGGGTTAGGGTTGGGGTTAGGGTTAGGGGTAGGTGGGTGGTGACAATCAGTGAGATTTACCTGTATTTTCTTTTCTTTACCCCCCATGACTATGTGAGGATTCGTGTGATCCTGCTCGAAGATGTTTCTTTGCAGGAATGACGTTAATAATTGATGTTGCTGACGTCTTATAATAACCATGAAGGATGGGCAACAAAATGACATTTCACTTTCAGTTCAGCGTGTTCGGGAGATCCAGACAAATAATTACAATTCCAGTGTTTGATACAGTGTAATATTATTTTTCGTGTACACAGGTGGTTGATTAGCATTTCAGGCATTATTGCCTTATAAATGTTTTCGACTGAAGATGAAGTGAAATATAATGATCTCTGTGCTCAGTTTAATGTCTGTTATACTGTGTATGTGTGTAAAATCTGATCACCCTGTTAAAAATGAATACCAGTGTTTATATCAAATTTAAATCATATTTTCTTTGTCATGTTCTCACTCACACAAGTTTAAACATCTTTATGAAATTGTAAGATAATTATTCTGTTCCTTGAAGGAGCATTGGTGACCTCTGAAATGACGAACATCCCGTCGTGTGTCTTCCTCATTATTTTCTACCTGTGTTAACAGAGACTCCTCACAGTCAGACTTAACAGAGATCCTGACCTAATGTAAACATGTCAGCCTCTCATCCTCAATGTGATGTTTTTTCACATCAGGAAGGAACAACTCTCACAATTAAGAATATTTGCAGCCTTATCTCTCTACCAGTATTTGCCTGTAGATGGACATCAAAAGTCAATGCAACGGTGCAAAGCACCAGCTATAGACCGGCCAAGGTCACACATGATCAGATGACAATGACCAACACAATGGATTAGATAGAAAAGGACTGGGGGGAGAGATTAGGGGTGAATTGATGACAGTTGGCTGGCTGGCAGTCAGGCAGGCCTGGGACATCTTGGGTCTGTTTCAATGAGGAATATAAAGCGCTGAAATTAACATGTACCACGATATCAAGCAGAGAGAATCCTCTTAGAGATTACATCCATAACATGTTCCGCCTATGGAACGGTATAGGACGGGGAGACAAAGAGCAGAGCGAATGATGGTTTCCTGTTCCTGAAGAGTATGGAGTCTTCCTCTCTGTTTCTGTTCTGCGCTGTTTTGTTATTTTTTGTATGTTTGAGCTTTTTTTAAGCAAGAGCAACCTCGGTGTTCCCGCAACATCTGTGTTGTGACACAAGTGTTGGTGACGGGCGCGCGCACACACACGCACACACACGCACACACACACACACACACACACACACACACACACACACACTCCATCTGTCTTTGTCTCCCTCCCACTGCCATCACCGCGGGTTTGTCTGCAAAGCAATGTGTGATGCTTCACACAACACACATGCTCAGTGCACTTCACACTGTGCATTTTCAGTGTAACATGACTTACATGCCTCAGATTTACATGCATAACACAAACAATAAAAACTGTCAAAAGAAATTGCTTCGTGGGTCCACGAGCAGAGAAATGTGGAACAGTACAGACGATCTTATACGTGGATGAAACCCAGAAACTACTGATGCTCAGGAAGCACTGTTCTGTCAGCCTCCCTAAACTGGACCAGGAGCCTGGTTGCTAATGTCAGCTGGTAGATAGACGAAGCGGTGAAATGCTGCCCCTTAGTGGCTGTCAGCATGTATTACAACACAGTGGTTCCTGCAGGACAAGTCGCTTATTTCAGTGATGCGATAATTAAGTTAAACTTCTTTAACTACTGTAATTTTGTTGGCATTTATGAGCGGTTTTATTATTATCATACATTATTACATATGTTTTATAGGCCAAATAATTTATAATCAAACAAGAACATAATATTAGTTGCCAATGAAATAAATAAAAGCAAATGGTGCATTTGTCTAGGACTATGAAAATATTTGTGAGACTAACTACAGAAAAATACAGTTCCCATATTTCTGTAAAGAAGCCTGTGACAAAGTGGGTGAGAGCTCACCACATTTGTCCCCAGTTTTCATCGTAATGTTAATTGTTTAATCTAAAGTATA
>JAUMHF010000014.1:10756608-10785155 GCA_032359275.1 Microctenopoma steveboyesi | reverse complement strand
TTTTCTTTGGGAAACCTGTGGAACTTCTCTGAGTCTGCCTCTTACCTATCACCGCTCAGGCTAACCTACCTCACAAAGCCATATCTCACACCGTCCTTACTGATATGTTTGGACAGTTTACACAGCATTGTGAGACTCTCACTGTCTACACTTGGTTGTTTGTTGTATCATACTACACAGGGAGTGCAGAAGTACATACATATGCATTGTTCTTGTCTGAACAGAAAATGAATTATTTTATTAAACATGCTAAAAGTCTAAAGTAGTAGTAGTAGATCTTTTTATTTATTTTTTTCCTTTGGTTTGTTTTCTGCTCCAGCACCTGCATTAGTTGGATTCCGTTTGCAGGACTTTCTTTTTGTCTCAACAAAAAAAATCAAAGTCTTGACACAAGCAATTGTTTTATTTTGAAAAAAAGAGAATTGCTATGTACAGTAATTAAAAAAAAGAGATCGTCCTTAACCATATTTGCGTTCAAAATTGACCTGTTAAATGTAACAGGAAAATCCACACACTTTAAACATTCCTGAACAACATCCAGCAGAATACAAACAAAAACATATTCCACCACCACCACCATCATCATCATCATCATCATCAGAGTTAGAAAACATCAAACCCTGACCAGCAGGTATCCTCTTGGTCTCAAATCATGTACATGTGTGTATGTTTTCCTGGATTGTGTTATGATTCAGTGTTAACTAATGAGCGCCCCCTGCTGTACAATAGTGGGAGCAGACGCATGGCTTCTTACCTCATGACCCAAAATATGATTCAGATTACAAAAGCTGGACAACCACATATCCATTTAAGGACATCGCTGCTATTTGAATGATATTTAGGTATAATTTTTATTTATATATTATACGATCATCATAAGAAAATGTAAAAAAAAAAGAATAATAAAAAATAATCTTAATGGTGTCAGCTCTTTGAGTCTCAACCCGTTTGAAGGAATCGAGAGTTGGGTCGTGGCTCACATACTGTGAATACAGTAATGACTTAACACTGAACAGTGTACAACATATAAGCAGTAAAATAAAATGAAACACAAACTCAAACCACACATTGCCTGTAGCTGGACTATAGTCTTTAACTGATTCTGTTTGGCAAGTTAGTTTTTCATATGTCCCTCTTATCATCATTTAAATTGGTTAAATCATTCAAAACGATCCACACACATGGCACATCCTCACTTACTCACCTGTGTGTTTGACAAATCTTTATTCACATTTAAGTTGTTAGTTTAAAGCAACATTTGACTTAGTACAACATGTATAGCTGCATGCATCAACTGTTCCACATCGATAAAGTCATACCACAGCTTGTTAGGAAATGTCTCAGCGCAAAGTGAAACATTGCTTTAACTAGATTTGAAGATTATGCATCCCATTCCGCCTCGGCCTCATGCTTGTTTTTACCAATGCTTTGTGCGTAAGACACGCGCTTTTAAACAGGTTAGTCAAACAGCTACAACAAAGGGAGGTTTACTTTGACCTCTTAATGGTAACTCACGAAGCCCCTCATCTTGAAGTCGCTGCATTACGTCTGCGAATGTCTCATTTCCGATACATTTATTAAAGCTTGCCCCATATATTTTTGTTGAGATTCAACAAAAATACTTGATACAAATTTAATGAGGTTTTATGAACATGGTTCCCTCAGAATGAGTGATGACAGATTCTCCAGAGTTTTGTGTCCATAATGATCGGATAATCCTTTGATCATAACAAATAAATAAGACAAAAAAGACATGAAACATTAATGACACAGAAAAATTAAGGAATGTAAACATAGAAACACATGCGCGCACACATTCACTCCCACAGACAAACATCTATACTATGCAAGTTCTTATTGTCATGTCTGCTACAGTGTGTGACAGCGGTGAGAGGGTCTGTGTCTGTCAAACTTTACAGCTTCGTTTGGCCCTTGGGGCACGTCCTACACTTTTACTGTCACTGTCTCCTTCATCGTCTTTTCCACCTCACTTGTCTCCTTCTTGTTGCCATTGGAATATTTTAGCATTAGGTAAAATAATGTCCAAAGGGAGGAACTGTCCACAGAGAGTAAAGCTCTCTTCTGTATTTCTATGCATCCTTCCTCCCATTGTCACGCTGGACTCTTCCACACCATCGTTTGCGATGCAGAACAGGATCAGACCACTATGAGTGGTGAGTGCAGTTAGGGTCGTTTTTGATGGCAGGTGCTATAGCTCACTGTGGCGCACAGGTGGCTCTAGCTTGTGTGACAGGGCTGTGAGGACTTTGTCGAACTTTTCGAAACGCTCCGATTGGCTGCCTTCAGAGCCGCGGCTGCCCCACAGGAGACGCATCTGAAACTCCGTCTGGAAGACCTCGTGGATTTCTGCTCGTTCCTGGACTCCTGAAGAGGAGGGAAGAGGAGAGGAGGTTACTTAATGTGAGTAACAGATACCACGGTTAAATAGAGATAACAATTAGCTAAATTGGATAATGAAACATAAACGAGACTGCGGAAAACTCAACTGCTGCTGATATGATCAAAACTTAGAAAAAAAAGCTCATACAGTGTCTGTTCTAGTCCAATAGAAAAAAACAAGATCAACAGAGATGTGAACAGATGGCTATTGACAGAGAGTTCAATAAGACAGTAATGGCTTCACACTGAGGACTAATGAGGAGGTGTTAGGGATCAATACAGTCAACAACAGGCCACGCTTGTGCGAGTGACCACATCGGGTCACACGAAAACAATCGTTATCAAACGCGGTGATGACAGCGAGCACGCTCATCGTGAGATGTAACACACGACGACAGCGGGTGCAGTGTTTCCCCCCCTTACCCTGCAGTTTGGTCTCAGCGTTTGTTCTGTAGATTCCCCCGTGATGTGCAATGGTACGAGCGGCCTCCAGGTGGTACATGACCACGTCAACTCCCACCTCTGCACTCTCCCATGGCTCCAGCGTCTCCCCAAGAGCCACGCCTCGCTCCAAGAGCGACAGGACGGGGATGATGTGGGGGAAGGATGTGCTGGACAGGACACTGGACTCTAGAGGCAAGAAATAAATACGCAGTTGCACAATTTTGTATTGAACACGTGCCAACACATGCCTAGTGCAGCTCATGTAAAGTGGGATCTTACCTTTGCCATCGTTTATGTTCTTCAGGAAAGGTTTGAGCTTCTTCTCATACAGAATAGCTCCCTCTGTGTGTCTCTGCCGTAACGTAACCCACGTCTGCTCCAGGCGGGAAATCTGAAAGGAATGATTGAAGCTCTTCATACCAGCACGGGGTGTTCCGGTGGTAATAATGACGACTTTCAACGACATCTCTCGTACCTGTGGCAGTTCCAGGGCTCTCATCACTGCGGCGAAGCCAAACATGTTGCCCATGTTGCTTTTCAGCTCTGCTGCTAATTGGATGGTCTTATGGAGCAGAGCTGCCCTCTCCTCTGTGCTCCCTGTACAACCTAGCAGGTCCACCGCCATCATGATAGACATGGTGTAGAACCTGAAAGTTAAGCAAGAGGAAGTTATTATCAATGTCTAAATCAGGAAAATGGAGAGTGCTGAGTGTACAGGAAGCATGATGGGAGATTTGCTGAGGGTAATAATAGAGAAGAAGAGATGATGAAGAGCGTTCTGTGAAATGCATGAAGAAAGCCATGGGGGAAAAAGCATGTTCGTACCTCTCCAGAAGGTCCAGCCTCAGTTGGTGTCCGTGTGGAAGTGTCAGTAACTCCAGCCCTGAGGACACTCCCATCATCCTTTGCATCTCTGAGGTCACACTCAATATTCTAGCAACCTGCCCAAGATTTTAAAATCTTATTACTGGCACAAACGTGTTGTGTGTGTGTGCTTCCATATGAACTGCATACGTGTGTGTGTGTGTGTGTGTGTGTACCTTGCAGTCCACCATGGTGATGTGTTTAGCTGCTGTTCTTGCATCCACCTCAGCTAGCAGCTCCTTAACTCTCTTCAGCACTGACATTTCAAGAGGCTTATTCTCCGCTGGCATAAGGCAGGACTCGTACCTGAGCAGGGGCGATTACACCGCGTTAGAAAACATTGAACCGGGACAGGACATGAGTGATAAAAAAGGTTAAAACAGAAGCGTGTGTAACCCTGCAGGCTCACCTAGTGGTGTATAATAAGTACATTTGTTACGTGCCACAGCAGATAGGTGGCACTGTTGTGTGTGTTTTCCATATCCCTTCTGTTGCAGGTGCAGAGTCTCTGCCGATTGGGCCGTTCAAACATGATTGGTGCACACCTGTTGGCTGTTCCAGGCGTCCAGGCCCAATCACCAGCCAGGGAACGCCACAAGAATGGTGCTCGCTCTCTTGACTGCATACTGCTTTGCTGCTTCTGCGACCTTGTTCGCATGTATGCTCTGTGTTTGTGTGGTGGTGGGAGGTTGGCTAGGTAAATCCGGGGGACCCTGTACACTTGCAGCGCGTAGGAGAACCTCTGTTATGCACATTAGGTTAAGCGGTCTGTGCCACCGATGTTTCGATCGACATTTAGTAGATCAGACGGGTGGGCCTTTTCTTTGTTCTGTTTGGTTTGTGACAACTATAAATTATGTCTTTGGTTCATCATTTATAGTTGTCAAACTGCCATGCGCTGCGCTCCCCTCGCTCCCGCAGCTCCACTTAAAAAATCCCCCTGCCTAACAGTTTCATAGAGGATGCTCAGGTGTCCAACGCTGCTGCCTGCTGCATCGCTGCAGCCAGCACAGGGTACATGGCCATTTTCCTCCTTTAAGCCTCATCTGCTGTTTCCTCCCCTGGCACAATGAGCCCAATAAAACCCAGCATCTGCTGTGCCTCCCACCACACCACAAGTCTTCCCTCAGGTTATTTCCCACAGGACTATCAGCTGTCTATTCAGTCCTACAGTAGCTGTTCTGCAATGCCTCAGCAAAATCCTTCTCTTTCTCTCACACGTATTCACATGCTGATAAATATGCTCCATTAAAAAAAAGGCAAGCAGGTTCAATTAATCTAGTTTTGTTTGCCTGAGTCTCAGCTATTGTTCAATGTGTCTTTTTTGACTTCCCCAGTTTTTTTATACACCCTGCTTTGATGAATGATCATAAACAACACTGCTTTGCCCTCACTGTGAATTTTCTCCTCTGAAGTGTGTTACATCATTTTCTTTCTGCTAACAGTTGCTTTTTGGCAAATCACAAGACATTGCTACTGTTGAAAAGACCATAAAGTGTTAGTTTGGAAGTCTAATGTTAGCTTTGCGAGTGTCATACCTGGATGGCCTGAATGAAGACGCTGTCTCCACCTGCGGAGCACTGAACATCCCATCTCCTTCCTCCCTTGCTCCTTCCTCCTTCCCTTCTTCCACTCGCAATCGCTCCACGTAGCTCTTAGTCGGGGGTTTAGGGGGCCCGGCAGGGCAAGGTCTGAGGTCACAGTAGCTCCCCGCTGTTTCTGAGGAATGTGATTGGTAGTTGGGATGATGGGCAGGTGAAGGGTGCGCTGAGTGAGAGTTGTGCGCTGGATGCTCTGCAGGGTTGTCAGCGGCTGTGGGGCTGAGCTGAGGGTCACTGGAACGTCGCATCACAGGGGAAGGCGGGACGACAGCCAGGGCCCGCCCGCCTGAGTGGGCTCTGTGCCTGTTGACTGAAAGAAATGAAAGCGGAGTCAGGAGAGGATTTCTACTTAACTTCTGATTGTGAGTTTGTTTGTCACTTACTAGCACTATACGCAGGAGTTGGAGATTCCCCAACAGGTGACAAAGGACAGCGATACTCCTGAATCTGGTCCATGCTCATTGCACAGTTCCGCATGGCATCCTTATGGTGGTGGATTGTTGAAGGGCTGCAAACAACATTTTTTGGGATGTTATAAATCTAAAGCATAGATTTAAAAGCTGGTAAGGAAGCTCAGGATGTGACATTTCAGACGACAGGGGTGGTGTGTTTCAGGAGGAAAACGCTAAATGACTTCTAAGTGAGACTAAGGTTCTGATAACTGAAGGGCTCTGCAGAGTGTGGTGCAGAAAAGCAGGTAGAGGAAGAGGAACATAACGGAGCAGGGAGTGGGAGGGCTGGGTGGAGCAGAGTGGATTGATTTCATGTTACCGCCAGCTCAAGTTACATATTGTAGCTTTAAGTAATGTGTAAAAACTCTTTTAGCACATTAGCTCTGGTAACTAACATTTGCAAATATTTTCTACTTGGTTTTGCTTTCAAAGCCCACTCGTCTATCTGCAAGGCCAAAATTGATTTCTACCGAACACATGATATTTGATGCCTGCTTCCTTTGCAACTGCTTTCAAACAGCTTTGTCTTGTTTGAAAAGCGAGTGATCCAGTGCAGAAGTGCAGAAGTCGTTGTGTAGCGTCACTCTGAGGAGACTAAAGGACGTGATGCTCATTATTACGGGAGGTGTCTGTGAAGTGAAGGGACTGCAGGGATGTGGGAGGTAAGTAGTGCTCAAAACACACACACACACACACACACACACAACCTGCATGTGGGCACAGGTTCCGGCTCTGGTTCTGGTGGTGCCACTGGTGTCTCAACTGGACTGGGACTGTCTGAGTCACTGATCGTGTATACAACATACAGCAAGAATGTAACAATGAAATTATGATGAAGACTTCAAAAAAGTATTTTCAGGTTGTAATTACTGGCTGCCGAGTGGTTTGTTTCAAGACAGAGTGACAGTTCTGTCACTCAAAAACACAAAAAAACCCCCGCTCTCGGCTCACCTGTGAGGTATCATCTTCTCCGTCGTCAGCCCATCAGTCATGGTGACGCTCCTTCTCTTGATGTATGCTCCCCTCTGACTGGACGGTGAGTAAGGGGATCCTTGCTTGCTGTTGGAGAGGGCGAAGGTTGCCTCCAGATAGCGCAGGGGTAGAGTCCTGCTGACCGGACAGTAGATGTGAACGCCGCTGGACTGGGAGACCGATTTGCGTTGGCCCACATAGAAGCGCACAAGCTCCTGGACCGAGTCAAAACTGTCAGACTCCAACATATACTGCACCTGAGGATGGTGAGACATCAGTTTGGAATAATGTGAATGTTATTTGTGCAGTGTTCACAGTGTGGGATTGTCAGTTTAAACTGTATATTAACACCAAGAAGGCTGACAACTGAGGTTGCAGCAGAAACATTGCTGGTCAATATGGTAAACGTGTACCAATTAAGTTCCACGTGTAACTAAACATTTTAAAGGTTGAATCTTGATTGCTAAACACATGTAAATAAGTAATAATGTAAACAAGCTTTGCACATGTGCTGCTGTTCTCAAACAAGTTTGAAAAGGCACAAAAAAGGACATGAGCAACATCCAGATAAAGGCCAACGAAGACTCAATATGATGAATCCTACAGAGTACAATGTGATTAATTATAATGGTTAACATACAGAAACAAATAGAAAATGTAGACAGACATTTAAAAGCTGAATACCTTGGTCTCGTTGGATTTGACCAGGACTTTACTAATCTTGAAGTGCAGCACCTCATTATCCCATCGACAGGTCAGTACGTAGTCGCCCACGCTCGTCAGAGAATCGCGCACGAGGAAATCTCCATTACGTAAAACCAGAGTCTCTGACACCTGGACAGAGAAAAATATTAGCAAGTTAGTAAATTAGTTGGTATAAGGAGACAAAAAAGCCTAAAGAGCCTGATGTGAACTACAGTGAGTGTGTGAACTTTTGACCACTAACACTCTTTAGAGAATGATTATTATTTGAGAGTCAGTGCTGCTGAACAAAGATCAAATGCTAACAACAAAGCCTGACTGTGACTTTCTGAGGGTACATTACATAGAAATGAAATTTATTTTAATTTTATTGACAAAACAAACAGTCCAGAAAGGCAATCTCCTGGCTGATGGCCAATGAATCAGCTTCAGGCTGTACATCCTGCTGATACCCAGTGCTGCAGATGAGTGTCTCTGCTTTTAAGTGAAAAAATATCACAAATATTGATCCATTGGTAGTGAAAGAAGAACATGTGTCAAACTGAGCAATGGTCCCTTTCAAAAATACCTGTATAGCATTACTGAAAAGTACAGCTTTAAATAAACAGGAAACATAAATAAAATAAAAAATAAAATATGTGATGAGTGTCGCAGTCCAGCAGGAGGCAGTATATGCAGAGATGAAATGCTCACACCATGCATAGCAGCTCTTCCTGCTCTCATAAAAGTAAAACAATATTATCTCACTGCATTTAAGAAGAAATATTTTTTTCATGACCGTTTGGTACAAAATATAAAAAACAGAATAAAGGAAAACCACACACACTCAACTTGTGCACTTCCTGTACTGGAAGTCTAAACTTTCAAAGAAACAGAACAGGATGGGAAAACAGGCTGGAAGGAAGGAAGCGATTTAAGTAAGCTTATGTACAGTATCCACCCACAGGGTGTGTGCAGGAGATCTAATCACTAAATACTGTTTTGGTAACCGGGGAGTTCAGGGTTTCCCCAAGTTTATGGAGGGGCAAATCCATGAATAAATGAATATTTCATGTAAATTTAAAGAGGAAGGACTCAAAGATGGCTGATTTGAATCCGTGTTTCTGTGTGTGTGCGCGTGTGTGTGTGCACAAAGGTTGATCATGAGGCTCTGTCTATAAGCAAGTACCGACCAGACGTGCATGCAGTGTGTCTGTGGGCACAGGTCTGTTGCCGTGCGTCTCTTTACATCTGTGTCTTAGTCACCAGCTGTGAAATCCAATTGTGTACGTCGGCAACACGCGAAGCCGTCTGTCTGGCAGAGTTTCTCTCCTTCTGAATGCTAAAGCAATTTCTACTGAGCTGTGACAGATGATGGGATTCATTAATCAGTGTCATTCTGTGTGTAAAGCATTTAAACTGCGCTTTCAAAGCCAGAGACTTTGGCCAAGTAATCGCTCAACTAATGCTGCTGGCTGACAATTATATCAACCCACACTAATACTATTACATTTCTACTTTTATCTCCCGTAATTTCTCTGTCTTTCTTTGCATGTTTCCAAAATAGTGCATGACTGAAATAGAATCAGCAATACCTCCGTTTCAGAAATGATTTGAACTGTATATTTGTTAGTATATCATAGTGATACAGTTTAACCTAAAGCTTTTTATTTATATCTTAGCTTCAAACTAAATTTCTGAGTAAAAGATTAAGAAACTTGATAAATTAACTTTAGTTATGGGCAGTTTAGTCTTCATTGGAAAGCTTGGCAGTGAGAGAGAGGCACACAGGAAACAAGGGGAGACAGAGAGGATGTGACATGCAAGTCCCCAGCCGGACCCAAACCGGGGGCTTTGCGGTTACATGGTATGAACACAAACTGCTCTAAGTTTGATTATTTTTAAGTAGGAAGGTTCTGTTAAAGAAAAGATTGCTTGTTTAGTCCATAATCACAAATATATTCAGGTTCCACGGCCATAAAACAGAGAAAAGCAGCAAGCCTCGACATGTTAACAATTAATCACACAGTGATTCATTTTATTAAATAATTAAGTTTTCATATACTTGGTTGACATGTCTGCCTGCATGTGTATGTGTGCTGGGACATTCAGTGCTGTACAATGACAGCGTGTTACCTCCAGAGTTCCTTGCCTTGGAAAAGAAGGTGTGTATTCACTGTTTTGACTAACACGATGTACCGTATCCAGCTTGTAGAGTGTACTTCACGGCGCGTGGGTGTTTTTACCTCTCTGGGTATGTGTCCATGGTACCAGCCATGGCTCCTGATGTCAGCAGGGCTCAGTTTCAGCTCGTCCTCCAGCTCCTTCCGAAGTTTCTCAGGAGGAGACTCCAGCAGGTACTTCTCCTTGGAGAACTGCGTGAAGCAAACACAAGGAGGAAAAACAAGACATCAGTGGGAGAACTTTGTTTGTACAGCATATTACCATGGAAACATTTGGGCACAGTCTACAGTTTACAGCACATTTCACTTACATTTGTGCAGGTGAACACACCAGAGATTAGAATCTCAATTCCAAGGGGGAATTAATACATTCACATATTACGTCATTTCTAACTTGAATAAAAGCAATATTGTAATCTAACAGGGGTCTACAGTATGCTGCTGCCCAAACTGTGCAAAATACACACCTGTGTTACAGAAGGCAAAACTGCAGGGAGGCATCGCTGCATGCTGCCTTCCTCACAAACGCACACACACACACATTCAAGAAACAATCCAATCGACCCTGACCTGATTACTAAGAGGCAGACATCATCATCGGTAAGCTCTCTTTGTTCTCATACACCATGGAGACCTGGCTTTAGCTTTTGAGTGTGGTCACTCAGGACGGCTTGTAATAACGCCTCATACACGTGTACACATTCATATGCTCCACGCACAAACAAATGAATCGTACGACAACGGGACAATGATACCTATGTAAAAGTTTCTTTAGTCATAATGACACTGTGAGAGGCTACAAAATGTCTCTGTATAATAAAATGAAAAAGGTTAGGGTGCTTGATTTATCTTGTATTGTTCATAAACCAACAATAATAACTACTAGGTTGATACTTGTTCACATATCTTATCTACCCAAGTACTATTTGCTTGGTTAAGGAAGGAAAAACAGGATATCCCGCACTGGGACAGTGCTGCTAAGTGGAGACACCATAACAACCGTTGATTGTGGAAAGATTGAGTTCAGATAGATGAGCTCAGACGGAGGACGCAAATATACAAAAACACACAAAATATGCAGAAAACCACACGGGAATAAACAGCAAAAGGAAATCATCTTGACTCTGCCAACGTGAGAGAAATGAGACTGGAGACCAAAATAAACAGTAAACAGACTTGTCACTAAGGCTTGCCTGTCAGTCCTACTAATATTTTCCTGCAATCTCTCTCTGTCTTCATGGCTCAGTGTTTCTCTCTCCACGACTCACATGCTTTTCCCTCTTGCCCACAGTTCATCTTCCTCTCTGCTTTCATCATCACAAACAAAGTTTCAGTAGGTTCTCAGACGGTTGTTCAGACAAAGGGTGACGTGTGCGCGCAGAATGTGCTTCTGCCTGGTGTCGTGAGTGTGTTTGTGATATGAGGAGACTCCAAGGGCCAAACAATCGATCTTATCATCTCCAGGTCATTGCAAGATAAAATTATTAACTTCCTCCTCTCCTCTGCTTTTCCACATCCCTTCTCCAAACCTCAGGGGAAGATGGAGGAATATCAACACGCAGGTTCACTCTCCCAGATTAGATTTGAGGTGTGCGAGTGTGTGTGAAGGGGAAAAGAGCAGAGGGGTCAAGTGTGCCGTTATTGCTTTTTCTCGTCTCCGTGGAAACCCAGGAGAGGCCTGCCACTGAACTGATGCTCAACAATGAACTTGGTGTTTATGTGTATATATAAATATGTGTGTGTGTGTGTGTGTACATATGAAGGGTTACAGGGCAAACTGAAATGTCAGTGGGGCTCTATTTATGATACGGTTCGTGGAATAGACCGACATCCGGAGGTAATGCATTGACAGAAACAGACAAAGAGAGAGACAATGAAAAGCGATTTGTTGAGCACAGAGAAAATATGGACCTTATTACAGTCTAACATATGGGGGGAATTGAAAGTATGCATCAAACACACACGGTGGCAGCTGAATCCATCACATGTTAATACTGCAGTGCTATCTGTACAGTTTAAACAGTTCCTTCTCTGGGTAGCATCATCCCCTCACGCCTTTAAGAGAACTACAGAGCTGTGTCACGACGTCCTCTTAGAGAGGAGATGAAATACAGACATAATAATAAGAGCTCAGCAAAGGTGAGACTTAAATAAGAAAAGATTCTGTTCAGTGAATATGTGGCGACTGATGGCAACGGGACAACACAAGAAGGCAGTTTGCACAACAGGATGCATCTACATGGACCAATAGGATATTACTAGTGTTGTTACAATCACTCTCATACCCCCACGAGGCTGAGTCCTTGGTTGTCTTAGCAACATCTCATTGTGCGTGTTGGCCAGTTGGTGTGGGAACACGAGTAAAGTCTCTCATCTTTTCTCAACTATAATAGTAGTAGTAGTAGAAGTAGTAGTAGTAGTAGTAGTAGTAGACTGATACTAAATGCTGCTATGATTACTGGTACCAACATGTATATTTTGTGGCCTGGTTGCTCAGTGGGATAAGCATCAGACTGGGATGCAGAAGGTGGCAGGATCAAATCCCAGCCCAGACTTCTAGTCCATCCCCAATACCAGGTGTGTCCTTGAGCAAGACACTTATCGGTCCTTGTAAGTTGCTTTGGATAAAAGTATCTGCCAAGCAAAGCAAAGTAAGGTAAGGTAGGTAAGATACAAACACTACTACAACAGTAATAGTAGTAGTGCTTACGCATATTACATTGCAATACAGAGATTCATCAAAACAGCAGCCATATAGAGTGAGAGAGCAAGTTTGGTCAAAACAAATTCATGAACCTACAGGCAGACAGGCAGGAGAGGAGCAGAGGTAGATAGGCAGCATACGTATCTGAGACAGAGACAGACCAAACAACAGGCATCCATAAAGAAAAGGCATCAGACATTCAGGAAGGCACATGGGCAGACAGACAACTGGAACTCATTAGTGTAGACAGAGAGGCAGACATGCAGGGAGACAGGTAGCCCATTAGCAGATGAGAGAGTTTAGGCAATTTAGCAGCTGATGCAGGACTTCGCTTCCCCAGGGGAGAAAAGAGAGGAAAAGTGATTGGTGTGTGTGTGTGTGTGTGTGTGGGTGGGTGCAGGCGTGGTGGGGGTGTGCATTCATCCATACACTGTAAGTGTGCGAATTCTACATGGGTGGCACCATTAATGGATGGCATCTATTTTGGGTGAAAGCTGAGTTGGAGGAAAAGTAACAGCAGGTAACCAAAGAGAAGTCAGGATAGAGGAAACGTATTTCTTATAATTCTCGCTAGAATGGACGATGAGGCGTCAGGAAACAGACTACAGGAGTGAGGTGTGTGAATACGAGTCAAGATCACAGCACAGTGTGCTCCATCGTCTAATTTACACCAACATCTTCTCGACTAGTCCCCTTTTTTTCACAGCGGCCCAATTAGACGGCTTTATCTGATGACATCACTGTAAAAACCCGACACTGCTATCACTCAACATCAGTAAGAGAAAAAACGGACCACCTAAAAGGAAAATAAATGAAAGAGATGATAATGGGGATAAATTCTAAATTTATGCACATATTTATACATATATTATGCACACCCCCCTATTCAATGTGTGTGTGTGTCTGCTCAACGCTGAACTGGTTATGTCTGTGTTTAATTCTTTATCCACTTTGCACACTCGCAGTATATTTTCAGTGCCGTGCCAGTGATTCTAATATACAGGTAATGATACAGGTAATTTCATCATACAGACACTGCAACAGAGCCAGACTATTTGTAATCAACTTTACAGTGGGGTGACAGATTAACACTCCTGGCACTGGCTTGTTCGTGAGATCTTGTGGAAGTTGCACAAAGTTTAGTTGAGCAACGTCAGGGGATGCAAATCAAATCAAGTGAAAGATTATTGCTGACAATTATAAAAACCTGCAGAGAAATAAAATAAATGCTCTGGTATTTGGTCAGGCGCATGTGAAGTGAAAAAAGAGGAACACATTCCAATGACAAAAAACCACACCCACCAAAAAGAAGAACAAGCTGCAGCTCTTAAATCTGAGCTCATGTCAGAATGCACTTTCTTTCTTTTCCAGCTTAAGGACTACAGCCTATAGCCCTGCTGTCATGGTAACACCCCAAGAGGTGGTGGCAGTGGGGGTAGGAACTAGGCTGGATTTAAGGAGAGGTGGTGGTGGGGGATCCCACACACACACACACACACACCAGGTCATTTCTGTTGACGAGCCTCTCTGCCCTTCAACTCGAAGTCTCCTGCCCTGCAGGAAGATAGCAATGCGGATCATCACATAAAGACCCTTAAATCCTGCTATCTCATCTTACACATTCGGGCTTCTACACATTACTGGGGTTTATATATACGTATATGACCAATATCACCCCTCTCCAGACTGTTGTAATCCCTCTGTGCCCTCCAGCCTGATTTCCACCGTTACATTCACACGGGTATAATAGTGCTAGTAACATCAGACTTTTTATAACTATCTTTTTTTCCTCTTAAAGGCGAGAATGTTATTGAACTGAAGATAATACAACTTTTTACAATAATGCAATAAAAAAGCACAAGATTAGATTTTTATGCCACATACCAAATGTTATACTTGTTCACAAAATATTAGGAAGGAGATTGTATACGTGTTGAGACTGTTGGGTGACAAGTAAGGAAAGTTATGAGATATATATATATATATATATATATATATATATATATAAAATAGTCTAAACTGTTTCATATGTAAGGCAATAAAAATTATATTCAGAAGACTGGTCTGATTCCAAACCAGTTTAGGTTGAATTTCATACATCTGATCCTAAACACGAAAACCAGACAGAAAGTCTGAGATAAAACACAGAGACAGAGTATGAGACTGGCAACATAACAGTGACCTTCTACTGTCGTTAGGAATGAGTGTCTCCTACAAAGACAAACACAAACACACAGGGCATTCGTCTCTCGAGGCGACTGGATGTTGATATACTGTATACAGAGCACTGGCGCGAGCTGTCACTCGGCATGGTGTCAGAGCAGGGACCTCCTGGATTGAATGACAGCTGGTGGACGGGATATGACATATACCTACAGTCCCACAGAGACTGCAGGAAGCACAGCACTGCTCTACACTGTACAGCTCTACTCTCTCTCTCTCTCTCTCTCTCTCTCAAAGCTGCACTCACCTTTTGCTTTCTCTATCAGATCAGCCTTTATCTATTCTTTCCACTTTCCCCAAGTTGCCACAGGTTATCACTCTTCTTCTGACAACCCTGTTCTGGTTCTTCAGTCAATTTCAAGAGCCGTTGTACGCATGAGTGGAGAATGACGAAGCACATATTCATAGAGGGGATATTATTGCGATTATAAATGTTCTGTGATATGATAAGTTTTGCGAAACAATATATTGTTATTATCACATTTACACAACATACAGAGGAAAAAAAGTCCCCAGTCTTTCACTTGAATCATTTTTATTGCTGACAAACTGTCTATAATACAGTTTATTCCAACTTAACTGAATGCAAATATGTGGACTGCTGTGCAATGTTATTTTGGACACTAAAAAGTTAGATTAGTTTTTTTTTCCTGCAAATTGTTGATATTTGGTGTCCCTGTCCAATATCACCCTGCAAAAATAGTGCAATACTACTTTCATATTTCCCCTTAAAATAACACCCATATTCACTAAAAAGAATACTGCCTGTAAATAAAAATAGAGCTTAGATAACCATTTTTATACGACTGTAGCTGCATAGTCTGAGAAACATAAGTGACTCTCTCTGCTCATAAAGCTGTAACAATTGAAAGCGACCTTCATGAGCGTATCATTTTTATCAGCATATCAATTTATGTATGATGGTGGCTCTGCACAGAGAATCAGTGAGTAAATCAACTGAGCGGGGGACATAAATAGGACTTTGAAAAATGGGCAGGGGGGGGGGGGGGTCATGTCACATCCTTGTGGGGAGTAAAAACAAGAGTGACTGCACATGAAATGTCTCTTACAATCATCATCTGCAGGGCAGCACGGAGTGAGCCACAGCTTCTAGTACATCTCAGCACATTAGGTCAAACGAGGTTTAATGGAACAGCAGCTCTGCACAATCAGTTTAGGGAGCGACCTTAAACTCTTCCTCCCCTGGTTAAAACAATATAGTTGAACAGGAGACCCCGATGTAGAAAATTGGCCATTTGTCGACAATGTAACACACATGGAACAAAAAAGAGAATTTCCTGTCAGAGGATCTATCCTCCCTTTCTTTCTCTCCGTCTCTGTCCTTGTCTGACTCCTTATCTGACTCTTCCATTCAAATTTTAATGCACGTTCCTCTGCAATTCACGTCTGTCATGCTTCTTCTTCCTAGTTCCTACGACCTAGTGAAGTATTTCCTCCAGTTCTCCCAGCACTTTGATAAAATGAACACCACTGAGAGTGAAACGTGAGTATGTACAGTATGTGTACGTCGGTGGGCATCATGCCACCAAGCCTGATAATCAGCTGCCTAAAGAGACAAATGACCTTTCTGCATGCCGCTACTCTGCATGTGTGAGTTTTCTGTATTATAATGTTTATAATCACAAAACCCACACTCATCATTTGACACTGGATTAGTTTCTCTTGTCTTCATTTATTTCTATTTCTGTCTTTTATCTCGTATTTGCACATGATAACTGAAAGAACGAGGTAACCTAAATATCAACGAGAGAAACCCATTCACACACAGATATAAATACACACGGCATGCTGATACACACAAACACACAAAGGAGCGGAGAAGATTTTAATGATGTTTGACTGTTAAGTACAACTCCTGACTGCGCGTCTCTCCCTCGCCTCCTAACCCGTGATTTTTCAGCTAAACACGCCTATAGGCTACACACACACACACTCTCTCTATCTCTCACACACGCTAAGAAGAAGGAGAGGGGTAAACAGCCATTTCTCCAAAGCTTCCGCACAAACACAAACCCTGTTTCCCCACAAATCATCGCACAACAAACAGAAACACAAGACTACAACACAACAAACAATTATATAAACATGACACATATATATATGTGAGATACATACACTGATACATTTTGCTGAAGGTGTCTACTTATTAAAGAAACACACTGAAACAGATACTGATTAGAGATTACACAGATTCAATTAGACGTTTCTCTGGGTGAAATCAAATCTGACTGAAACCTAATTCAATTCAAACAGGTTAAATTCTTCTGCTTATGACACAGGCAATGCTGGCACATGCATATAGTGTTGCTGTAATTATAGACAAATCTAATCCAGGCGTATGCACAGGTCCATTGCAATGACTCACCTCGATGACTACAGCCCAGAGTGTGACTGAGAGGTGAAGTCTCGAGCTGGCCAGCCAGGCCTGGAAAATATATCTTCTCAATCAGCGTCTTCCCACGAGTGATGGGATCATACATATTGCTCTGCACTCTTCCCACTGGTTGGCAACGGGTGGGCATCTTCGGATAAAGTAGCGTAAAGGTCACACACTTCCATGCACCAGAATCAGAATCGAATGGCATTAAACGGATGTGTTGCATTTTTATTAAATAGCAACGGAAAAACAAGCCTGTTTTGGCCATATATGGTTGTCACAGCACAGCCAGTGAAGCAGGTGGAGCAGAGCAATGTCAGGTGTACAAGAAAAGGCTCTCTTTTGTTGATTTCACTAATAAATATTCACACGCAGGGCCAACAGCTCCAACATAAGCCTACATTTTGCACAACTACTGCATAGAAATGTGGCTGAGAGACAAGGGCAGTATGTTAATAAAGCGCTTGACTGCAGATGTCAGTTATCTGTCTGTTCGGGGTATGAAATGCCTGTTGGAGGAACGCAGGGATGGACTGATGTCCGCAGGACAGAATCATCATGTGAAATGAACACGACACTAGCCACACCGGCACACGCACATGCATTCACGGCCCTGTTCTCCTACTGTCGACTCAGCAATGCCACGCCTATAGATGCTGTTGCCATGGTAACGCCATACGCTGTAGGCCCCAGCTGTTTTTTCGCTAAGGAAGAAAACATGAAATTGGTGTGTGTGTGTGACACGGGGAGGTTAATGTGCCCCATGTGTGCTCTGCTCCGTCATGTGCGGCGGGGTGTATTGAAGAGGAAAAAAGGGCAGGTCGAAAGCAGTTATCATGGTATTCCAGTGTGTGCGTTTCTTGTGATCTTTTCCCATAATATTCCAATCATTTTAAAGTCAGTTTTCCTTGTGGGCAAATTGGCTGGTTGAGCAGTTCACTGCTGACTGAACACTGGAGACAAACGCGGAGTCAGATTTAATTGGCGACAGAGAGTTGAAGAATATGAAATGCAACAAAAGCATTTAGATCAACTTTACTGCCACCAGCTTCCTGCCAAACGTTCTATTCAATCTAAATGAATTAAAACACAATAGTAAAACCACAACCATAGCTGAAAGCAGAGCCGCTCCTTTCTTACAATGACTCACACAGTACAGTGCGCGGTGACCTGGGTTTCTGCCAACGCGGCGGAGAGGATTTGTGACAGGAAGTGTTTAGCAGTCATGTCTCCAGCTGTTCACTTTTGTTTACCGTGGCATCACTTCACGCATTGCTTAGAACACAGCACGCTGACCAACCTCAACCACACCTGACAAAGCTTCAAACAGGTTAAGTCATGTTTGCAGCTGCATATTCTGTGGTGTAAACAGTGCTGCGTATCATAAACTGATTGTGGGAGAATCACTAGCACACACGTTTGCTTACTATTGCAACCAGCTGTCAATCCCTGAAACTGTGAAACAGCTGGCAGGACGCTCTCACACGTGTCTCACTCATTCTGCACATACACAACATGTCCATCCCTTCGTTCATCTTCCTTACAGCTTGTCCCGAAAAGAGGTGTGAGGGTGCTCGAGTCGGACCCAGCTGTCAGGCGGGGGTTCACCCTGGACAGGAGGGTACCTGCTCTCAAACACCACAAAGCTAACAGCATTATTAGCCTACAAGGGACACGCACCATGTTTCTGACTCTTGAAGAGGAAAGAGACCCTGACCCTCTTTCCTGAGGGGCCACAACTCACTTGCTGTATTTGCCGCTTGCTTCTCATACGTCACTCCTCACTCACTGAGATGCAATTTCTAGACGGCTTGAATGTACCAACCTGTCTGACTCATCCTATAGCTTTCCTTTACCTCACCGCTCTTCATCGGGTTCCACGTCCTGCCCTCTACCAGAGGCTGCAGTGAAACACAGCTCTTCTCACGCTTCTTTTCTTTTTTACCTGACACGCTGTGCTTTGAATGCTTTTCTCAGAACCTCTCTTGCTCTTGTTTTTTTTGCCATACGTCATCATAAAAGGCATCAACCTGCTTTACAACTACAGCTGGAAAGGCTGGAGATAAGTTAAAAGGAGGCTGATTGTCTCGTTTAGTGTTAAGATCTGAATGTGCTCTTACACTTTCCCTCTTCTTTCACATTCTCCTTTCCTCCTCCTCTGTGCATTAATCCCCTTTCTTTAAGGTTAATCACTCTCTTTTTCCATCTCCTCACTGCCAGTATATCTCCTGCTGCATCCCTCCTCCTGCCTCAACCTGCCACCTCCCCACCACATATCATTCTCCTCCCCTGTGCACTCTCCATCACTGATCAGACAGTGTGTAGTTGTTTGTGCGTTTTGATGTCATACAACAGTAGAGGCGTTGCTTCACCTTCTCTCAGCAAAGCAAGAGAGGGAGTAAAGAGTGAAGCAATGTATCAGGAGGCCAAGCGTTCGATGTTTTTCATACTGGGAAGTTGTAGGAAACTCTCCAACTCCTTTTCCCCATTCATATACCACTAGCTCAGTCTCCATCATTTGATTATCTGTTGCCGTTAAAATAAAGTGTCTTACTCGTGCCTGAAACTGAAGTTATTAGTGTCCATGACAACCAGGACCAGCCTGGGACAGCTGACAATACATGTCTATTCATGAACGCATGTCAGCAAACCGCTACAATTTTGCCTCGCTGTGACAAATGTGTTAGTTATAACTTGCTAAATCAGTGTCCACTCACCATCGCAAACACATTTGTTCAAACACAAAATGCACCCATCCACTCACACACGCACGCACGCACGCACGCACGCACGCATGCGGCAGCAATTGCCCCTGAGGGTTTGTGCCACTCGCTGTCATCCTCTCCTCTGTGGTCTGAACCATTAAAAGCTAATTAGCAGTTTTTGGGCTAAAAGGTCATCACACTGATGGATGGAAGGTCAAAGGACTCATCAATACTGTGCTTCCCCTGACAGACACACACACACACTTTCACCAATTTCACCTCAAGCAAGTACCATTACCAACCATACCAATACCATATATCGTAGAAGTGGCAGGTGTGAAACCACAAAGCCACAAAGTATTTCCCCTATGCAGTTAAACAGGAAAGAGACAAAAAGGGAGGAAGCACTAATTAAAGGACAGACAGCAAAGAGGTGAAATTAGAGGTGGGGGTTAGTAAAGAGGCACGAGAAGAAGGCCTTGCTTGGTTGAAATGAAAATACAAATCTATATCTTGCAGTTGTGATTTATTTTAAGACAGATGCCACAGCTGAAGACAAACAATACGCCCCCCAGACACATAAATTACACAGTATATTTGGCCAAGTGACAGACACATTTAATGAAACACAGCATTATGGACGTTGTATTTTTCACAGTACGCCTATAACACTACTTATCTTTCTGGTTAAAAGCCTCGTTGCCATGGATACAAACACATATGGTGACACAGCATCTAATTAATTAATCAATGAGTGACAGCAGAGTATTTATCAGCTCAAACATAGACAAGAAGCAGCATGTAAACACTGTCAAACAAACATTGTCACAGCTTTTATTTACAATTGTATGCGTGTGTCGTAGAGTAGTATGAAACTGCTGAATTGCTCGCTCTGGTATTAGGAGATTTCTCTCATGCTTTCTTAGATTTTTCAGGAATAATGTGCCGTTTTGCTCAACAGGCTTATTCGCTTTCTTGGCAAGATCCATATAAGAACACAGTTGGAAAGTGTGTCAAGTTTATTTGTAGCTCGGTCACAGTGACTCCGCAAACAATCACCCATCGAGTGGCCTTGGAGCTTTACACACAGTCGTGTGCAGGTGGCACAGGCAGAGATGACGAAGATGTAGCTGAGGCTGGAAATGCAGTTGTATTACAGAGAAGGATGAGAGGTAAATAGATTAGGACAAAGGTAAGAGTGCATAAAAACACCTACAGAGGAAATAAGAAAAGAGACAAAAGTCCTAAAGGAGAGTGAAGCATTAAGAAAGGAAAAAAGAAAATAAAGTGGCTCCACATGATGAGATGGATCAGTTTGATCCCATAGGTAGAATACGGATGCATATCTCCCTATTACAAACATACACACACACACACAGAGCTCTCCTTGCCATCCCTCATCATGCAGACTGGAAAAAAGCAAAAGCAAAAAAAAAAAAGCACACCCTAGAGCTGTAATGCCATTGGCCAGCAATGATGTCATCTCTTCCTGAAGGTTGGGCTGTACAATTGGTTGGCAGAGGCAGACAGTAGGAGAGCGCTGCTGAGGTATCAGTTCCATTCATACAGAGAGTGTGTATATGTGTGTGTGACCACTCCCCACTGAGACATGCAGGCAGAGCTGGAGGGACGGTGTTCATCATTCAAGACACAGACAGCACCTGCTGGGAAGCTCTCTAATGGACGCCCGCGCACACACACACACACACACACACACACACACACACTGGAATTTTTGCTTAAATGCACACTATCAAATATGCAAGTAATAAAGCATGCACACACACACACACACGCACACACACAGTTGCACATGCCTAGCTGATGGGGGTTGGGAGGGCTGAGTTGGGTGTTGCCTCCTTGTTGTTACCGGGCTGTTGTCATGGTGATGCAGATAGAGCTTTTACTGCTAGCTGGGACTCTCACTTTGCAATAAACTACACAGACGCACCTCCTCGCGTCGATGCCGGCACACGCACACCTTTTAAGAGCAGCTTGCCTTCGGAACTGCTTTCAAGCAACAAATAAGAAAGCACCTCGCTTTTGGTGTGTGTGTGAAGGTGTGAGCATAAACACTCCCATGAGTGGCACTAGACACGTTCCTATAAGGGATCCTCATGGGAAATTATCCTGTGATAGCCTGTAACAAGGTACTGAATGTTCACTCTCCTTCTTCTCCTTCTCTCTTTCCACCTTACATGTTTTGTCCTACCCTCCTCCACCTCCCACTCATCATCACCAAAACACCTCGTTTCAGAGTATGACGTCACCTGGCTTGTAATCGCCAGCTAAGCTGCTCAGATTTCTTCCAGGACTTGATGGAAAACATATCGGAATCTCAACCAAACACACTGTTTTATATAAACAATAATTCATGGATGCACATTCAGACACTACACACTCAAAGTCATTTTGCCAACCATGATAATACAATTTGACATTTCCTGACATAGTCTTCTCTTCCACGTCTCTCTGGCTCACTAATTAGACGCATCTCATTTACTAAAACCCAATGGTTTTCTGTATGCATGACTTATACAGTATGTGTTTCCACACGTGATTCGTGTCCACACTGCATGAATTCTATCTTATTAGCAGACGTGCAAATCTAATTTAAATTGAACTACGTTCAACAAAGCTATCAAATATCAGTCAATTAAATCTATTTAATCTTTAATCAGGATCAGTTTCACATCACACCCCACAATCTGCTTCATTAATAACTAAATGTTAACAGCATCTCACTCTTAAGTTCTGTCTACTTCTGCAGCTGCAGTATTGCTTTTAATAATCATTTGATCATTTAAGTTGCAAAAATGACAAATGCAAGCAAAATGTATTTATATAAATGACCAGTTTGAAAATGTTTAAATTGAAAACACAAAAGTTGCAGCCACATTGACCCATGTTCACATGCATGTATAGGCATGTACACTACATACTTAAATATATGTCTGTGGGTGTGTGTATGTGTGTCTTCATTGGCATTCTCAGCTGCTCTCTGCAAATCACCCAGAGACATTTTAACAGCCTCATGTCTTTTCATAATGGAAAATGATGCATTCAAATCTCCACAGAGGTCCAGGGCCTTCTGTAATTCAAACACACTTTACCCAGTGGGATTTATTAGGATAAAAAAGGCATTGGTACGGAAAGCTGGAATATCTTAACCTCAAGAAAATACAATTGTTCTGCCAAAAAGGTATGAATCTGAATAAATGAAATAAAAATGACATACATTTAAAAAGATATATATATATTAGAGTAGGTTAATATGTGCATAACAATTAACATAAACTTAGTCAACACAAACATCTGGTTCATCTGTGTTTGAAAAGGTGCTTCTTCTTCCTGACTGCATCCATTGTATTTCATTTCAACCAGAAGCCTCAAGTTTCTCACAACAATGAGCTTTAAAACCATGAGCACACGACTACCCGTGCAAGAACTGCTATTTGTTTCATTTGGGAGAACTGAACCTTTAAAGCCGCAGACAATCCGATAGCCCCCCGAGTTCTGCGGGGTCAAGAGAGGTCAAAGATGAAGAGGGCAAACAATTGGCAACCTCCTGCTCCAAATCCCTTCACTACTCCACACTCTCTCTCAGCTGTGTCGTTCTCAGCATATGTGAGCATGTGCGTGCGTGTGGATTCACAGGCATGTGTGATTTCTTCAGCGAGAGACTTCAGAGGACTGATTCACACACAGCACACGCACATACTGTTCAGCCTCGAACAGTACTACGCAGTACAGACAGTACTGTTTGCCAGTACAACTCAGATACTTGACTTCATTCATCATGAAACACTTCACATTAGAATTTGCAAATTAATGTTCTTGCAATGAAAGAATATTCAGAATGAAGAGCGAGGCGAAGGAGAATATTTTTTTTAACCAAATCAATGATGAACAGAGAGGGTGTAATACATAAATGGCACTACACGTTCGACGCAATCAACCTGCGTTCAACGTGAAATTACACTTTTATGTTCGCAGTTTTCTAGAGCTCTTTGGCAGATACAGATCCTGTATAGATCATTTTACTTCACTTACAGTAATTTCAGCTTCCATTCACGTCAGGCACCGTCATCCTTCAGCATGAGCAGCACAGGCCAACAGAGACGGTCACTGCTGAGTCTACAAACACACTAAAAGACGAAGAAGCAAAATGTACATTTTCACTGAAGTCCTTACTATAAGCCCCACACCTTAACTGTTGACACAAAAGAAGATAATTATAATCCTGAGTTAAGGAGCATTTCAACTCCAACCTGCAGGCAGTTTTCTTTAGAATAATTGCTCCTCCACCAGCCTCTGTTTAAAGAGCCTACACTGTGATTAAATGCACAGCAGTATTCACCATAGGTTTATGTCCTTATGTTATTCCACGTTAAAGCTCCCTTCTGTCATGTCAGGAGAACAGGAAAATGATTACATGAAGCACTGAGCTGGAAAGCTTTGTGATCCTGCCCCGCAGCTAAGAGTCATAGATACGGAGAGACCCCTCCGTTTTTGCATGTTCACTCGTTTTAACGGTGAGCGTGTTATGCAGGGTGCTGAACCACAGAGGGCCTGAAGATTCTATTAGACACCCTAAACTCACGCAAACAACTGGCTGCATTTATTTATATTACAGCATTCGTAACCCACTAAAGCCATCACCTGATTGATTTTATTGGTTCGAAGACCATTTCACGCGTACAATTAATCTGGCAAACAGGTTAACATCATTAGGTAAGAGGCTGACTGAACCAATGTCAACACCACTGTTAATCCGCATTTGATCTCTTTAGGAATCAAAGCTCTATCTACCTTTAAGGGTCATCTGCCTAATAGTGGTCCCCAGCTGAAGCACCACTTGATAGCCAGTGGTTTTTCTGACCTCGTGAGCCAAAGTGAGAATTAAATTGCATCAGAGGTACAGAGCACTGCTGAGGAATGAGGCAAAGCATGTTCAATACTTCTTTCAGAGCTGGGAAGACCTAGTGATGTTACCTTACCCTTTACCACATCCCTCTACTATGTTAGCAACCCTGCTATCTGGAAAAAACACAAGCGTCTCTGAAGGTGACTGTTGACTCACTGCAAACCAACAGCACTGGCACTCACTCAGAAAACTGTTTAATTCATGCAAACTGCGTAGTGACATCTCATTATGTTGCTGCAGGTGTACGCCACAGCCACGACCTTTATTCCTCACACTGTTACTTTATTCACTGCCCCCAGCTTCCTTCGACTAAATGTAGGCTTTAAAGTTCATGTATGCGTTAAAGCGATCCATTTCTGAGGCTGTACTCTGTTGCTGTTTTTTCTTCCAGAAGCCAGGACAGGATTAATGGTCCAACGGTACTGAACAGCTAAACTCTGTCTCTGAGGTGAAAGTTCAGAATGGAAACGCCGTCCCTGATTGACAATGCCATGCCAGATGCACTAAAGGAGAAAAGGAGAAAACTTATTTTTGGTAGGTCATGAGGCAACTGTCTCAAGCCTCATGCTTCTGTAACTGTGGCTCAGCAAAATATATGAGCTACTTACACTGTGACTCAAACAGTAAGACCGTGAGTTATCATGACAGATCTAGACTAAGGCCTAGCTTTATAAAGTCAGGGTTGGGGATAGGGTTAGGGTTATACAAATTATTTGTATAGTTGTCATCCAGGTGAAGACTCAGAAGGTAAGATATAGACATGGGCATTTTGTCTCAAAAGAAAAAATCTGATGTGTAGTAACATTTTAGGATTTTCCAATATCTTCCTGTGTCTCTGTACGGTCAATGAGTCAGGGCTTCATTATGACCCAATGTTCTGGGAAACATCTCATCAAAATTAAGAAGGGCGTGCCTTAAAAATCTGTATTTTCTTTGTCTTAGTTATCAGTTAACTGGTTAATTAAAATATCAGTTGTGAGAAAATATTTTTTCTTTTTCTGTCAATTTCCATATGATCAGACACTTTATGAGTGAGGAAACTTTCTCAGTTTAAGCTCATGCAAACAGTACCAGACAATGACGATAGTGGTCCACAGCCTGACGTGTCCACTATCTATAAACCAGTACATGTAATGGAAAATGATATAATTCAGTGTGGTGTAATCCAGATATAGGCCAAATAAGAGCAGAGAACAAATTCACAGAATGCAGTGGAGCATGAAAACACAAAGTCATATACACATAAAACACACTCACACACACACACAAATTGCTGACACATACAGTACAAACACACACACACACACACACACACACACACACACACACACACAAACAATCAGGCTTGTTTCTGATTACTGCCAAAAACATCACAGCACTCTAATGAGGATGAAGACTCTGAAACAATGCAATTTCAGCACACACACACAGACACACACACACACACACACACACACACACACACACACAGACGCACAGCTGCCCTTCACACTATGAGCCCTGCAGGGTGTGACAGGCAGGAACGCCAAAAGAGGATTTGTGGTGAAAAGCTTTGGGGATGAGGGCGAAAGGGAGAGAGGGCGATAGGAGGAGTGGAGAAGAGGGGATTACATGGTGAATATTTCAATACTAAAACATACCAATTGGCTTGGGCTCCTTTTCTGACTTACACAGATACACACACACACACACACATATCTGCATCAGCAGAGCCATATATTCTACAGCTAGCTTAGCACTTACTAGACAGAGTGTGGGGGTGATGGATAAAGCTAATACAGAACAACTGGGACCCCGGGGGATCTGAATGACAAGCTGACTACTGGTCAAACTGCTGTGACTGACTAAAGCGACCAAGGTCTTCCTGTTATTCTAAGATCAAAACGGCACAACAGATATCAAGGAAAGAACAATCTAATATGCAGGAGAAGATGATCTGTGAAACAGTTTAGATAGATAAACAGTTTCACTAAGTTGCAAAGGAGTGCCACATTGCAAGGTTGGAGGTTGACAGCCACGTTTCAGATGCAGTCTTGCTGCGGAAATGCTAAAGGACAGAGGGACCGGCTGCCGGCTGGCACGAAGGCCGCCACATGCTGCTCAGGTCAGCAGGGAATTAGGCTACAGCGTTGAGTAGGGGGAGAGAGAACAGATAGAGAGAGAGAAAGCAGGCAAAAAGTGGAGAGCAAGTGGCTGGCAGAAAAAAGGATTTACTTAAAATTTACAATCAAAGTGTCTGGGGAGGGATCGTTCTGCATACGTTTATGTCTTGGTATTTGTTTTTGGTTGTTTTTCTTTTTGTGAGGGCTGATGGCTGGGGGGTTGTCTCTGCAGGAGTCCAGCAAGCAGTTACATTGTCCCATTTACAGAGATGAGCGTGTGTGTGTGTGTGTGTGTGTGTGTGTGTTCATAGTTGGCACACTGCAGTCTAGACCAGGGGATCAAGCATAATCTCTCTTCACTGACACAGAAGATGGGCAGAGGTCACCAACACTGTGTGTTTCATAGCATTTTACATTTTATTGTCGGTTATGATGCTTTATAAACTTCACTGTAAAGTTTTGTCACTAGAAATAGTTTTGTGGGAGTTACACAAAATATAACGGCTTCAGTTTGCAGAGTGGAGACCTTTTTTTCACGATATGGTTATACTGACCACTAATGAACACTCGTGAAGCAAAAGCAGCACGAACAAAGCAGCCTGCAGTCATTAGTAGCGCAGACAACAAAGAGATTCAACGTGAGAAATTAGTCTCACAATATGTGAAAAGACACATCGTAATTTCAAATGTTTTTATTGTTAGCAGCCAGATGTTAACTTCACAGTTCTGCATTAATGTTTCCTTTCTCCTTATTATAACCATCTCATATTACCAGAGATATGGGATAGATATGGATGAAGATAGATACAATGTTTAACAAAACACTGGCACCTTTTGAAAATGAGTCACTTAATCACTATTAACTGGATCCAATAGCAGTTCTACTGAGATGATGGCAATGACTTTCAATATTAAAGAGGAGGTATTTCTCCTAGATAAACACTTTTAAACAAAAAAATGAGAAATCAAAGATATTAGTCCCAGTGAGTGTTCATTTTCACACGCCAGTGAGGCAATTGGTAATCCTTATTTTTCAGATAAAAAAAGCCGTGGGTGTCTAAGAGAAAAGCGCTATGACTGTAAATATTAGAACTAATGATTACCCCCTGAGGGCAACGAAAAAGCATCAATATGACATTGAATGTGCAGAATAAGTAATGATTAAAGCTTTACTTGTCTGTGGTAGCAGACAGTGTTTGGGCTACATGGCACACGCTAATGTGCTTGACAGGCTATGTTTAATTAGAAGAGATTGAGAAAGCCATATTCAAATCACAGTGTTTGCAAACAAACCCAAGTTACAGGGTATTAAGTCATTCTTTTTTTAAATAGAAAGGCTCCCACTTAACTTTACCCATTAAGTGACTAATTAAATTACCCCCCCCACACACACTCACACCCCTATCAAAACCGCTACTACACAGAGACCCCATGACAGATTTAATTAAAAGAATTTCATTACTCTGATCTTCCAAACACTTCACTCTAAACAAAAGCAGATGCCTCCGAAATCTAGAAGAGAAAGAGTCAAACATGCCTCTCTGCATGATTTCTACTAGGACAGACATTTGTTTTCACAACAAAACAACCAAAGTGATCCAACATGAAGGCACCGACTGTCTCAGAGAGTTGTGACACTGATGAAATGTCCCGCTGCCAGATACAAGGTGGGACATGCCAACACCTAACGTTGGGATTACTGCCGTTAAACGCAGCTGAACCACACAGTGAAACACAACTGTGCTGCAATAAATAATGTGGGAGAGGAGAGGAGAGGAGAGGAGAGGAGAGGAGAGGAGAGGAGAGGAGAGGAGAGGAGAGGAGAGGAGAGGATAGGAGAGGAGAGGAGAGGAGAGGAGAGGAGAGGAGAGGAGAGGAGAGGAGAGGACCA
>JAUMHF010000014.1:10742743-10756508 GCA_032359275.1 Microctenopoma steveboyesi | reverse complement strand
GGAGATGAGAGGAGAGGAGACGAGAGGAGAGGAGGGGAGAGGAGACTGGAGGAGAGAAGAGGAGAGGAGAGGAGGGGAGAGGAGATGAGAGGAGGGGAGAGGAGAGGAAAGGAGAGGAGAGGAGAGGAGAGGAGAGGAGAGGAGAGGAGAGGAGAGGAGAGGAGAGGAGGGGAGAGGAGAGGAGACTGGAGGAGAGGAGAGGAGAGGAGAGGAGGAGAGAAACTTCTACTATAACCGCTGCACTCTTGCACAGTATAATAACCTGAGGCAGTGACAACTTTTGATTTTCATCTATTTACCATGATCTCTTGTTTGGCATTTTTAATATGTGAGCATCAAGTGACATTACTGACACACAAACAGACGTTCTACACATACACAACATACTGCGTGTCACTTTGTCCCAGCAATAAGGTCACATATTGGGTTTCAAGCAACAAGCCAGAATTAGACCAAACTAAAACCGATACCGGTCTGATACTGTACGCTTCAGACTGCTGCACCCTTCACGCTCTTCATCAGCCTAACACACACATACGTGTCACTACTTTCCTCTCATTCTCACAAAGAAACAAAATGCACAAATCATTCCCCTCTGTCTCAGTCCCTGTGCTGATTTCACACAGCCCATCTGACACCCAAGCACCGTGCAGCCTCTACCATATCATAAGTCTGCCAGCTAGTAGGCCACTGACATTACCGGCTGCTGGGACAGGACAGGGCTAACAGTGAGCAAACCTCCCACACACACACACACACACACACACACGTGCATATAGAACATGTTTGATATAAGGAAACAGCACGCCTGTTATGAACCAGAAAGCACATCCTCGCACACAGAGATGCTCACTCACCTGGACCTGCATGAAGGATCCCCGGTAGAAGCAGCATGCTGCAGCCGACAGGGCACTCCACAGACTACACCTCTCCGTCATGGTGGGTACACACCTTTTCTCTGCTGCCTTTCCTCAAACCCTTTCCCCTTGCTTCTTCCTTCTTTTCCTCTACTTCACGTCTCCTCCTTCTTCTCTCCCCTCTCTTCTGCCTCTCTATTGCTCTACCTGGCGTGTCCCGTCTGAAACCCAGCCCCTTAACTGAGCCTGTCCCACCCTTGCCAGCCTCCTCGCCTGACTAACAGCCCCTCAACATAGTGCCACCACTACAAAACCAGGCTACGAGCTAAACTGCTAACACCACAGCTACAGCTTGCAGGCAGCTGCTGGTAACCACATCAGCTATTAGCTGCGAGTGAGCCGCTAACAGCTGCTACTGATAACAGCGAGTGATATTACAGCCCCTGACATCTCTGGTGCTCCTCTCTGCTGCACCGGCTTCTGTCGCTCCTGCTCTCGCTCCTCTGCCTCTCACTGCACTTGCTGCACTTCACGCGGCTGCTAGGGATTACCTCATTGCTTGCTGATGAAAGGCGTGTGGGTGGGGGGAGGGTTGGACCAGAGGGAGAGAGAGGGTGGGAGGAATGGATGGAGGGAGAGTAGCATGGTGGGAGGGACAGGGGTGGTGGTGGTGGTGGTGGGGGGGGGGCAGTGAACACTAGCAGGCACAAGCGGAGAGGAGTGCTGTCGAATTGCAGGCAGAAACCCCACCCACCCTCCCCAAAATAAAAAAAAACCCTGCTGAGACAATGCTGACACAGTGTGTGTGTGTGTGTGTGTGGTGGTGGGGAGGGGGTGAAGGGAGCAAAAACAGAGAGAAAGTGAGGAAAAGATGGGAGGAGAGAGAGAAAAGATCATTACAAGATGAGATAATAGATGAAGAAGAATTGGATAGAAGGGAAGATAGAAGGGGGGGTGCAGCCTCCCAAAGGAATCTAACCTTTCTTTTGCCATGAAAGGAACTCTTCGGGGGTTCCCCCCACCACACACACACACACACACATTTCAATGCATATTCACACCTTTTATTTCACCTACATGCCAACATATTCACACCACTATATATTCCTAGAGATAGCAGAACCACAAGGAATGTAGTGATGTTGACTGCATGTGTGTGTGTGAGAGACACAGAGAGAATATAATGATGTGTCTCTAAAAAGCCACGCAGACTGCAGCTAGACAGCTCATTATAAGCTGAAACACAGAGGCAGGTGCTTCAAGGATAACACGGTGTGATTTTCACCGGCCCATTTCACACACGGACACAGACACACACACATACACACACACACACACACACGCACACCAGCAGAAAGCTGTCAGGAGGGGCGGGGCTCTGCCTCCGGAAGTCTGAGTGAGTGACATCATTGAGGACGCTTCGCCATGGCAACACTGCGAGAGCTCTGACAGCATCCAAATTCTGACACTGCATTTAGTGTGGTCTGCACCACTGCAGGGAAGCACAGCAGAGGAGAAATACATACAAGAGACACATGCAGCACACCAGGTCACAATAAATGAACTCTTTCTCTGCTGGTCTTACTTCGTCTTCGAGGTCATCTCTGCACCATGCAGACGGGCACACACAGCATCGGATGATGCGAGCAATCACTTTTCTAATCTGTCTCTTCAATGCATGCGAGAGGGTCAGAGGCAGAGAGAAAAAGGCCTCTAGATAAGGAGCTACAAGACTCAGGATGGATTCATTAACTGCGGCGTCTCCTCTTAATGTAATCTCAAACCATCCAACGGTGGATTAGACAGATTACACAGTGGGGACACAAATAATCTCATAAGAGGGGCCCTGTGCGTTTCTTTCCTCAACCCTCTATAATACCACGCCAAAACAATCAATCAGCAAGTTACATCTGGCTGCTGTACCCCCCCCCCCACACACACACACACACAACTCAAAATGCATCGTTTGGGGAAAACACATGACAGCAAGACAGCTGTGTCTAAATTGATGTACTTTTTAGATTATTCCACCTAATCCAATCAAACAAGTATTTTTATTCTATTTATTCAGGATCAACTGAAAGTGTCCAACCAACTTCCTATTCTGCTTGTAGTTAGATGCAAAAATACAAACTCCAGCTGATGTCTGATATCCATTAAAAATCAGATATTGAACTACCAGCATAAAGACATTAGAGATCACAAGACCACCAGCAAACCAGATGTCTCGTGTTCCATTACAGTGATAAATTCAGCATTTAAATATAACACACAGTGAAGCTGAAGCACTATCACCCAGCCACATCATTTAGGATGCTTTAATGTAGGGGTAATAGACCGAACTGTCCACAGACACAGGTTGAAAGAAAAACGGTTCTAACTTTGCTCCATGTTGTGCCTCTGGGAGGACTAAAGAAAGTCTTGCTCTCACTTTAGTGTCGAAACCACTTCATTACCCCGAATGATCCTTCTTCTTTATGTTCCTTGTCTGTTTTCCTTACTGCTTCTCTTTGAATCACTTTGTTTATCTTGCTTTCATTTCCCCATGTTTACCAGTGTCGCTGTCAGAAATGTTTTTTCAAATGTATTTTCCTGTCAGCATTGTCTCTACTACCTTCTGTTATCATTTTTTTTCAGCATTCCTGTATCCCTGAACTCCCTGTCTTTGTGCTCTATCGAATCCAACTTTTCTCCAGCCCTCCTTGTCACTTTGCTCCTCCCCTCATCTCTCCCTCCCTCTTATTCACACCTCTCATCACTAGTTATACCTCCTCCTCCCTGCCTCATCCTCTCTCTGACCACTGCCTTTCACTCTGTGTCCTTCCCTTCTCCTCTACGGCTATCCTTCCATATTCCCTTCCCTTCTGTCCTCTATCTCAAACATCTCCTCCCCTGCTCGGAGGCTGTCTTCAGTTAAATATTAATTAGTGAGCCCCATCCCGCAGGCCGACAGGCAGCACAATGGAGAATCCCTGCATGTGCCTGCGAGCACCGCGCTAATGAAAGGCGCGTGTGTGCGAGAGAGAGAACAGATTCAGTGAGATGTGTGTGTGTGCAGAGATCAAAAGAGACACACTGAGGGCACATCTAGATTATATATATATATATATACACACATCTTTATCTGTGTCTACATGTGCACACGTGTGTGTCTAAAAACAAGGCAAGCCTCCACTGTGGGTTGGGACAGGCACACAGCTAATGCTCCGAGTGTGTGTGTGATTTTTCACAGGGTGCGCACTATTTACCAACTGGTTAATCCATATCAAACCAGCGGATATGTGTTCCAAAGCCCGTTTAAAACACCAGCTTACAACAACGATGCGGAGAGAGAAATGCGCCCGCTGGAAACGCTGTGATGCAGACATATATGAAAATAAATAAATCCAGGTGTGATATAGCGCAATTAAAAATCAGCTCACCCGCTTTAATCACATTAAAAGGTGTTTACTAAAATGTGTTGCTGCAACCAGGCACATCTTAAGTATGAACAAAGCAGCGTATAAAACTGTCTTAGAGAGATGAATGCGTTTTTATTCTCATGTTCTGCTTTGCAGCACAGGCGTGCTGACCATGAAGGAAGTCTGCATAATACCAGATACCCAATAGTATTGTTCACCCAGGGTTTTTTGGAGGTTTGTGAAGCTAATCTACATCTCAAAAAAGGTATTTTAGTCAGTGTTGTGACCACACGTCCTCGTTGCTACTGCAGGAGTCCTGTATCTGCATGTGACAGGGATTCTGAGACTTTCTGAATATCTCTTCTTCATTTTTGTAGTCGCTGAAGCACAGATGTTCGAAAATGATTCATGTCTTTCAGTAAACAGAAAATATATTGTGCATGTGTGAGTACTGTTGTTTCTGTTCAGTGAAGAAAAAAGCAACTGAGAGTTTTCCAGGGGTGTGTTACCGAGGGCCAACCCTGAGTTTACAGAGGCGCCGTGTTAATTCAATGTACTGTAATAGTCAAACACACACACACTCACACACACACACACACACACACACTTGAATGCACCCACAGGGTACTGCTATGATTTAATCACAGGACACACACACAGAGTGATTTTGGAAATTCAAACCATTTGCATAATCAAACATTCAGTAACACCCAGACACACAGCTGAGCCCCCCTCGCACATGCCCGAATATTTTTAGAGCACCAGTGTCAAGCCAGACATGTTAATAAACCTCATATGAACCGACCCGTTCCACCCCGCCTCCTGCCCCTCCCACCAATCTACCACCAAACCACTAAATAGGACAAAAGACAAAGCAGGGCTGGGCTGCAGATAAAAAAAAACGCACATAATCATAGAGCGAGGAGTCACACACATACGGTACTTGTTATACACGCTATTCAAAATCAAGCTCTCAATTCAATTAACACTTCTGATTAGTGACCTAAAAACGAGAAACAAGAGTATGATGGGGCCAATACATGTCTTTACTTACTCAGGCTAAAACTCACTGATTGTTACTTTTTATTTGAGCATATATTTAGATCAGATCTGTTTGTGTGTGTGTGTGTGTGTGTGTGTGTGTGTGTATACGCATGCATGCACGTGTGCGAGCGTGCACATGTAATAAACGTCATTGACCTGCTCTTTCACATTTTAACAGGGAACACTGAGGCCAACTCTTGATTTAAACATCAGTTGTCATAAATGTTTCAGAGAAATGGAAGAAGCTTTCAGGGAGATGGATGGATGGCCAGCGGCGGGAGGGGCTGCTGTGTTGTATGAGAGTCAGATAGAGAAGAAAAGAATTTATGGGACACAGCATGTACGAAGAATTTGAAAAAAAAAATAGCTGAACTGGGAATAAAAGCAGAACCTACACCTACAAAAGCTGAATGATGTGCTTTAGTGTGATTATCCAATTAAATGCATGGTGGAAATTCATGCTAAGAGCACTCACTCACACATGTCAGGGTTATTTAAAATTCAAAACTTCACTATGTAAAAAATAAATCAGGTGTTGGCAGAAACACTACAGAAAGCACATAGAGGTATAAAATGACCTTCTCATAAATAACTATAGTCTGAGTAAGGAAGCCTTTTTCCTTTGGGTACATTGGGTCACAAACGAAGATGTCGTTGCTGACGTCACAGAAGTGTGCACACGCTTCATCTCTGTGGCTTATTTCTCTGGCTACATATAAATCATATTTGCTTTGTGATGGTTATGTTTTCATTATATTAGAAAGAAGCATTAAATAAGGTAAACTATTTCCATAGTGTTACAACAACAACATAGGAGGCATTGCAGCACAGTCAATTTGCTGCGGCCAGGTGAAGTTGCATGTATTAGTTTAACAAAAGACAGACATGTCAGGGTCATAGGAGAAGCCTTTTACCACTTGTCTGTGATGTATAATCAATAGGAAAACATCCCAAGAGCTCAACAGTTCACTACAGTCTCCCCTCCCTGTTCTCTTTCAGCTTTGGTGTTTTGCTCCTACTTAACACACTCAGTTTAACATCCCATATTATAATATGTGTGTGCCCGTCTATACAAGACAGATCGTGTATTTCATGCAAGGACTTCCCATGCTCTCTGATGTTTAAGGGGTTCACAACTCTAGTGTATGGCTCCATCTACTGGCTAAAGTTCAGACTGTGCTGACTGCGCTGTGCTGACATTAGCACTGCTTCATTCCTAATTTAATTAGCTTAAATGGCAGACTGAATTAAGCTAAATGCAGAGTGAGCCTGCTAAAATGCGTGTGTGTGGGTGTGTGTGTGTGTGTGGGGGGGAAACTGTTGAAGACTAATGGCTAATAATGTGTTGCAATTACATCTGAGTGCTCACATTAAAAAAATCTAATTCAATAATATGTGAGGGAGAAAGAAATTCAAACTCAATTGCTCATTTATGCTGAAAACTACAACTTGTATCTAGTGGCATGGCAGGTGTTTGTGTGTGTGTTCATGTGCTGCTGTTAGATGTATAGAAAGTCTACAATTAACCATTATTATCTGTTTGTATAGCTCACTGATCTCCCTAACAAACAAAGACAAACACAGGTGGACACACATCTGGATAGAGCAGTCCTACCTGGACATATTCAGCCTGGCTCTCTGTCGGCTCCATGAGGCTGAAGAGACAAAGACACGAAAGAGGGGAAACATTAAGCAATGTAACAACACAAAAACGGCCGTAAAACACTTGGGTGTTTCATCTCGTCTTGTAACAGGTGCGGTACGTATTACCACAGGGGGAAAAAGGCGTTATTCCCATGACTCACTTCAGCAGTGGCCTCTCCAGTGAGAAAAGCATCAGGGCAGTCCAAGCGGATAGATAACAAACCCCAGTGAACATCTAAGGTTGCTGAATATTGGGCTGGTAAATCTCTTGGGCACCATAAGTCACACTTTACACTCCTGATGGATGCAGATCGTGTGTCAAACAGCCCAGTGTGCTGCAGGCTCAGAAGCTGCTGCGCCGCTTTATGATACAGAGTAAGCGTGAGCAAAAGGGGCAATTACACTCCCAGACAGGTTTTAAGATCAATCAGTGCTGTTCCCAATTGCACGATGGGTCTCACAGGGGCCCCCAGCAAAGCGAGCAAAGCCTTGTTACACATGACTCCGGAGCGGGCACATCAAAGGGGCCCATCATGGCAGCAGGCTCGGGAATGTTAATGGCTCCCACGGCAGAGGAGCCGCACATTCCTTTCTCAAGTTGCTGCTGCGCTGGATCTCAGTATATTAAAAAAAAGACTGTAGAGATAGAAAATATCCCCCCACGTCGTTCACCCTGTTAATGTCAGCATTTATGCAGTAAGATTGGGAGGAAAGACTGTGATTATGTGACAGTGCAAGCATAAGCCCAACAAATACTTAATGACAGCTGTGTGTGAAGATCAGATCTAGACTTTCAGTCATTCAGTTCCACAGTTAGTTAGTTCATCAGTCAATTGTTCATTGGTTTAACTTCAGAAAGATCACTGCGGCATCAAGTAGCTCGTGGCTTCCCAACAAACATTATATGGCATTTAAGCTTGAGAAGTAAATTAAAAGAATTAGCAAACATTTTTAATCAACTAAAAAAAGGGGAGATATTAGTTATTTTTATAACATTGTTTCTGTCATGTATAATAAAACACCAAATCATCACATCTCAACCATTTGAGAGGAGACACTGATGTCATTTATCAGTTTTCTTATCAAAATAGCAGATGATTCATTTTCAGTCCGTTTATTAGGTCTCAGCTGACATATAATGGACTGAAACGGGGAGGTGAGGGGGGGGGGGTCCCCATCTTCAAATTAGTGCCAGAGAAAAGAGCTGACATGCGCACAGAACCAAAACCCAGGCTCAGGCTGAGCTGACCGGGAGGACACAGCTCTTTACCTTGCGCGATGCTGCACCCTCGCACGTGGCAGCGGAACTACAGCCTGCTCCAAACGAACATGCAAATCCTACTGGAACACGACGCAGAGGCTAAGACGCATTCCTGCAGGCTGGGACGGTGGGGGATCCTCTCAGGAGTTTTCTGTTTCACCAGACGCTCCGTTGATGAATTAGGCTACACTTTTCTGAACCACACTGTGTGACTGAACAAATCAATGCAAAAACCAACCAAAGAAATAAACCAGCAACAGAGCGAGAGCTTCCAGCAGCATGTGATCAATAGAATGGATCAATGTTACCTGCTGTCTTTAAAACGCGGCGTAAAGGGTCCTGTTATCTTCCCACCTCACACACATCTTCTGAGACAAGTCCAGTTCAACAAAGTCAGCTCCAGCTGTCTAATGAACCAGCACACGCACGCCCCCTGCCTCCTGCGCCGCGCATGGACGCTTTCAACCTCACCCTTTCAGACCCATGCAGCTTTTAAAATATATGTTGACTGATTAAACTCATGTACATGTAAATACAGCCTCTGTAAGGGGGTCACAATCCAGAAAGAAAACCAATCTTATCACACAGAAAGTACCTCAAAACTATTCTGAAGTTATGTACCTATAATGTAAATATAATTATTTCTGGTGCAGCACAGATTTTGATACAAAAGACATCAGGATCAAGTAGATAAAAAAGTAGAACTCATCACAAGACTTGCACACTGGGAGCTACTGTCACACACAGTGCTTTACTTGTTCCCAAATTCTCGGCTGGATTACTGTGATGCACTTCACGGCCCATCCTGTCTCTCTGAGCTGCTACAGCCTCATACGCGCACCCGCTCTCTCACGTCAGCTGATCAGCTCCAGGACTGTTAAATCCCTTTTGGGAACCCATCTCTTTACTCTGGCCTTTGACACCTTGTGAGTCGTTGGCTCCTTTCTTATTTTGTTCAGTCATTTGTAGCTGATATACAGTTTTATGTTGTTTCTAATATATGGCTGATTTTGTATGTATGTATCACATGCTTTAATTTGCTGTTATTTTTATGTCATGCTATTTCATTCATTGTTCTTGCACTTTGGTCCTGTGCTGGATGGGGTTGGTTCGGAGCATGAATGGGCCCTTAAAAGAACAGCACCCCCCCCCTCCCTATTCAGTACTCACATGTAAATGCTGTGAGAGGTTTGGTCTCCATCATCTGCTGCTCCGCCTAACTCTCTGCTCTCTGCCAACAGCCCCGGTTTAGGTGCCGACACAGACTGTAGCCTGTCACCCTCGCGTGGCTGGATCCCATCGCTACCCTGGACGAGTGGAGGAGATGAAGTCTCCCCGGGACTCAAGTCTGGTGGTTGGAGTGCAGCGCTCGAGCCACCAGATGGTGACACATCTTCAAAGCCGGATGTGGTTTCTGAGCAGCTGTTTGTGGTGTTTGTGACGTTGCTTCCACCTGCAGGCTGAAGCTGGGCCTTCGGATCAGTTGGAGAGGCCCGAATGAACCCTGTGTCAGTTTTAACTACAGCTTCCTCCTCAGGGAATTTATTCGAGTTGGTTGAGAGAGTGGGGGACCTACAGTTTTGTTGCCCTGCAGGTCGTTGGCTTTGACTTCTGTTGATGCTGCCCTTGTCTTTACTCTTCTTGCTGCTGTTTTCTAGAGAAGACAGGGCATCACACATAAACATAAAAACGAAAGCAAGAACAACGAACAGCTAACTAGATCATAACTTCCACTGCTTTACCTTTGGTGCTTTTGTCCCTCTTCTTCATCAGGAGACGTGGCAGCGTGCCTACGTGTGTATAACTCTCACTGGAGCGGACATAGCTGGCTGTGCGAGGACGCATGCCATCTATGTCGTCCACTGTTGTTTCAGCAACTGGACTCAGGATTTTAGTGGCACCAGAGTTAGCGCCATGAGCAGACGCACCGCCCAGTCGAGCTGCAGACTTTGACGGAGAGGACTTGGAGTCGGACTTTTCAGTGGAGCGGCGAAAAGAGAGGTTGGTGAGGCTGCCAAACCACTTGAAACCTGGAGGTTTGACAAGAAGAGCAAATGTTTTTGTGCCAGTCCATGTGTTTGCCTTTTCTCTAATACATTTTATCACTTACTATTTCTTTCATTCTCCTACTGTCAATTGGGTTATTTTACAGTAGTTTTGCAGTATTGATGGTGAGATTTGGTTTCAGTTCTGAAGTCTATGCTGAACTATTTCAAAGTTACAGAAAACAGTTGCTTATTTGGTTATGGATGATGTGAAGGGTGAGAGGAAACAGGGACAATTTGAAATTGTGAAGAGCGTCAAAAAGTCTGAATAAGGGTGAGAGAGGTTTAAAAAATTTGGTTTAATAAAAGCTGCACAATAATTCTAATAAAAATAAGATGACTCAAAACGTTAAAGTTCACCCACCTGTCCTGCTCAGCTCTACGGAGCCCTTTAGGATCTTTTAACTCATTGTTTTGGTTTTGTAACTCACAACTTCTGCCGTCATCAACCTTAATTTCAGCACTAGTGGCTGTTCCAATAAAACAAAAGGAACAATCTAGCTTGGCTCCAAATGACAGATAGAATTTGTGTCTTGCACATGTTGAGTATCTACTAAATCAAATACTAAACCTGAGCTATAAGGAGAATTCATCAGATGTACACAAACACAACTGTTAATGAATGCGTGAACTGTGAATCGTGTGTAATAAGTTCATCGTTCAATTAAGAAATAAATTCCCTCCTTGCTGTCGAGTGGTTTCAGCAAGTCATCGTATTACAGATGAGTTGTAGTAATTAATCTTAGTTTGCCTTTGCTGCCATAAAGTTAGATATAAATGTTCTAAAACTGATTAAACAGTAAAATATGATCTATGTATTGTTTGTTCCCATTAGAAACAGTTTTAGTTGTAATGCGCTGACAGTAAACACCGGTTAAACCAACAGCTGATTGTGTGTTTGAAGGCCTGAACAATAGGCGCTGCTCTACACAGAAAAACACACACACAGTACTCACTTAGCTTCCGTATACTCATGTTGAGGCTGTAGTCGTGTATAAGATCAGCTTCAGGTGTGTCATGGATCGTCTGAGCGGGAAAGCAGTGAAACAAGCGAAGGAGAACCGGAAAAGGTGAATCTTCTCGTTGAAGAGCAGAAACCTCAGTACGAACCACAGTCCCTCAGTGTGGGCGAGATTCTGCACCTGTTTGCATATGTGAGACAGATAAAACTGAGAGATGAGCTGTAACGCGAGGGGCAAGGGCGGATCATGACACTTCCTGTGTCAAGCTTCGAGAGGCAACAGTAAGGGGAAATGAAAAGACAAGATGAGATGGCAGGGTTGACTGAGTAAGATAAACGAGTGAATAACTGTGTGAAAATGTGCAAGGGTGTGCTGATCAGTATGAAAAAGTGTCAACGGGAGACAGACAGTTCAGCGAGGTGGAGAAAAAGTGACTTTTGTCCTGCTGAAATAAAAAGTTAGTTATAAACTCATCAAGGGGCAATAATAACTACCACCTTTGATTTCAGTGATTCGTTACTTTAAACTGTGAGACTTTAAAACTTCCTGACACACTATAAACACAGTTAATCTTTCATTAGGGCAGTTATTCTAACCCTCTTATGATTTTGCCCACTAGACAACTCTACTCTACTACTCTACTTGTTCGTTTCAAAGTTCATACATCAGTGCAGGATATCTGGCAGTGCATTCAGTTTGAATTTGATTTCTGTGCATGCAAACTAATGCCTATGTCCAAAGTTCAAAATATTAAATTAGAATTTCTGGAATTCTATCTAGAGAAGTTAAAATAAGATTTAATAAAGCTTCTTACATTCATGAGCTCAGCCACATTTTAATAAACAAAATAAACACATGACTGACAGGTGTGTATTTTTAGACTGATGAGACCAAGACTGGAAAGTCCAATGCGTGGGACACAAAAGGATTTGTTAATGATGGCTGCTTCTGGGACAGTCTCGCTATTGTTTATTGACGATACAACTTGTTTAGATGTGCACAGAAACATTTACTGAATTGCAAAGTGCTTCATTGTGCAGCAAGATAATGATCCTAAAAGCCCTGCCACCTCGACGAGGGAATCAATAAGAGGGAAAAAGAGAAAGTTTTAGACTGGTCACAAGAGAAGACACCACAGAACAACCAACAGAAGGAGGCTGTATGTAAACTGGCCAGTGAGTGTAAATAAATAATTGTTTCTAGCACACACCCGTCCACAGAACATTTAACGTGAGCTCTGTGGCTTCTCGGGTTTTCACATCCTGTTCGTGTCTGTGGCGCCTTTGTCTGTGGCGTTTTTTTTTTTAAAAGACGCCTTTCATCTTCCTGTTGTTAACACTTTACCACACCAATATATGTCATGAACCGTGAGGTGTGAAGAAGTAGGCCAGAGTGTAATGAAACTCCGGCACATTTGAAGCGCCCGAACAGCTTCTTTATTAAAAGGAGTAGCAGCAGCCGTGACTGGAGGAAATGCTATTCTAATGCATTTATCAGCCTGCAACTGTAAAGGATTTGTTTTTCATTACCTTGATATCTTTATTTTAAAAGTTTTTTCTCTTGAAATACCACTCCTGTAGATTCAGAGTGAGCATCTAAGAATCTCAATGTCATGTGGTTGGTATATAGATCCTTCCTTATGTACTGTCTACAGTCACACTTCCTTCTTCCTACCCTGTAATACTCTGCAGTTCATCAGCAACCTTGTGATGGATCTAGAAAACTGTCTATAACCTCACCTTAAACAATCAATGTTTCACAATGACACATTTTAAAAACTGTTTCACCTGTAAAGTGGAACAAAAGTCCCTTTGGCGTACGTAAGTCTGAGGACTGAACCCGGCTGGACATTACTGCTGATCACTCCTCCGCCATCAACCACTAAATAAAAAATAAATAATAGATGAAGTGAACATTATTGTGTGATACAGTTTGATGCACACACACACACACACACACACACACACATATGCACATGCAAGGACACACACACCCTGAAGTAATGAGTTTCTTTTTATTTCATTTTAGACTCCGTGTCCCATCCACAGAAGTAATTTGCTGGAGCGTGTGAGTGTGTGTGTGTGTGTGTGTGTGTTTGCCTTTGAGTGCTGCTTTAATTTCACCTTGATGAAAAACAAGCCTTCAATAATTCAGCACTCCCCCTTTTCATACAATGACTGTGACCTGAGGCCACACTGATACACCCCACTGTGTAAGAGAGACAGACACGAAAATGAAACTCTGTTTATATAAAAATGGCAAGACTGACGTCCCCACTACCTTTTTTATATTTTACATCAGCTATTTGTTTTATAAAGTTTATATATGAAGACAATTCTGACCTCTAACTAGAAAGAACCATTGTTCGATGATGTTGTTTCTATACAGGTCCTTCTAAAAAAATTTGCATATTGTGATAAAGTTCATTATTTTTTGTAATGTACTGATAAACATTAGACTGTCATATATTTTAGATTCATTGCACACAACTGAAGTAGTTCAAGCCTTTCATTTGTTTTAATATTGATGATTGTGGCATACAGCTCATGAA
>JAUMHF010000014.1:10727769-10742643 GCA_032359275.1 Microctenopoma steveboyesi | reverse complement strand
ATTTGAAGGTTGACTTTTTTTGTATTAAAAACACTTTTCTTTTATTGGTCGGATGAAATATGCTAATTGTTTGAGACTTTTTGGTTTTCTTGAGCTGTATGCCACAATCATCAATATTAAAACAATGAAAGGCCCTGAACTACTTCAATGGTGTGTAATGAATCTAAACTATATGACAGTCTAATGTTTATCAGTAAATTACAGAAAATAATGAACTTTATCAAAATAAGCTAATTTTTTGAGAAGGACCTGTATTGGTGGAGAAATCAGGAGGGTAGTACATGGCTCACAAGTAAACTGTTCACGTGGTCCACGTTTTACTCCATGTTACAGTCATTTTTGAAGCTCTACAAAAGTGATACAGTCGACAGCCGTCAATTAGAGAATTTCCTCTCCTCTCCTCTGTGTAACTAGTTTTTGTGAAAAACAGCTGTGTGTGTGCGTAAGGCATATAACACAAAGGCTATATGTTTTATAAATTGGATCTGCGTCTCATACTAACAGTAATACCATTTGCTGACTGCATGTTTTGGGGCAAAAGGCCTGAAAAACGTAATTGTTTAATCACATGTGTGGGCTGGACGTGAGATAATATCTGAAGCCAGTGGACGATAGCTGTGATGCAGTGTTTTGGGGTTAGTTCAACCCCCCCAGAGGTTTTTCGTGTGCTGGTTAATCAGAAGAGTCAGGTTGAGGGTAGTGTTCAACTGAGTCTCAAGGCCAGAGGAGCTGCTGCAAGTTATATATAAGATATATTTGCAGTTGTTTTTTTTACCTGAAACCGTGCATTAATGCAGCTGTAGAATAACAAATGAACGATTTTCTGGAATTGCTCAGTCTACAGTAAAAAATCTTCGAAATGACCATTTATGTTACTCTTTCCCATTAAACCTGCAGTGATTTCAAACAAATCAGCAGGTCTCTGCCTAAATATAGAAGCTAATCAACACTTTCAATGAATAACCCTGAGCTATTACTTCATGAATGTGAATTACAAACAAATTTCTTGTGGAACGTACAAGGTATTACGTATCTGCTATGGCTTGATGTGCTGCACAGGGTATGGGTAATACTTCTACAGTACAATACATTCACTAAATCTACTCTTCATGATCCTGCTGTCAGCTTTGCTGTGGATGATCAATGAAAGTGTGAAACTGTACGTAGTCAAAGTACCGGAGGAAGTTATGATGTAGTATAAATACAAAGTATAAAGACAGTTTAAGAATATTTATACTACTGAAAGTATTCTAAACATTAGCTGATATTTGTACAGATGCATGAATGTGTATGTTTTAGTAAGTGAAGGTTAACGAGACATTATTCACTGTTGGATCATTTTAATCTTTAAAATATATATTATATATTTATAATATGTATACACATAAATAAATATGTATGTGTTTATATATTAAATTGCTTCTGCAAGTAGAGGAACAAGGTTTGAACTATAACACAAAGAATGAAAGTCACAGCTGCGGTTATTTGTGTGTCCTTGTGTTGTCCCCAGAGACTGTACAGTCAACAAAGGGTCATATTTATTGCTGCTTTCGATCTTTTCTTCCCTCAGGTCCAATCTCCACTTCATCTTAGTTTGTTTTTGTTCAGTGGATGTGTTACCTTGTCTCCGTGTTATGGCAGCTGCTTTTGTTCTAAGCCTGTCAATTACCATCCTATACTGTCCAATAAAGGAGAAATGCTGCGAAGAACAATCATGTTCAAATGAAGAGAAGGTGGGAGAAGAAAAGGTCAACATATCGTTTGGGATTTTGTGTGGTCTGTATTTGTCACAACATGACGGTGGGGGCTGAATATCTGAAGTCTTGTATGTCACCAAGGTAAAATTAAAGTAGCATGTTCATCATACATACAGAGCAGCCACTATTACTACACATTTGTCATTTATTATCCACCTGTGCCCCCTGTATCTCTAGTGTGATAAACACTATGGATATATATATTTATGACAATGTTTTCTTTTGTTTTGTTAATGTAAGGTTTACCTTAAATGCCAAGCACACCTTATATGTAGAACATATGTAATACATTCACTTATTTGTGGCAAAACAAAGTCCAAACACACTAAATCAATATAGGAAACAAACAAAACACTTAGAAGTAATTGAGGTATTATATGGAAAAACAAATTAAACTAAACAGGTTAACTATGTTGAGGTCAATACCTTAACTGAGTAACTCAATTAACAAACGATGGGTATGTTACATGGATATGCTAAGTTACCCAACATGGCTAAATATAACAGAGACTAAGTGCGATTAAAGCAAGATACATAAACATTACAATAAGAGTTTAAACAGTTTCAGGTGCTTGAAAGCAGAACTATCTGTCCAAATGTGCCGTAGTTCATAGCAGGTATTTTATTTTGGAGCCCCAAGGCAACGTTTTATTCTTCTGAACACAGTGTTTGCATCAGCACCAGAAACCTCATTTACATTAAGAGTGAAGCAGGTGTGTTTATCACGCTGAGAGGTAGACAATCTATTGCAGCTAACAAGTATTAAATAATGTATACTGCCTCTACAGACAGTTGATCCAATGTACTATAGTAATGTTTTGTAGTAATCGCATGTTATTCAGATCAAGGCTGTCAAATGTGTCATCATTTGCTTCAGACTGTGGGGGGAGCCAGAGGCAGTTTCCATTTTCCACTGGAGGAATTATTACTATTCAGTCTACAGAGCGCAGTGACAACAAATACATGCAAAACATGTTCATTTCATATAGCTTTTTAAAATGTTTTGCTATACTGTACTGTGGGTAACAACAACTATATGTTCAGATCTGCAGTGAACAACAACTATTAAGACAGCGGCAAAAAGCTGCTCATTACAGAACCACATATTTGAGGTTCAAAAATAAACTCAGTTAGAGTCAGGTTATCAGGAACGTGGCGTCAGCACACATGTGGTAAAGTAGCTGTGGGCTTGTGGTTAGATTGTCATAGGCAAAGTCACAGATTAAAAGGAGACAGTCGTTTATAACACTATTTAAAGCACCGTGCATTTGTGAGGGCAGTTATAAAATAATAAACAATTTACCACATGCTGTCACTTTCAGTCTGAGCAATCTAAGACAAACTGAAAGTGAAATATATGTCACACAAATATATACCACCTATGTTTAATAATTAAGTTTCTATTTTGTGGTGAACAAAACACAGTCTTGTCTTGGTACTTTGTAGTGAAACATATCACACAACATAATAGAATATTCTGTATGAACTAATGGCTTAATGTGCATTGCACTATTTTAGTTTAAATTAAAAATGCTATCGTTCCTTCAGATGCATATACGTTCTTGTCTTCACCCGAGAGCTCATTAACTGAGTAGAAGGGAATTCAGTCAGCATAACAATTAGCAGTAAAGAACTATATATTATACCCGTTATTATTTAAATAATGAGTGACAACAAAAAGCACAGCAGCATAGACAGTTATATGATTACACTTAATTATTCTATACAATCTGCTGTTGGTCCACTAGTATCAATCTCCGTGTCACCCCCTGTGAGTGAGGGGATGAGATTAAAGACCTTTATCTGGACCCAGAAATTAACAGACACCACAGGTATGTTTGAGGAATATAATGAACAGTAATGAGTGTGGAGGGGCATTTAGGATCTGATGGTGGTGGGCGGCAGGCAGCAGGTTAGAGAAGAACTGAAATATTTTCAATATGTTCAGATTGTCATTCAGTGGTTTTAAGCCTTTTTTTATTTACCAGACGCTGCTACTTTAATGTTTTTTCCTTTTTGTAATATCAGTTTGTAACCACTAGAGGACTATCAATGAATGCAAATTTGTGCGAATGATTGTTGTAAGTGAATAAGGAACTGCATTGTGTGTTTTGGCCATATGTTCAAAATTGTTGTTCTCCTGAATGATGATTAAGCAGTTTGAAAAATGTTCATTTTTGTTTCATCAGCAAATGGAAAAGTGCTGCAGGTTTTTGTGTGCTTGTACAAACCTCTCTTTGCTGTTTTTCTTTCCAGATGTTTTTAGCTCATGCTGAATCCTCTGAGGTTTTGGTTTTGAGGTCTTCTCTTGATCTTTGACAAACAAACATGTTTGTCTACATCCCGAAGATCTATTCATCATCTATTCAAAGGTAATTTATTACTTAATTGTCCTTACCACATTTAATTTGGTAGCAAATGTTTGTTAAGTATTAACAATATTGTAAGGATTAAGAAAAATGGTCACCCAAGATAATGTGAGGTAACCAGACAAATGAAAACACTCAGGAGGGAGGCAGAGGGTACAAAAAACAAAGTGACTAACCAAACTGTACTTAAGATGACTAAGCATGGCCATACAAATGGAAAAGGGGACAGACACCAGCAGAAAGAGAAAATGCTAAAACTACAGAGACGAGGAACTAATGGGCGGCAACAGAAAACAAGACAAGACCACAACAAACCTTGGAAAGGACAAAGAGATCACGAATACGGGCAGAATATGAACCTATCAAAGCAGGTAACTCCAGAGGCATCTGGACAGCAGATGATCTGACAGAGAATAACTGTGAGAGGAAGGGAAAGCTGAAACTGACGAGGATGTTTGAGAGCATGCACCATAGTTAACAGGAGTGCTGGGAGTATTAGTGCATAAGACGGGGGATGAGTCAAATGCAAAGGACAAATTTCATTGTAACATGTAAAATGTATTCAATGACAATAAAGTGGTTTCTTGTTCTTCTTCTTCTTCTTCTAAAATCATATTAAACATGATGGAACACAAAGCCTGAATAACAAAAATGTGCAACCATCTGACTTTCTGAGGTCTGGACTACAGCTTACACTACAGAATGAGATTCCTGGGATGAGTCATGATTGCTACAGAGCATTCAGAATATCAGCACTGTTCACACCTTAGTAATCACTTATGTTATCAGTAACATAGAATTCTGCAAATGCAATGAACAATATGTGAAATTGTACAAAACCATAGTGGTAAGGGTCAAAGTAAGAGTTTAGAACTCGATCGTTAAACTGCAGAGAAGGATTTTCTGGGAGGAGATATTCTTAGGAAGGCTTGTTGAGACACTAATGAGCTTCAAAAGAAAGTCTTTCTGATTACAGAGATTGGTGTCCTATGGGAACATTTTAAAACAGATGGGACCTGGCTGAGTTTAACCAGCGTTGTTCTTTGACCTTGTCTCAAAATACTCTCCTATATCTCATAATTAGATTACTAATTTTGTGAAAAATTTTAATGACACTGGGTCACTCAAACATGCTTTGCCACTTTTTTTTTCGCTGAGGAAAGACCAACAGGATTGACATGGTTTGGGTGCTGACACAAAGAAATTCACTAAAGCAAAGACTGGCCGCATTGAAAGTAAAACAGTGTGCTGTTGTCTCTCGACAAGGCCAGTGTGGATAGTGGCAATCAGCACCATGGACAGTGGTCCACAGGAAAAAAGTACACAGGAATCTCCAGAAACTGAGAAAAAAATTCAAAACCTAAAGGCCACAATAAAATGCATAAGCACCAATATGTCAAGTGTGGAGAGAAAACGCAAAAGGCAGGATTGTGGAGCGAAACCACGTCATTGAAATGCTATTCTTTAAATATAGGACAAACATACATAATATATGAAACAAAAATCACCTTCATGTTTGCTTTAAGTGTAACGTGTAAAGAAATTCTGAAGTGTTAAAAACTATGTCTACATATAGAATGACCTTGAATGTCCTTCTCCACAGCTGACGGAGTAGGTAAGACAGACAAGGCAAGATGGGAGGGAGATGGGGGAGGTGTAAAGTCATCAATTATTTATGGATGAAATCTCATAACTGTTTAAAGGGACAACGAGCATACGGGCAGAATATAGAGTTCCTGGTAGCTGCAAAGTCGCAACGAGCTAAATTTTAGATTTAGATTACTGTAGTTACAGTGCACTGGATCTCCTCTTAACTTAAGCTCATGTTTTGATCTGCTTTCTATGTTGAGGCCTGTGTATCATCCTACATCCTGTTTGGTGTGTAAGCTAGTTATCAGAAGAAATAGGTAGACTTGCAAGTGCGCTGGGGCGTGCAACACAAGAAAACAAGCAGCGTGCGAGACAAGCAGGCATCCTCCTTGTCTATTATGAGTTCTACTCACTATATTTGCATAGTTATTCGATTTCCAGTGCCTCATTAAGACTACTTTTATGTGCACTCGTGTGATTGTGCCGACAGCTCAAGTGATGTCCACACACAAACTAAATGAATCCTCTTTCTCTAAAGCACCAATAAATACTCTTGTAATTGGCTCAGCGTCCTCTGTTGAATTGTCCCGTCTCCCTGATTAGACCTTCAGCTGCAATTGTAACAGTATTTGGCTCGGTGATATGACATAAATTAATAAATGGTTCAGTTTTTCTCAGGCTTTACACATCAACCAACTAAGAAAAGAAAATGAAAGGCAGGAACAGAAAGATTCTCGAAGATATAGTTTGATTTAGATCAAATACTTATATGTGTATCTCTTTCAGTAGATGGAGAGAACTGAATGCTTCTGCTAGCACAACTCCCAAAAGATGTTTATTGAAGTTGGTCGCTGCTTTTTTTTGTTTAATATTTAAACCTATATCTTGTCCTATATCTCTGTAAGTGGTCAGTTCACCTCAGTCACCCCACTGATATGTGGGTCAGTGTTTTATGGACAAGAAATGGTGAAATGTCTGTGGGAGGGGAGAGGGGGGTGTTCTTCTCTAAGAGTAAGACAATTATTTGGGTAAATTAAGTGTAGCTGTATTAATACACTTGTTCATCTTAGCTAAAACAGAGAATCATTTACTATTTCTGCAATAACTTAAACCAGTTATGATGCGTGATTTGACTTTAAAAGGGATCATATTGGCGCTGCAGCCGAGGTCCTTAGTGACCTTTGGAGTTATGAAAATCACAGCAGGATGTATGAGAGGGAGAAGCTGACAGACCTATGAGGTTATTCCGTTCCTCACATAAGCTCAGAGGCACAGAATTGAATTCAAAAGAGGCATTATCTGTATATGAACGAGTTGTTTTGGAATTGCCTTGGATTAAAGTCCCCAGCTCTTGAGAAATGGGTAAAATGTGGTGTACGTTCAGACATGTTACGTTCATGATAAGCCATAACATCCATGAGATCACTGTCTAAGATATGTTGCCACCCAGTGGTGCTTTCTGGGTGTAAACATGCTTCCAGTATTGTTTATCATGCTGCATAGCACATTTCTTAGTAGACAACAGCGTCAGTTTTCAACAACATACAAATGTCCTAATAAAATTGGACTTATTTTTTCTTTTTTGGATATTTTGATTGTCAGGTGAAGCATATATATTGGACCTCAGAACAACATCATAATTCTTAACACCAGTACTCACGCATTTTTCCACACATAAGGTGCACACACACAATAAATGTGATGCCTCTTCCTACGTCTGCAAAATATTTTCTACTTACATACATATTGTAGGAAGTTTTTCCAACTGAATGAGGTAAATTCATGCCCTGCAGTTTAAAGCCTTCAGGGGTGTGCAATCAAGCAGCTAAACATCTCCTCTGAAGCTCATTCTCACAGTGAAAATAAATAGCCAGCCATGACAACGGCCTTTCCTCTGGGCTTCCCCTTTCTCTTTATCTCTTCACACTGTAATGCTCCGATAAATGTAAAAAAGAACTACAGTGTCAGGACAGAAAATACCATGAAATAAAGTATGCAGCTGGCCCATGAGGGCACAACACAACAGAAACAGTTCTTTTTAAAGATAAGCCTGTAAGTGTCCTCTCTGCAGAGGGAGGTAAACATAAAAAAGGTCATTTGATATGTCCGAAGCTCAAAGATGCACACAAGATTTAACCAATTGGTATATTTTTGCTTATGCGTGTTTATACACACATGACATAACAAAATAGAATAATAAGAAAAAGAAAAAAACATGTAATATATTTTATTTGATTGTTACACTTTAATGGCATTAATTTGTGGGTGTTTGTGTGCATGTGTGTGTGTGTTTTGCTGATGGTGTCTGTATATGACACGGTCTGATTCCCCTGGAACATGGAGAATCAGCAAAATACTTGTGTCTTGTTCAGTCTTGCAAGGTCACACAGTCACACATGTGTTCTGCACAAATACACACCCCTCTTTATTGTTTTTATTTGAGTCTACATATGGATGGCTTTACCATATTTTCCATGATAAGATTCATGTCTTCAGCTGTGTTACCATCATTGCAAAATGGTTTTATAATGATCAGTTATCCTCTTAATTTAATAAACTTCCATTAGCAAACATGATCTGCTATTGAAAGACAATACTAATGTTTGATGAGTATAGGCCTCTGTATGTTTGTTTAAATATTCCTTTATTTATTAACCTGTAAGTAAGAAGTAAGGGCTGAAATTCAGTGAAAAAGTTAACATTTTGAGCAATGCTCTTAAAAACTGCGTGCTACATCACAATGTATCACATAACATCACAACATCTTGTGTACTGTTAAGAAATGAGTTCGAGCATGAAAAGTATAGTTAGTTGGTATTTCAATAGGTCCACTGTTTTGCACAAACTCCACACATAGATTCTCACTTTCGTAGTGAGAACTAAAAGAACTGATTTTTAGAGCAAATGATAAAGTATCAGCAGAGTAAAAAGTAGGGCATGGTTAACAGAAGTAACTTTATATTTGGATTTATAGCTATAGAATCGCTGGTGCTGCCCTTGTCTTAACCTCTCATCCTGGTTTGCAGAAAAGTTTTTCCACTTCAGCTCTTGTGTCGGATCCACCCTGACTAAAAAAAAGCATCTGCTACATTGGATGCATGCTCTAATGATGTCCCAGCTGCCTGCCTGCTAAACTGTGTGTAGTGCTCTGACAAGTGACTCGATTCATTACTTGATCTCGCTGCTCGTGGAGAAATGTTGCAGTCATATGCAAATTCACCTAGCACGAAATGAATACGAGCCCTTTTCTTTACGTTTTATGGTATTTCTGTTTATGAGATGAGAGTGTTGAAGCTTAATTTTGAAAGTGTACCTACAGAGCTTGTGTCCATATGTGGTGAAATTCACAGAACAGCACTAGCATGTTTACAGAGTTATATACGTTTTTGAGTGAGGATCCCACTTCTAACCAATCAGAGATGGTTCTGTGCGTAATTTTCACAATGTAATTTTTAAATAAATTCTTTATTCAAATGTTGATCCAGCTACTGAGCAGTATAGTCGAAGGCATTAAATGATGCTTTAAGGCAAAGATAGATCTGTCCATTACTTTTGGTCTGTGTTGAGACCCACACACATACAGACACACACACTAAACTTTAACACTACACTAAACACTTTTTTAAAAACAAACTTTTCCACTGATACAGCAGGAATCCAATAAGATTAATTCCACCACAATCCTGGCGGCAGGATATGCATTTTATTTTTCTTGTTTTCACCTCCCAACATCTATCAACATCTCTATCTATCTATCTATCTGTCTATCTATCTATCTATCTATCTATCTATCTATCTATCTATCTATCTATCTATCTATCTGTCTGTCTATCTATCTATCTATCTATCTATCTATCTGTCTGTCTATCTATCTATCTATCTATCTATCTATCTATCTAAGAAACATGGCGAATGTGCAGGGGTCAGGAAGCAGCACAGGGTAAAAATTGGACTAGTCGCTACTATCACAATACAATCAAGTATTTGACTATATTTGACACAATACTGCTACATCGTGAAGAAATTTGGATTTCATTCTGTGTTAATATTCTCAGTTACGCCTCAATTTGTCTCCCTGCATCATGTTTTATTTTGGCAATTGTGCAAACGTGTTCTCTTGGGAGATATTAGCAATGTGTTGTCTCCCAAACAAAACACCCTGCAGTCTCTAATACTGAATAATTTAGCCCCTTCTCCCATCTAACCTGCTCCTTTATATCAATTATTGTTTATTGCTCTGTGGCACAAGAGTCTTACAAGACAAATCTCTGTGAGGAGTCACTGAATGATTGGCTGGGTCACAAATGAGAAAAAATGGGAAATGGTCATGTTTATGGTAAGATTTTGCTCCAAACCCTGAAATACAATTTAGTAGTTATTAGGACTATAGAGCAGAACTGTTTAATTAATCTTGCCTAATACTTGATTGTGAGGGGAAAATAACTGGAAGTGATCAAGAACCATTTCTAAAACACCAGTATACATTATTATAATAGCAGACAATGAGGCAGCACAGACAAGTAGATAGCTGCCTTGTTTTCACATTTCATTAGTGCTCTATTTCAAGGATGATATAGTTTACTAAACATAACATTTAGATTAGGTAACAAATTATACCGCTAATAATATCAATGCTAGTGTTTTATGTATTATGTCATTCTAACTATTTGAACCACTCTGAATTCATTTTATTAAATTGTTTGTTTTCTTATCCTGTGGTTCTCACAAACAACAAGAGCAGGAGCAAAAAGGGAGTGACACTAGGCAGATTTATCAAAGCTATAATGAGTTATTAATGGCTGTGATGCACTGGAGAACGATTTGTTAGGTGTTCACTGGTGTTATTTGTTCCATCTTTGTCTTTCCTGCTATTACACGTCAGTTTGACTGATTCTTCCTCATTTGGAAATAGTAAAAAAACAAGAGAGCTCTGGTGTTGGCAAGGACACCAACCTTCAGGTGATCAAGATGTATTTCAGAAGCAAACAGGGGCATAGCAGTAGTGTAGTGGTTAAGACACCTCATGATATCTATTACTGTCACACAAAAACTCAAAAAATCATCTTAAGACATACAAACGATGTGAAGCACAAGACATGCACATTTGTCACAGGTCAGAAAAGATAATGAGATATAGAAAATCTCTTGGCCACCTGGTTGCCTGGACAGGTGGAGCATTGGAGTCTACACAGTCTATACAGTCTATGGACTTCACCCTTTAATAATAATTTAGCTTTATGATCTGCTAACCTGAAGGCTCAGTAGTGAGAAACGTCTTATTTCATATTCTTTAGTTTGTTTGGAAAAATATGTGTTGAAAGTTACCACCTCTGTTAAATTCATGTTTTGGTATAAAAGCATTAGTATCTAAACTAATGTCATGTTTATTTTTTCTTTATCGATGATTCTTGTCAGACAAATCAATTCGAATTATTCCCCATTAACAGAATGGAATGGAGCTCTCCAGACTTTGCTCACTTGTCCTAATAGATAAAGCATCAAGCTGATATCCTGGAGCCAGAGTCTCCTTAGGAGCAGACTTTTATGACCCTGAATATTCCTGCAGAGGCTCTCATCAGGCAAAAAGAAAAGACAACTACGAACCATGAAGAATTCTAGTTTGCTTTCAAGTTCAGTGCATCTGTGCTTGGAAAGCTTTGTGCAATCCATGTAAAAAAACTGTTGAGTTGAGACATGTGTATGTCATGACAAAAGGAAATTGGATGGCCAGAAAACGAATGAGTCATACACATGCAGCTATGCCAGGTGTAATGTTTTTTTCTTTTGACACAGCACATGCTTTTGTTTGTTTGAGTTGTTTTCTTTCAGCTTATTACAAAAGACCAAGGATTGTGATAATGATTGTATAATTACAAACAAACACACACGCAACCAATAATAAGCAGGCTGGGATAACAGTTTCAGTTCTGTGAAGCTTCTTTTCAAAAATAATTGTTATAAACAGACTTATTTTTATTAAATAAACAATAGTTTATGATGCACTTCACTATTTCCAGGTTCACAAGAATTTGTGGTTCACAAAAATTAAAAAGCATTAAAAAGCATTTCCTGGGTATTCCTGTATGATTTGGTTTCTTTCGGTATACAATCGCTAAAATTAGCACTCGGTACTCAGCGGGTGCTTCCATATAACATTTGATAGATTTACTCTTCCTGACATAGTTTAATGTTTTCTGAGCATTTAGCAGAAGTTTGCGAGCAGATAATTTGTAAATAGCTTCTATCTCTTCAGTTTCTCTATAGATGACCTCATCCTTTCCACAGTTTCAGAGGTAAACTCATCCTCCTATTGACTCAAAACCATTAGCATAAGTGCATTGAATTTAGTCAGTTACATTGGCTGTTATCATGACCCCCCAATCCCTTGGGCTGAACATAAACATGATCACTGATGAGTTAGGTGTGGACCTTATGAATATGTTTAACTGAGGTTTTCAGAAAAACAAACTGTTAAATGACTGGTACATCCATTTCAGATGTATCTACAATATCACGATTTTGTTCTTTCGCAAAACTTTAAAAGAAATGGCAACACATCACAATAAGGGATTTGACACAGTGTTTGCATAACATGAATAATTAAAATTATTATAATTATATAATTGTATATTTATAACCTACGGAAGAATATTTTCTGAGAATAAAGTCAGAACTCAAATAAAATTTTCATGGTGACCCTAATCCTCTTCCGTAATAACCCCTATGTACACTTTTAAACCAATTGGTAATAATGCTTTACTAAAAAACCTTCAGAAATCAGTATTTGGTGGAATAATCCTGATTTGAAATCACAGCTTTCATGCATTTTACTCTTTTCCTCCTTTTTCCAGTACATGACACTTTGTCCTTCCCTAAAGTAGCTGCCTTTTCCAGTAGCAGTCATAAGTTAAGGTTAGCAAACCTTGGCTTGCTTATATAAAGGAAAATGTGCCAAAACTAGGTGGTTGGGTTCTCATTGTTGTCTTTGAAAATGCTATTGATACTTTCACTGCATTGTTACTGTTGACAACTGTCATTTCTCAAGCACAAAATAACCAAGAATTTGTGGTTCTTTGCTCCGCTACTCTTTAAAGTAGCGGAAATTAAACCTAAGCTCTCCTAGACTATTTCTTGCTTGAGCCCCTGCCGCCTGCACATATCTGAGCACTGACATATGTAGACTACGAACAACAGTGGTTAGCATAACAGAAATTCCCAAAAATCTTGACCTCATTGCTCAGACGTTCTTTTCTTCAGCTGAGCAACAACTGTCAGCACTACTGCGCCATGGCATTGTTGAGAAATAGCAACTCACCCCTGTGTGCCTGTTCGCTTGGCATTCTTCCTCCTGTAATCCTATGTGGAGAAATATTTGATTTTTCAAATCTGTGTCACAAATACCTCCATTCGAACACAGTCAACCAAGCAGTCACAACAGAGCATAGCATTTTAATGGGGAGTGTATCTCCGCTGGTATGTAGATCAAACGAGCACTGACAGTCTGTGGATTATCCAAAGAAAGCTAGTATTTACACTGAATACTCACAACAGTAGACTCACCGACACGCAAAGTTCTTCTGTCGTTACGACGGCACCTGTCCCGGAGTGGGATATATTAGGCAGCAAGTGAACAGTCAGTTTCCGAAGCTGAATCTGGAAAAGTGGGCCAGCAAAGGCAAGGATCTGAGCAACCCTAGGACACCATCAAAGGTCTTGTGGAGTCTGCACCTCAATAGGTCAGAGCTCTTTTAGCAACAAATGTTGTTAAAAGAGCTTACTGAAGGAACATGCTTTTTTACTGCCTCATAATCAGCCTCAATTGTTTCACTGCAGTATTTAGTCTGATGTTGTAAAAAACAGGATTATTTTTGTTTTGTTTTTCCCGAACCAACTACAATCATCCAACTCACATTATTTTCAGTGGGCTCAGAAGCTGAAAAATAGCAAATAACAGAAAGTGTCTTCACACCTTTCTTCACAAGACACCTGGAGAAATCTAATAATTTTAGAGTTGTTATTTCTGTTTAAGGCTGTATTATTCATACACTCTAGTCCAGACTGAAATAGCTCAATAATTACTGGATGGATGGCCATCCGATATTTGTACAGTATTCCTGCGACTTTCTGTCTCACTTCACTTATCATTGCTGATTAGCATCTTACTAACACATGAAAATATTATGGGGAAGGTGTTAGAACTGCCACTGTGAGCTTAGCGTGTTTAATATTTTTATACAAGAGGAAGAAACATAAACACCCTTTGCCTTCAGAGTCTTTTACTAATTTCATATTTATCTTTCATCATTCTTTTTGTAAATCTCTTTATGTCGGATCGTATGACTATGCTGCACTCATTATTCTGAAATTATACTGGGAGGAATAAAAGCAGGAAGACATGTAGCCACAAGAGAGGTGAGGTGAGGCAGGAAGGAATAATGAGAAAAAAACTGTGTGAGAAGAGATCAAAAAATATATTATAAAATATAATTATAAAAAAAGGAAGGAGTACATCTCATGTGGGAAGGGAATCTGTGCCCTAAAACTCAATGCGGAAGTGAGAAACAAATTAATGTGATAGTTGAGGAGAGAAAGCAGACAAGAGGAAGGGTGGAAGAAAGATCACTGAAAATCTGACAGTGAGAGACAGACCAAGAATATGAAGGTGACAGATTTCTGAGTGTCTGGGAAAAAATCTTCAGCAAGTGTGAATCTAGTCTCAGCCTGCAGATCAGAGGCAGACGCACACACACACACACACACACACACACACACACTCACATATTACACACAAGTTAGATATATTCTTCTGGCAAGCTATTTTAATTTCCCTTTCTCTGTCTTTTTACCCTCTATCTCTCATTCTCACAGGCACATTTATGTGTTAAACCAAAGAAGACTGAAGAAGACAGACTCACTTCTGTTTTTGTAATTTAAAATGATGATGATTTGTCTCTTTCCTCCACTGATAACACACAGTCTGCAAATGTTAAACTGGTTCTGTTCTCTCATTCATTGTAGTAATAATAATAATAATAATACATTTTATTTGTGGGCGCCTTTCTACAACCCAAGGACACCTTTCAGAGCATAAAAACAAATAATCGTAAAAACATACACACACATATACAAAATAATAAAACCCAAGGAAAAGTAATAGG
>JAUMHF010000014.1:10708030-10725933 GCA_032359275.1 Microctenopoma steveboyesi | reverse complement strand
AGATAGATAGATAGATAGATAGATAGATAGATAGATAGATAGATAGATAGATACATAGATACATAGATAGATAGATAGATAGATAGATACATAGATACATAGATACATAGATAGATAGATATTTTCCTCTACAGTCAGCAGGTCAGATTGTTGGTTGTTTGTTTTTTTCTCAGTTCAGCCTGACCTAATGTGAGGTCTGTTATTGCTTACCAGATGGAAGGATTTCAGCAGACACTTGCTCTCTTTGTCCCACTTACACACACACACACACACACACAGACGCATACTCCCATATTTTCAGATGTCACATCTTCTGTTATTATGAATGTGATACGCTACAATAAATAACTCAGCTCCCTAAAAGATATATCTAGTATCAGGTAACAATTCCTTAGTAACACCTAATAATTTGCAGTAAATAATATTTACTATTCTCAGGCTCAGTCCACAATTCTTTAAATTTTATCATTAGTTTATATACAGAGAGATACAGAGTTCCGTCTCTTCCCTGGTGTCTCTCTCCTTGTTTTGCTGCTTTTGAAGTGCTACAGCAGAATCTCAAGAGATGGGCAGAAAGGATTTGAATGGATGGGGGAAGATGAAAGTACCAAGATTTATAGGAGGATGGGGAAGAAGAAAACAGGCAGGTGGTTGGCAAGAAATGACTGAGCATGTGGCATAAAGGTTCAACAAGCTGGCTGATGCCTCTCACTGATCTAAAGTAACTAGTATCTGTCAAGGTTGATTCCTATGCTGCAGTCAGAGCCACACTATATAATGTGGTATGTGTTCAGCTTTCTCCGTGTTTCTCTGCCTCTGTGTCTTTCTTTCTCTCCCGGTCCCTTCATCCCATGTCAAACTCGCGGCTGAAATCAAAGTCGTAAACTTCATGGGATGCCGTATGAGCAGCACTTTGCACGGACAAACTGAGACCCCTTTGGGGCAGCTCACACAAGCCTGACTGATACTACAGTGACTAAAGCGCAAGCTGCTGGTTTCACTGCTTTGCATCACCTAGCCAGCAGTCTGTTTTAGTCCAAGTCTGTTCACTCAGCGTCTGTGTTTCCACTCCTGAAGTATCCTCAGGCTTTGTATTTGGGCAGGCGTACAGGTGTATATTTATGCAACAGTGAGTTTGCCTCAGTATGTGTCCCTTCTAACTTTCTGCTCTTTCAAGGCTCTTAAAATGTACTGATAGATAATGTATAAGCATATTTTTAGCTTTTTGCAACAAATGGAGGAATTACATTAGTCCAGTGTTGGGACTAAAATGCTCTAAAATGTCTTCAAAACAAAAATGTCAACATTCAGTTATTAATTCATAACATTTAAAGTAAGGAAGCAATAATGGAGCATCTGATGTCAGATTGTGAAGTTGTGGCATTTCATTTTTATTTGCATATGGGAGGATATCACCAACTAACCAGGTGCCATGACTGCAAACATATCATAATGAAAATGAACTTTGCTGGCTGTTGGCAGCAATAAACCAGAGTCTACATTTTTATTGATGTATGTGAAATGTAAAATAGGACATTTTTTAATTTTATCTGATTTTATTAAAACAATAGTCACAATAGTTTCTTTACTTTCTACATAAACCTAACTGAATCAGTGTTGGAGCTGAGAGTAATTAACATGCTGAACTTACAGTCAGGAATAGTTCAAACCATATGCTTTCATCTAAAAAATAAAGAAAGATCTGTGTATGTGTTGTTATGGTTAAGAGGTCGGGAGATCCGAGATTGTAAAGGCCAAGATGAGCGTCATGCTGTCACCAACGATGCAGACAGTCTGAGATCAAGCCTGACAGATAAAGGATTGAGCTGTACGCAACATGACAGTGTTGGTTCGTGTGTTGGCTATTTGTGAGTTTGTGGGTGTGGGCAACATCGTGGTCTCACCTTACCATCACCTGTCACTGACAACAGATGTTCACTGGATTATTTGCCCACCAATCTACGGGTGTTTGTGATTCCGTGTGAACAGTGAGTGATTGAGGGAAATGACTGAGACTTATTGATCTGAAGCCCAGACATGAAGCAATTCTACCAAAGTGCATAAATAACATGCTCTCAAAGCGAATCTATGTCCCTTTTACAGCACCATTGTTGTGGAGTGTGTCATGTCATCATCTGCTCATTCCGTTTGCTCCTAATTTAACACATCGTGTCCTTACCTTTCATAGGATGGAAAAGGACGTCCTTGTTTAAAAACCCACCACAAAACACCTTTTTCCATTAAGTGTGGGGAGAGGAAATGATTCGCTGGTCCATGCCCCTCCACAGCTCTGCATTTAAAACTACCATCTCATCCATCACACTCCAACAATAGAGATGTTGTCCTGTCCCTAGACAGCTGCTCAGGCGCATCCCACGAAAGTGAAGGTCTGTGTCTGTGCATCTTATGTGTGTACATGTGCACGTGTGAGCAAACGCAAATGAGTTCGTTTGTGTGGATAACAGACAAAAGATGTTGTTTTAGAAGTGATATGTTAAAAAAAATGAAGCTCACATGTTTGACACCAGTATTGTACTGTTTGGAATGGCATTCATTTATAGAAAGATTATTCCTTTGTTTACAGTGACATGCCATCCCCTCCAAAAAACACTCAGCAAACTTTTTAATTAGAAAAGAAATTAGACCCGTGAGCTGCATAATCATCAGCACTAATAAGCATGGAGAAAGACAAAGGGAAGAAAACTACGTGGATACATTTGGCTTATGTACACAGTTGATGTTCAGATTGGTATTGGCTAGCCGTTTGACCACAGCTAGAGCAGCCTGTACACATCCATGTGTATAAGTCCACCTTGCTCCTATGCTCATGCCACGCTGGCACCACCATCTGCTGCCCGTCAAAGTTCAGCCCAGCCCTGCAAGACTCCTCACACACACACACACACTGGCGAGAAACTGCCTGTGTCCTGCTTGTGGTCAAACAGCCAGGTGGCATTGCACCAAATGAAATGATAGACATGCTGCGACGCGCAGTACATTACAGTCCACCAGCACTCTCCTGCTTCTCTCTCTTTACTGATGTGCACATAATCCTGATTAACGTGCAGAAAGGGTGTCTGTCTGTCTCTCTGTCTGTCCTTTCGTCTGTTTCTCTCTATGCCATTTGGCCCAGTTCTCTGCCTTGGACTGAGAACATAGGAGCTCTTCCTCACAAACAATGTCCATGTGTTTATGTGTGTGTGTGTGTGTGTGTGTGTGTGTGCGCGCGCGCTGTGTTTTAGAAGAGAACTCTAAAAAAGAACTCCTTAGAGGGGTGTCAGATGGCAGGCATTTGTGTTGGTGTGTGGAGGGGGGATGGAAAGAACTGATGGTGTGGGCGGATGAAGGAAGAGATAGAAGGAAACAGGAGGAGGGGAAGATTGCTCTGTTCTCTGCTCTTCAGCTTTTGTTCTCCTACATAATAACTCTCCACCCCCCTGACTCAGAAAACCAAGGGAACCCTTCCAGTCTGGAAACACGAGTAACATTCAGTAACTTATGCTGAGGGTACGACAACTAGTTACACCAACCCACAGACAAATTGAGGTATACCTTGAATTTCAGTGTCCTGAATTAGATTAAAGACACATCCATAGACTTGCAGGATGATTCACTGCTAATTTTCTGCAGTTGAAACGGCAACTGTGTCAGATTTCTCAAAGTCAATTATAAATGCCCTAAGTTGCCCTAAAAACTCAACATGCTTTTAATTCAGGCCAAAATGGAGAAGGGGAAAACATAGCATCACATAACTGCCAACAGCCTGGAGGCCAGTTGAGTGTCTTGGTCTGATCTGCCAGGAGCAGTGAAAAAAAACTGAAATGAGAGAACAGAAGATAATCAGCACTAAACATGGGAAGGCAAAGAGTGACAGGGAAACTGATAGTAGGTTAAAGGCGTTGAATGTTAAAATAAAAACATTGTTCTGTTTGCTGTGACCTGGTTGAGTAGAGCAGCATCTGCAACCCACATGAAGTCTAAAAATATTCCCGCACCATTGACTGCTACTATGCCGTGGCCTCAGTTGGTAGATGAATAACCGTATGTGTATGGTATGCTTGTGTGCTTGTGTTTTATGGGGTATGGGCTATATTTTGGTGTTTGCTGCTGCCTTGTTAACAAACCTCAACCACAAAATTCAAAGCTGCTCAAATATGTTGTAAATTACAATTAATTTATGTCTGTGGGTGGCAGGCAAACAGAGAAGGAACAATTACTATAAATACACTACTTTAACGTGTGATTACTATGAATATAACGCGACACTGTGATGACGTGCTTTTCACTAATGAACAATGAACTTTTCTGTAATTTGAATTTAGTCACAGAGGTTTTTTGCAAATTATCTAATTGGATTATAATAGCTGTAAGTGCGACTATTAGGGTAACTTTACTGTACCCCAGCCGGTTGAGAGAGACAGCTGCCCACCCTGTGTCTGGTTCTGGAGGTTTTCCTCCTAATGTTGCTCAAGTGCAACTGTAAAAATTACACTTGATCATTCTCCAGAAATTGGCCTGGTTAACTGTCTGTCCTGAGACCAGAGACTTGGATGAGTCTGGATTCAAACAGGCAATACGGATTTAATACATTTACAGCATGACGCCAGTAAAGGGAAGCTGTGTTGATTACAGTGTGCTAAGTTGTACAAGTGTCTGTGCCATAAAATAATCCAAACGAGTTCAGAATTTGAGTAATTAAAACAATGATGTTGGTATGTCTAAGAGAAAAGGAAATCCTTTCATGCTTTAAACAGATGTGTGACAAATGTGGTTGAGACTAATACTGTTACAGGAAAGGCTCTAGCTGCATGTGCATTGCTATTACCATGATGCACAGTAACAGGAGCAGAGTGCAAATGATTTTCATATTGTCTTACCTTTATCTACTCACATCATACAAGAGGCATGTTATACAAGAATGACACGAAAACTTAATCATTTGTGTGACAATGACATTCACCTGACTGAGTAGGTCAAACACTTTGAAAACTTCTCTTCCTTCTCATGCTATTCAAGATATTTTTACAAGTGTTACTAACAATAACAATGCAGGTGCCGACAGTTGTCAAGTGATGTTCTGATTTTAATGTGTTTTGGTCAAAGTGGCTATAAATGATCACAGGCTGTAAGAAAGAAAAATGTCGGCTGTCCTGCACGAGCCTGTTTTCTTCTGTCTTTTCCTCCCCTCCTGCACCTGCCCCCCCCCACCCCCCTCTCTCTCTTTTCTCTCTCTTTTCTCTCTTCACCGTACAGGTGCGAGTGAGCGTCGGCTCGAGCTCCTCCGCCAATTAGGAGCCACCGAGCATGACCACGTGAACAAATCCCGTTGTCTAAATTGTCGTTCAGCGCGGAGCAGCTCGGAGTGAGTGGCAGCGCTGAAAGCCTGGCTGAGTGGGAAGTATTAGCGGCAGCCTGAAGGGGAGCAGTGTGCAGGTAAATTGTTTTCTTTCTTTTTTACCGGCCGGACACTTTCTCCGCCTTGATTTCCTTCCAGCAGCTGCATCGCGGGGGTGTGCGCTTCGGATGCGGGGCTCTGGATCGCGCGGATGATTCTCTGCTCTCCTCCGATCCACGGGCAGGACAAACAGCATCATCGGCTGGTTGCTCTGCACCGTCTGCGCACTGAAACTCGGCTACCCCGCTCCTCCCTCTCTCGCTTTCTCTCCCCCGCTTGTCTCGCAGACACACGAGGCTATTGATAGTTGACAAAAGCCTCGTAATCCCTGGCTGACCTGTTCGACCGGCAACAGTCATTTGCGTAACAAGAATGTTGATTGAACTTTATTTTGCTTGCTTTAATTGGTGATGCCCGCATGGACTGAGGCCGTGCACGGGGGAGTGCGAGGGGCTTCTCTTGGTGCTGCATGCAGTCAGGCAAGCAGAGGCGAGCTTTTTATTGCTGAATTATTTATAAGACTGTCTGGAGTATGCTTCTGGAGGATGAAGATTAATTCCAAGCTTCTTTCTAATCGTGATTTCTCCCCATTTCACTTAAATCTAGCACACGCCTCTTTTTTTTAATGCCTCTTTGTACTTTTGCAGTTTAAGCCACAATATGATTTTATCGTTTTAGCAAAGACATCACGTAGGCTATAGTACTCAATATATTTCGACACTCGCTCGAAATTGTCAGCGGTAAACTATACATATCTTCTGTCTCACTGTAATCTGGATATGTTGATTTTAGACTGCGTAATGTAACTACATTGCTTAATTACCGTATCCTACTATTTTGAAGTACCAAATGGGCATTTTATTTACATCATATTTGCATATTTGACGACTTCTGTTAGTTACTTTGTAGATTTAATGAAAAATAAACAAACTTCTATTATTTTGACGCACATTCGTCCACTTCATTGAGTGATGCTCCCCACTTTTTATAAAACAAGCGCTTCTCATAGACCTACACTAAACTGTAAACGGTCAGTGTGTATAATGAATAGGCTAATTTTTACTGGGACTTCAGTAACAATTTCCAAAATTTTGTAACATAGTTTATCTTGCAATTTCCTTAAGCAATCTCAGCACTTCTTTGACACACTGCCTGATTATTGTATTTCTCTTGCTCTCTCTTTGTGTCGACCATTACTGCTCTTGTCGCCCCTCTCTGTAAATTGGATAAATTATGGTGCTTTTGCTCTCCCATGTCTCGGGCTGCATTTTTGTTTTGTTTTTTTATAGCCTCACACTCCTCCGGAATGAATCAAGCCCCTCCGCGCCTGCGCACTCGCACCACTCAGCTCTCTCTCTCGCTCTCGCGTCTCGTGCGAGCAGGAACCAGCAGGCGGCTCCGGGCTCGCAGCTCTCTCGCTACCCCGGTTGTCAAGGAGCTCGTAGTCTGCCCGTGACTTCTCCTCGCTGCTGCTCGTAACTGACAGCTCACCTCGGCTCTCTCATTTATCGGACCCATCGCGGATTTCTAACTTTTGATACTACACGTCGACTCGTATCGTCGTATTGCTAACCCTGTAAGTTGGTTCTTTTTTTATTCCTATTAGTTATTTTTCCGTTTATGCTGTGGAGGCTTAACATGCACGCTCAACGCTGTCAACGTGAGAGAGAAAAACTATAGTAGCAGGACTTTTAATTGAATTTTTACTCTTGAATTTTATCCACCTACGGTCGTGTGTGAGAACCTACTTTGTCTCCGTTTGTTGTTGGGCTACCGGCGCTTTCGCCTTTCCGCCGTAAGAACAAAAAGAGGAACTTCACACGTGATGTAACGTTAACTTTCCTCGTGTTGTCGGTCTGTTGTGTTTTCACTCGCTCTTTTGTGGAAGATGCTTCACGTTTAACACGGTTTATGAGCGAAAGCTACGATGAGTGAACCAGAGGTTTCAGTTCGACTCTTAGCTCATCTTTCTTAGCAGGTGTCTGCTCGACCACTTCCGCAGTGTGCGGCGCGGAATAAATCCTACAGAGCGAGTGAGGGCTCCTTTAAACCCATATATTTCACCCAGCACGTGTCAGATTGTTATCGTTAAGTTTAGTTTGGTTATTTTTCTTTTACCTAAACCTTCACGGTTTTAGGGAACCAAAAAGAAGTCACTGAAGCACACTGAGGTTATTTCCTCACCCAGCGCAGGGCTACAGCACTGCTCTGTTGTGTGTGTGTGTATCCGTGTTAGTTTCTGTCTCTGTGTGTATGTGTGCGTAACCAAGAGAATGACAATGAAAGAAAGACATGCTGAACTGCTCTCTCTTCTTGCTGAACCAGCTCGCTGACATACCTCAACCAGTGCAGCAATCATAAGACAAAACCATCCTAAAAAAAAACTGATTGCCCACTGCTGTGGTCCATTGGTTGTCATTGCTCTGTGTTGGTTTATCAGTTCTTTGTGACTGTCTCTTTCTCCCTGACTAACAGCTTGTAGTCTTCGTGTAAAGTTTGAGAGCATCACTCTGTTTCAAATGCAAGAAGTGTCTCCACCAGCCACACCTGCGTAGGTTAGATAGGAATCTTTGTGTTAATGCCCAGCCCTTGCTTCACAAGCCTACACAGAACTGACTGATGCACTGGTAGCACAGACTTCTTTAGTTGTTGCTTGTAACAGCCATATAATGCCCCTCTTGTGCTGTGTGCAGTGTGAGAGTGCTGGGGAAAGGCAATGGATGGAAATGGATTTATTCTGTTTTTGCCTGTAGTGTGTGTTTGACACGTCGTCCGTGATTTCACATTATTTGCTTTATTATTTGTGCATGTTGTATGTCTGGATTTTTGTGGTGTGATGAACAAATATCCTGCGGCAGCTTTGCAAAGTAAGCAGAGTACCAGAGATCAAGCAGGTTGTGCATGTACTATGTGCTTTCCTGTGTATGCTCCAGGACCCAAGAGCACATTTTCACAGGCCTGTTTTCATAAGCTTTGATTTGGCAGTGAACCCTCTATCGGTTTTGGCGAGTTAAGAGGGATACAGCGAGTTGGTATTGTATGACCAGGATGCACACATTCCCTTTCAGTAATATATTATTTCATTTTTTGAGAAATGTCTCTTGATATTTCTCTGTTATTTCTCCACAAATTTATTTGAATAATCTTGCTCTGTTAACTTTATTTTGAATTTAATCTTTGTTTTTTTATTCTCTTTTATGCTTTTTTTGTTTATTTTTCTTTATTTTATTTATTTCCTTGTAGCCTTACTACAAATATTGTAATTGTTTATATGAAGATTATGAGAAGTAAACAACAAAATAAATTTTTCCCTGAAACATTCCCTGGTTGTATATATTGTATTGTTGATCAGAATTAAAATAGATTTAAAATGTTACAAAAATAATAACTAAATAACTTGCCATTTATGTTTAGTTTTTGGTCTTGTATCAAAAATGGGATTCAAGCACTACCAATGAATTTGGGACACTTCCGTGGATTTAGAAATGGATTTAATTTCCACTAATGCAACTTACTGTACTTGGACTTAGATAGCCAGATTAAGGACATGTAGTAATGGCAACTAAAGTACACTCTGCATGCATGGACATGGACATGGACACGGACAAACACACACACACACACTCACGCACTCACACACACACACACACACACACGGTGGGGTGACAACTGAATAACCACAAACCATGAAATCAGTTTTGTCACGTAGATTGCGTAGTTTGTTTCCAACCTAAAATCCGATATGTTTCATTTATATAGCCCCTTCTTTATAGAGCCCCGATTTCAATACATTATTAAACTAGATTAAAGACAAGAGCTCAGGAAGCGCATCATTCCTGTTGTAAGATTAAAGTCTGGGGCTTGTCTCAGAGAGCAGGTTAAACAAACAAGCAAACCCAGCCCTGAACTCTGAGCTGCCCAACCCTGAGATGGAAAATGTAGTCTTCGGTTCCAGATCAGCTGATTGGACTTAGTTCAGTCAATTGTGAGTTTTTTTACTGTAAGTTAAATGTGGGTGTGTTGAATGGAAAAAAAATCAATAATCAACAGAGGTTAGATACTATGATCCACCACAGCAGCAGGTAAATTCTTTGCATTTCATACACAGTCTATACACTGTAATCCAGTGGATTCAGAACTATTTATGTGTACATCAGCCTGACTGATTTCTCCTAATAATAAAATATCTTAGATGTTATGATAAACGTATGCATATTTATGAGCTCTGACATGTACTGTGGCTGTAACTGTATAAATGAGCAAAATAAATATTGTGCCAGACTGCTCTTCTAGACTTGTCTAGAGGTTAGGTTCACAGAGTAAGTTGCCCCAGTAACTGACCTGATGTTACAGTAATTGCTGCTTCTGAAACAGAAAACCCAGAGTTTTCATTATAACTGCTTACACATTACTATACACTTCTGGTTGCTTCTGCAGTATGTGTTTATGCATTTCATGGACACATAGATTCTTGGGTTCTAGTTTGCTTTATTTTTTTGTTTAATACAATTTTGAATTTTGGTAATCCACACACTTAGTTGAAGACAACCCACAGTAGCATCATGGGATACCTCCTTCTCATGCTGCTGCCTTTGCAGTATGTGTGTATTCTGGTACCCAGTGCTTATCAGCGAAACAGGAGTCTGCCCACCAGTTCTCAGATTCTAGCATACAACAGCACATTTAGAGTCTCATCTGGCAAGGAAATGTAGCACTAATCCAATTGGCTGGAGCTTTAGTAAAAGCTTTCCTAATTGGCCAATATGACAGCTGGCTGCTAAGGTTCCAGTAAGCACAACAGGGAGCTGGGGCGAGTCCCAGTGGTGCTGTGGTGGAGGAGAGACTGAACAAAGGGTAGATAGCAAGAGAGTGCAGTACTGTTTTGAATATTCCTCCATGTGGCAATAATAAAGGAACCATCTGCACCTTGCTCACTCAGATTCATCCAGCTGACCACATCTCATTTTCAACTATGTTGTTTTCCACACACACACACACACATGCAAATACACATTTGCGAACACATGCTCCCCCTGCATTCCATCTGCAAAAAACAAGAATGGCTCCTGTCACACAAACCTGTTTGAGGAAACATCTTCCCAGCTGGATAAGGAACAAAGCTATCAACACAGCAATATTGTGTGTGTGTGTGTGTGCGCGTGCATGCACACGTGTGTTGTGTATGTATGAGGGGTTGCATTACAAGGAGGAAGAGTGGTTCTTTGAAGAGAAAAAAAATGCTGCTGCCAACAGCCACTGCAGCCGTTCCTGTTTCCTTTCACCTCAGTGTGGTATTCCAGGAATAGCTCAGACTGACAGGGACAAGGGATGAGAGAGTGAGGAAGAAAAAGGGGAGACAGACAGACAAAAGCAGAGAGTGTGAGAGATGGCCATGTAAGGTTTCCTGCACCACAGCTTGCACCACCCCACACAAACAGTGAACCTGAAATGAACCGTTCAGGAATTAGTTTCACTGTTAACATGAACTTTGGCTTTGTTCGGCGGCTTCACAGTGAAGCACAAAAGCAGCCTTCATAATAGGATGCATCAAGTTAAACTTAATAAAATTAAATAATTAAAACATGCTGAGCTTTCCTGAAGAATAGCTTGTTTGGTTTTCACAGACACACACATCTTTATTATCATTATCGAACTCACAACAAAATGAGTTTTACATAAGAAACTGTTCTTAGACAGACTCATCTAGGGTTGGATTTATTGTTTGTTCACGCTTAATGGACAAGATAAACATAGTGTGGCATTAATGTCGAAGCAGAGTCTATACAAACGTGTTAAATCTATGACACTTTGCTTTTTCAGGCATTTAGTTCAGTGTTTATAAGCCGGTTAAGAACATGGAGCAGTATGTTTATCATATTTGCTCTGGACAAATAATGGAATATCAAATATTGACGTTTTTTATTACCAGGGTAAATTCTTCAGTTGGTATTGTAAAACGCGTAATGTGAGTTTACACAGAATTCCTGCTCTGCAAAGGGAAATAAACCTAAAAGACCAAATTGTATCATAAAAAGGGAATCATCTGCTGAATTTCACGAAGTCCTGTACGACACATGACTAACCTGTGCGTCTGTTTACTGTTTATTAGTCTTTCTTTGAGCTGGTGTGATTGATTGAAATGCATTTTGATCATTTTGGCAAAATCTGTCTCTCGACTAAGGTCTTATTCATAGAGAGAAGCTTTCTGAGGTCTGTTGCCTACATTTTCCATTTCATTTGCTAATATGATGCTAGATTTACCAAAAAAGAGGTAGTAGCCATAGACACATAGAAGAGGAGAGTTAAGAATGTGTGTGGGCTGTTAGGACCCAAACTAAAATACTTATGAATCGTTTTAAGGTTGATAATACCACATCTTTAGCATAATTGAGGAGATAATGGGAATATAAATGTAGACAAGTAACATGCAGTGGAGTGGATGCACACAAACTGTATTTGACAGATGCAAAGAAGAGTGGAAATGAGTGGAAGGTGTATGAGAGGATACAGTTGCACTTTTAGACCAAACCACATCACTGACAATAAAGGCGGCAGCTTAGGTATAAAGGCATTTACAGTACTTTATATGGTGACTTACCCAATAACATAAATTTAGCCTGCATGAGCTCCTAGATGCTATTCTATTTTTTCCAAAAATGCTTTGCATTTTGCACTGAAGCTGAAAACGTGACACAATTAGCGTGTGTGGTATTTTGTGTGTGAGTTTATGAATTTCTTCACGTACGCACATGTAAATGCACTGTGTTGTGATTTTGACAGATATGGGAGGGCCATCTGCTCTGTCGCTCAGCTACTGTAGCTCAATAAGTTTCACCTCCTGGCTCTTCCTTGTACAGTCTCTCTCACTCACACACCCACACACAGTCAACGCAGCACACATACTGTGTAATACACATGTCTCTTGTCTCTCATGCTTTCTCTTTGTAACATGTGCATGCATTTATGCCTGTGTACACTCATACACACGGACACACGCGCACAGACTCTTTCTCATGTCCCGGTTCTGCTTAGTGTGTGAAAAAGAGCTTAGATCAGGGAAACCATAGCTTGCCCTCATTCAGACTTCCTGGAAGATCAGGCTATTTATTCAAACCAAGCAGACCATTATTCAAACCATGTTTGGACTCTGACTGGAAAGTTGCCAGTTTGAATCCTACTATGGTTCAACAACCATATTAAAAAAAGAGTGCATGGCTAAACTGTACTACTGTAAAGGTACCAAAGAGCAACGCACTTACCTCCATTTGTGCTGATGAAACTGTGTTGATTACTATTTTCTATTATTCATTCAAGCCTTTAATCCCCAAAATGTCAAACAACAGTGGAAATGCCATTCAGCTTCTTCAGTTCAAGGTCATGTAATATCTTGTTTTGTTAATTAATTAATTAATTAATTATCAAAATAATGACTTTTTACTAATTGCTCATTAGGTTCAAAATGATTAACCAGTGGATTAAATAACTAATGAGTTCAGCTGAACTGTGTATGTGCATGATTGGCCAGCCAACATATTTCTTCATTTTTCTGAAATTACCATTAACATGTTTAATTATCAATACTTCAATACAGTAATTTATGTGATAAATTAGTTAAAGTTAAAATAAATTGAATGGGAATTGGAAATAATTAATCATTAGCCTGTCATTATGAAAGTGTGTCCATTCTTCATTTCTTTTCTTCTTCTGTAGGTCTGTTTTCTTCACAGTAGTTGTCAGTCCCTTAAAAAAAATCATTCAATATAGCCTAATCATCAAATGACCACAGTGTATAGATACATTTGTTCAGTCCAGCAAAACGCTTGTTTTTACAATGGCAGGGTGAAGTAGCCCATGTCTGCTGCTGTGTTTCATTTGTCTTTCTTAATAAGTAAAACATTACTTGGAATTTGGGTCTTCTGAGTGGCCCACATCTCATGTTTGTGCGAAAAACTGAAAGGTGTTAAAATACAACTTGCTTGGTCGCTCTCAAAACTTCACTTTGGTAAAAATACCAACAGCAGCAGCTTCAGTAGAATCTTTCAGCAGTATACTGTGTAGGCACTTCTCTCTCCAGCAGACCAGTATCAAGCCTGCGTGTGTGGTGCTTTAGTAGGTGTGAGCTTGAGAAACACTACAATTAAATGAACTGATGAATGAACCAATTAAAGAAAATGTCTTATGACTATGATGGTAGTTTTGCTTTGTGTGTGCATGTGTGTTCCTCCAAGCAATATTTCCTTTAGTCTACGATGACCCACTGACCAGTGTTAACAGATTAATTGCTGCTTTCATGTTAAGCTGTGACATATCACCCCATAATTGGTACTGGAGATTATCAGTGAGATCCTGTGTGAATCTGTGTGTGTGTGGGAGAGAGATTTCTTTATCTGATTAGGACGTTTATCTAATAAAGTAGGATTTAGGGGATCTAAGCTTTCTCCTGTGCCCACATGCTGACACGCACACTAGGATCACCATTACAACGGAATTCATATTTATGCGGAGCTGTGTGAACTAATATAGACACAGTGACCTCTATGTTGCTTTTCAGCGCTTGATTCTTGAGTTGTAGCAACTAACAACATATTTATTCCATATGCCAAAATATACTGAACTGTGTGCTCTTAATGACAGCACATGATAGTACTGTAATGTATACCCACATACAGTGCTTGTGTCATATGCCTCACATCTACTAAGGTGCGTCACTCGTGTTTGTTGTGCTTGGTTGGAGGACAGAAAGCAGAGTGTGCAATGGAGCTGCACACTCCTCCACAAGCACACATATACACATGCCTGTAAGCACCACACACAGCACTTGCAGGGAAGCGACACCATATTTCTCCCGAGATCTTTGAGCCCTATCATCGTCTCACTTCAGCACACCCATCAGTGTCAGTCTGACTTGCGTATGCACAGCCAACACTCAGCCAGCTGCCTCTGTCCGAGTGAGTGCAGCTCCGAAAGGGAAGAGAAATGCTGAAGAGGAAGAGATGTGTACACTACCGTATACGTGGGCTTGTGTCTTTGCTTGTGTGCATTTCTGTATTTTGCTTAAAGTCATTAAGATATCTCATTGCTTGTTTGCTCTAAATGTTCATTGTATCATTTTACATGTTGTGACATTATATCTAAGAATTCACAAGATTCATATCCTGCGAGTTAATAATAATCTCTAATAGTAAGTCTCTATTAGTAGAGACTTGGATAAAATTGTGAAATAATGAAAAGTTACATGGTTGGTTGGTGAAGACAAATAGCTCATAAGCACAACATTCATGATTCATTTCACTGACTGTCAACTATCATATAAGGAAAGAATTTTATTTTTTGCAGTTAGTTGTGGGTTGTGTGTGTAGGTAGGGAGAACAAAAGCCGCAATAATACAGAAATCACTCACACAATATTAAAATAATAAGACATATATGAACGTATGATGCTTTAAATAGACTGTAGCACATGGAAACTACTTTCCTATGTGTGGTATAAAAGTCTCTTATGGAATTCACCAATAATTTAGCTCTAGCAATCAATAGCACTACTGTTTTTCTCTCCTCCTACATCCAAAAGCTCAGAATAATTTTCAAACCAACACTCACTAAATGTCACATTAACCACACTTTAGAAACTTTTCTTTTTCAACAAAAAATATTGCTTGTCTTCAATTATTTTCACCAGCAGAAACACTCGTCCTGGCTTTTATCACATCTAGACGCAGTAACAGCAAAACTTTGTCAAAATGTCTCAGTAAATTCTATTTAAAACTCCACCTCCACTTCCATCCTGGTTGACCTGCATCGGCCAGTTTAAGATTTTGCTCTTCTCCTACAAAGCCCCCACCGAACACCTTCCCCCATGTTTCTTTCTTTCCCTTCCCAGCATGACACCTTTGTTCAGCTGATACAGGTCTTTCCCCATGCACATTAAACCTTCTGTCACAGCTTTAAAAAGGCACTCAAAACTCCCCTTTTTAAGCTGCTTCGAACAATTGTTCAGTTCTGTTCTTCGGTTTTTGTGTGGTTAGAAACCAACTTGACTGACAGGTGTAGCTTGGATTGGTGAGCGGTCATAAACAGGTCCAGAGTGAAATAAATAAATAAACTAAAAGTTATAATGCGTCATGTTTCCATGCAACAAATCCAGGTAGTAACAGTGTTTTTCCAGTGTCGCTGCAACACCACCTTCTGTTTAACTCACACTGATGTTGTGTCATGGTTTTTGAACTGCTCTCGCTGGACGCTGGGAAGCCTGGCAGTTTTGACAGTAAAAGGTCACTCACTTCCTGTTACCAGCACAGCGGAACAAGCAGCCAAGCTCCGTCATGAGAACCAAACTGTGGCTTAACTGATAAAAGGAAGTCGATACGCCATTCGGGAGCTTTATAGTTATCAGTAGAATTAAATTGTAAAAAGACGCCAGTGTAGAGCTGTTAAACAGGGGTGATATAATTGGCTGCAGTTTAAATGAGCTATAAGTGGGATAGATAACAATACAAAGACCACGATAGCGAGTCATGTGAGACCTTTAATCGGAGCACACTGGTTGTGAAAAAGGGTGTCATAAGCTCAAGTCATAAACTGTATGAGTTGGCAACAAAATGTTGTCATAAAGTCAGTCAAGTTAGTTAAACTTAAACATGATTTCCTCTGAGTCCCACGAGAAGACAACACAAGAGTGATGTAATGATGTGCCACCAGCTGTAATATGTTTGGTAACTCATGATGTGGACTCTCGGATCAAAATGTGCCTTTAGAGTTGTGCTAGCTGCTGATAAGCCCATCGGTGGTTTGCGCTTTTTGCTGATGAACTCTTCTGATCTCAGCTTTACAGTTGATCCGGGTTTTTGGTGGATGTTTGCTCTCCATGGTGCTGAAAGGCTAAGTTTGTTGGAGTTTGATTCAGAAGCGAGTAATGGCTGCCTGGTAAACACGATTTTTTGATTAAAGGCAGGCCGTCATGTTCTTATCTTCTTCTCACTGCTGCCAGTGTCACCACAGTTCTCCAGAGTTTATACCTTAATGCACACTGCCTAGCATACTCAGGATTACTTTTACGTGGTGTGTCTTGAGAACACTTGTCTAAATACCATGTGTATCCATAACATGTAAGTATATCAGTTTCTAGTTAATAAGAAAAATACCAGTAATACGCAAAATAAAACTGAAAATTAAAAATGTGGTGATGGAAAAGAGTTAGATGTGTCCTGGATTTGTCCACTTTGTATATACAAGTTTGTCCTATGTAAGTGTTGATTGTTGTTGCATTTTATTAACTCAGGAGAAAGCGAGGGCAAGCCGTTTGTCTTCTCCACTTGAAGAAGGGGTTTGAAATTTACGGCAGTCTCGCGATAAATAAGAAGCGAACAAATCGACGAGCAGCCACGCGGTGGTAACTCAGGAGTCCATGTCAGGTTTTATTTCCGCTGGATTGCACCAGTATCCGCGATAGGTCGCCCAATGATGACGAGAGGATGTTGACCGCACGGGGAGAAGCAGCAAACGATCTCCAGGGCAATACAGGGGAAAAAACTAAATATCAAGCGTGGAGATGGGTTGTGTGAACAATCCTCCCCTAACGGCGGAGCCAGGCGTCCGCCACACTGAGGGGAACAACTCCTACGAGACCTGCCCGCTACAGGATGCCAGAAAGCGAAGCCTATTACTGTTAACTGTAATGGACTGACCCAAACCAGCAGCAAAGTTGAGAGGCGAGTTATTTCTGAAATAACTCGCCTCTCAATAACTCGCCAAATATCAGATCAGACCCACTGAATTACAGTCTTAACGAGGAGAGTCGATCTTTTCCTACAGCTCGTTTTCAGGATCAGGGTCTTGTTTTGGTTCCCTCCCACATTCTTAATCTCTACGAGTAAAATAAAACTCAGCTTTTTAGTTAAACACAATGTGGCATAGTGGGGAGAAACAGCTGTGGTCTGTGAACAGAAGGATCAGAGCATTTTGTGCTGTAGTAGGTTGAGGTGGGGTCCTCCTCTTAGCAGAGCAGGACTCACCTGGATCTCCGAGGACTGTATAGCCTAAATGAGGATTCAGTCTTGAGTTTTGCCCTTGGTGCTTGGCAGAGAGCCACAGATGAGGGATCAGCCACTCGTGATTCACAAGCAAGAAGGATTAAAAAAGATGTAAGGGTTTTATTATTTTTTTCTTTGAGTGGCACTGGTTTATGGATTTATTATTGCTTCAATGTGAGCTGTTTCATCTCAAGATGTTCTTCTATATGAAATGAAATATGAAACTTTGCCTGTCAGTCATGTGTTTGATGATTTGTGTGCTGAGGACAGGTAGTTGTTACATCTGGGAAAAGGGAGATATCCAGTGTTCTCCTCCTAAAGATTCAAAGTATGCAGCAGGCACATTTATTTTACATGCATTTGTGCATTACATATTTTCTCTGTGTGTGTGTGTGTGTGTGTGTGTGTGTGTGTGTGTGTGTTTGAAATGTAGATTAAGGAGTATATGTGTTGTTATTTTCTAAACTAATTAGAAAGTAC
>JAUMHF010000014.1:10681929-10701311 GCA_032359275.1 Microctenopoma steveboyesi | reverse complement strand
GATAAAAAGGATCTCACAGACTACACTTTCACTGACTGCACTATAAAGAAAATAAAGAGTGTTTGATTCAGATTAAGAATGTTTTTTGATACGCTGCACCACAACAAGGTTGTAATAGTAGTAGTAATAATAATAAAAGACAAAGTAAAAATAGAACCTTCTTATGTTATAGAATAATAGATAACCTTGAGATACCTTTAATGTGTACTGTTCGGGGGGTGGGGGGTATTAAAGGCTTGATGTTTTTATTTTTTTATGTTTCATTTAACGTGTTTTCATTTTTTTTTTAGATTTTTTTTCTATTTAAAGCCAGCAAATCGGTAAACCTCTGTGTTGTCTTCACACTTCACAAAGTGTATTGTTATTGGCTGTAGTAATTCAGGCTAATGGCAACATCACTACACATTATGCTGTGAAGGCTCAAACTTCCTTTGATCACAAGCTACCTGGGTGCGGGACTAAGGCGCTGTGGCACTAAACAATGAAAAAGTGAAAGTTGGAAGGTCATAAATTGTATTCCATCAATCCAGTCTCCCTGCTGTTCTCAAAGGACCTAGGTGAATAAGTTCCTATTGCTTGTGGAAGTGAATAGCTTAATAGTAGGAGTGACTCATACAGCTGGAGAATGCTTCGCCTTATTCAGAGAGAGATAGAGGGAGCCTGCTCTGCGCTGTTTTCATCATCAAGCACGGGGTCATATGCAGCATATGGACCAGAAGGCATGACCATGACCTTGGCAGGTGTGCAGAAGGAGAGAAATGTACACAGACAGACTTACACACATGACTATCTCTAGTATTAAAGTACGCAACATTCATGCCCAAATTCTTGCAGATTGTAAAACCCTGATCCTATACTGTTTACGATGTCTTTAAATGATGTCTTTGTTTATTTCCTCTATGCACCGTTGCTTCTCACTTTGACACCTAGCTGCTATCAGTAATGGATAGCAGATTTGACTTAAGAGGTTGACAAATTCAATATTGCTTTTGACTGAAGGTTTGTTTTTTCTTCCTCACGAGCATGCTATTGATAATGTGTCAGTCACTGGAGACCACTACGTTACACCGTGGCTCCTGATGCTCTGCAGAATTCACATCCTTATCTTTGAACTGAGTGATTACGCCTATTATAAGTGGATTCACAGCACCTAATCTCGTTGCCACACTTTACCTAGTACATCTGTAAAAACAATCTGTGAGCAAACACTAGATACATATTACATTTAGATAAATATTAAAATTGCTAAATTGAGGTTGGCAGTATGAAAGCTTTGCTTATGAATTGATCTATGTTGATTCTATTTGGATATGCAGCACACAGTATCTAGATGTTTTAATAGTGATCAGTGTTTTGTTTGAAGCCTTGCTTTTGACACATTTTCTTTATTTTTTTTATAGATTTTTTTTATTTTGTGAATCTCTTTTGAAGGCTGATGTGACTTGGTTCATGAAAAGTGTGTGTGGTTGTGCACCAGTAGCAGCATACTTATAACCGCGACGGTTGTCCGTTTGTGCATGTGTGGACGAAGCAGAGTTGTGAACAGACTGGAAATCAGCATGTGACTGGAACCAGTTTTTCTTGCAGAACCAACATTAGACCGATGCACAAACCAACACCTACCTCAGTTATGCTTCATTATCCAAGGTGTGACCAGTTCTCCAAACAACAAACAGCAAATACTGTACATTTGTTCTGCTTTGATTTTGTTTCTATTTTTTGGGCTGTGTGACAGTTGAAGGCTGCATCAGATCTGGTCTGTCAAGATCTGACTTCTCTACACGGCGAGTTTGAGTAGCCGTGCTGTTGCCTGATTTTATCTGTCATCTTTCAGCATCACCGATAAATACTGAGCAAAGCAGATAGTTGATATTCCTTAACAGTCCAGCGGACATGGTTGCCTGGATTGATTTGCAGGAGTATGAATTAATCTCACCAAGATTAATGGCTGGTACTGGTTTACCCAATGGTTGTGCTTAATATTAATATGCCAGTGTTTGAACTAAAAAACAGGATGCAGTGGCCCAGCTGAAAATCAAAGCCAGGTGTTAGGAATCTAAAATATAACAATGCTCTAAAGGACAGCCAGTAGCTCTTCAGGGTGTTTTTGTCATGCCCCAGTTTTAGTCTTGCCCCATTTTGGGCAATCTGTTGCTACTTTGTTGGACTGCAGCTGCCCAACATGATTTATAATATTTAATTCTAGAGTAGGGGTGTGTGATCTCGTGAAATAACTGTAAATAATTGAAATGCTGAGGGAAATATTCAACTGTGCTCCTACTGCAAGTAAATGAGGGTTTCCTCTGCCGCTCAAAACTCAAAAACAAATGTGAACACAAGCCAGAGTGTAAACATGTTATCATGCTGTTAATACAAACTCAGAATTTCACATCAAAATCTAGTGAAAAGCCAAGAAAATAGGATAAGGGTTTTATTGTGAAATAACAGCAGGAAGTTGTCAAATGAGTATGACAAAGCATGCTTAGGTATAGGAGGTTTAAATAGGATTAGAAGTAGTTGAAACCCACATTTGAATATTACGACTTTTCCTTGATAATCAGTTTATACTAAGTAGTTTAAAGGTGAAAAGCTGCAGGTGCTTATTGGTTTTTTGGTTGCACATCGGACTTCTGTCACGGTGCATTAAGCTAAGAAGCGTTTTTTACTTCTTCCATGCTGAGAATAGAAAAGAAGAATAGATGAGCAGCACATCATACAAGCTCTGGAAACTTGCTAAATGTGGAGGAATCCAGCAGACAAGCGAATAGGCAGCTTTTTTTTTCAAGTCAAACATGTCTCAGAGGAGTGTCTGAAAATGTGCTATGTATTTATTCATGTTCTCTGTACACTTTGGATGCAGAGCGCAACATCCGCATATGTTGTAAACATATATTTATGTAGTAACACACATGCAAATGGGACGAGATGGCCCACTTCCTCTGTGCAAACAAGGTCTCTCTCTTCTGTACTTCAGTTTTACCCAGTCACAGGCTTCGCTTTAATGCAGTTTCTCACTTCTTACAGGATTTTCTTCTTCATTTTCCTCTCTCTTTGCACTCTTTTCAGTATTTCTTTCCATTTCATATTATGGCCCTGCTTGTGATACCGCTGTCCACTCCGCTCTTGCTGTTTCAACACATTTGTGAGGCAGGAGGGGGAAGTAGTGTGACAGTGAGGGTTTGTTGTGTGCCTATGTAAATCAGGCATACTTCAGCGCAAAATAATTACTCATCAGACAGAGATTAAAGACACACTTTCGAGAGTGCCTGATGGATATTTTAGTCATTATTTCAATCTCTCCTCTTCAACTGTCCGCTTTCTTTTGTGTACATGGATATCCTTGTGTGTAAATTAATTCATGGAATTATGTGTTATTCACATTGCTATTTATTTAAACAAACATATCCTTATCTCCCACTTTGATTTCATCTGGTCAGCGTGTGACTTAAGTCAAGCAGAACATGATCCTTAAGTGCTGTCACACTGATGTTTGCTGATCTTTGAACTTGTGTCTCCTCAGGTCCTGAAACCTGCCTGCTCTGACACAGTGACTCCAGACACACAGAGGATAGCCGGTAGTAAAAAAGAAGCAGACAGACAGGAGGACAGAGGGAGGTGAGTGAAATTAATTCTTCTATTTAGCTATGTATCTCTGGGCACTGTCTCTGTCCCTATTCTGTATGTGAAGGGCTGCTACTGGGCTTGGTGGCTCACCGTTGACTTTGCTGCCCAATCAACCAGAAAACAAGTGCAGCCCTGTAGCACAGAGGTTGCTTCACACCCCTGCTGAGCCTACAAGTGAGCTTTGTTTGTGTGCCTGTGCTTGTTCAAGTCATGGTTTTCACTGTCAGCCCAAGTTCATTTAGCAAATTTACCATTATTAAATCAAATATTTTCTGCCCTTTTTATGATTGGGCATAGGTTCCATATTTAGTGATTATTTTTCCTAAGAAAACCAGTAAATTAGGAACCATTTTTACGTGTTAGAACATATATTCTATGTATATAACTAACTAAGTAATACCAGTGCAGTCACAGATCTGCCTTTTTCCCCAAATAGAAACCAAGGGGCAAAAGCTTGTATGTGGCAAAGAAACAAACTGACAGACATCCCTCACTCTAATACTTTTTATAGGTTGTATCTTCTCTCTCTGTTTGCCTATAGAGTGCATCTCAATCTTATTATAGACTCTCTGTATCACAGTCAACACCTTTTTCATATTCTCCTGGTCTAGTCTTCAGTACTATGGCTGCACATAGGTTTTAGGTTAGAAGCTTTTTGTTCTATGGTCAAAGGGTATAGTCATAGTGCTAACTGAGTTCAGTCACTACCCACTTACGTATGTAAAGTAGCTTTTATGGAATTCATCCAGCAGCTTTTCCACTGTCATCTCAGGGGGAGTGTTTTGGGGTCTGTGTGCATGTTTTTATGTGTAAATAATTGATAGCTGGAGATGTTTAAGTGGATCACTGGTACGACTGAACCATGCAGGCAAGGCAGCAGCACTGTTTTGCTTCACAGAGTACCTAACACAACAGTACCATGTCTGCTGCTGCTGCTGCACAATGGGTTCTTTATGTTGTTTGAGGAAGGTGCTAATTTAGTTTAATTTGTATTAGTGTGGCTGAAAGCTTTAAGTAAAAGCATTAAACAGCAACACGTTTTGATAATCCTTAGTTATTTACCAAATAAACATACCACATTAGCTGCTTCCTTATTATCCAAAAGTATGAGGATTGGCTGATTTTTCTCTGTTTTGCATAATTGTCTTTTAGCACAGATAAAACAGGCGATTAATGCAATTAGCCCTGGTATTTTGTGGTAAATTGGGATGGGCATTGTGCTCCTAACACGTAGACTGAACGATGAAAAGATTACACTAATAAACACAGAAACCAATAGAGACGATCATCAATAGTTGAATTGTATTTACCAGGTTAACAGTCAAACAGGGTTTTCTGGTTACCTCACTTTCCTGTAAGCCTTGTTTTGGTTCTCCAACGAGAAACATTTTCACTTTCACATACAGCCACATTCTTTAACATGCATAGAAAAGGCCACAAACACTAACTCTAGAGAGGATCCAGTGAGTTTGGCTTCCATGGTCCCGTAAGTTGTCTTTCCCCCTCTTTATTTACACCAGTCCTATTTTCTCATCTGCCTTCTTCACTTTCTATTTTCTTTCCTTATTTCTTAAACTTATTTTCCATCTCATTTTTGCTTTTTCTTTGTGCGTGTCAATCCTGTTCTGTTTCTTGCCCCTTAGCCGCAGTGTCCTTGAGAAAGCAGTGACTTTGCTGGTGAACGCAGCAGAGCGCATCTCTCTCTCTCGCTCACACACGCTCTCTCTCTCTCTCTCTGACACTCACTCATCCTCATTGAACACACACACACAGACACACACACACACACACACACACACTCACAGTACGTTGGTAGCAACACTGTCTAGCAGAACCAGCTCCTACAAGTCTTTTTCCTTTAGTCTTCATAAATAATTCATGGCCATTGGGTGTACTTTATGCAAATATTGACAAACCTATTGCAGAGAAAAATTGAGAAATTGTTTCTGGTGTTAAGCACAATTTTTGACTGTTTTTGGAAATGTACAGTAAATAATCAGCAAACTGCTGATGCCAGCAATGTATCTCAAAGTTATGGCATAATAGCAATTTCCCAACTCATCTTTTCAAGTGAGGCAAGGGGAGTCAATAAACTGTTGTCTTTATTAGTGCTAGATGATTGACCTGCATACCCGACATTGACATGCTGTGAAACAAAGAAGGCGACGTGCTCTCCATTATAAAACATAACCCCTAATTCAGATGCCAGTTAAATTAATTCACAAGTTCAATTACTCCTCCTCAAGATTTGTTACCAAACTCGGACAAATTGCCTTCAGGTGATACTGTGCTTAGCCTGCCAGCATGGAAACATGACCCCCCTGTGCCCTCCTCCTTAATAAAGGTGCCCTCCACTAATCTTGGATCATGACAGCCCATTGTCACAGTTTCCGTACCTTTTGCAATATAGATGGAGTCTGATTGTGCTGTTGTAAGATGAGATGTGTGATAGTCTCTTAATTCTGTTTGCTCTCATCGGTGTCTGTTTTCCATTAGAATTCATAGAGAGCATATTGGGTCACTGCTTTTTCCTGCCATCTTACGTGTTTGAGATCAAGTATCTTGTGGCAGATGTTGCTGCAGTGCTACATATATATATATATATATATATATATATATATATATATATGTGGAAGATGTGTTTTTGTAATTGTATCCTGAATACTCAAATGACAATCAGGTCAAACGTATATGGTGCATTCATTTTCTGGTACATTGTGATCTGTTTATTTGAATCCTTTTTACTGTTTTATCTGCTTTTATCAACATCCATAGCTTTATTAACACACTTTATGACAGTATCTCAGTATTGCCATGTTGTCTCTTTCACTCTTCCTTATGTCTGTCTCCCGTTCAGCTGAAAATGCTTCAGTAGCTATGGCGACGAGTCCCAAAGGGAAAAGTTGAGGCTGAATCTCTTTGTCACTCTCGTTTCTCATCTTTGTTTTTGGAATCAAATGCTTTTTCTGACACACCCTAGCACAAGGTTGATGACAAGAAGAGAAGATCCTAATGCCAATAAACCTTGACCTGACCTGTTTGAGATCAGCTGGAGGCACATGTCAGACCTCAGAGACCATTTGTTTTACAGTGTGATGTTCTCTAAAGCATTCCTCCTAAGAAGTTGTTTTGGGAGATGTTTTTTTATTTAACTAAAGTTTAGCTCAGCCTCGGTGAACTCTTACCTTGGGGCGCTAGTAGCTCAGTTGGTAGAGCACTCGTCTACACACACCAGCGTGAGTAGTTCAATTCCGGTTCCGTCAGGCTACATGTTAAGGTGTCATAGGACAATACACAGAAACATCATACTGCAATTTTCATTGAATCAAGAATGCGCCGCCTGCTGTTGTTGTTAGATCTGTTCTTTTCTTCATAGTTTTTTGTTGTCTTTTGTTGTTTTCTTTTCATTATCATCTGCCAAGAGAGTTTATGTGTTATTATTGTCACTACATACCGTTTGCCATCAGCAGCTTCAGAGGTAGCATATGATGTCATTAAGTTTGTCATTGCTAGGCTACAGAATCAACATTAAGGAGATATAGGAGACTTTAACTGCACATGTCTTTTCACAACTCTTTTTATCAGTACAAGATTTACCCCAGCAGAGACGATAAATCTTTCGTGCTTCTCTCCACTGTCTATAATGTCATGCTTTAGCAGGAAGTAGGAAGCAGGAAGTGGTCTCAGGAAGCGATTGAGACTCTGCTTTGATGTCACAGACTGGTGTTCTCGAACAAAATGGAAACTCCATTACCATCACACAGTACAGAGACCTTTGTTTGGATAACATGCTTATCCAACAATAAACTCTGGATCAACTAGGAAGCTGTTAAATATGAAGAAGAAGGCTTTTTTTGAGGGAGACAAAAATCAGGTGAAGGCGTTGCAGAGACAGGTACAGGAGAAACTAAGGGATGGTAAACTGACTTCAGCATAACAACATGGAGCATAGTTGGTCTTAAATGAAAAAGATCTTTAGACCAACTACAGTTCACTGCCTCCACTGATGCCATCGTGCTCTGTTTTGTAAAGTGGAGTGGGAACAACCACCCGACCTTAAATGGGACAAAGATCAAGGAGATGGTTGTGCACTTTAGGAGGTATAGAGCCAGCTTAAACACTGTCTCTGTTTAGGGACAGGAAGTAAAGACAGGAAGTTGACTCAACAGACTGCACAGAAAATGGGCAGCCGACACAAAGGCTGATTACAGGAATGGACAGTGCAGACTCTACTTCTTGAAGAAGCTCAGTCAACAAGATGTTGCAGTTCTTTTATAAGTCTGTTGTAGTCAGTGCACTACTCTTTGCTGCTGTCAGCTGGGGCAACAGCATTAGAGCCATCCATCATCTATTTATCCATCTATCCTCAAAATCTTTATAACTTTTCATCCCTTGTCCCTTCAGAAAACACATATCATATTGCACTTCCTCCCACACTTCACCTTTATTCACTTCATTTCTAGCCTTACACCCCAATGTTTCTAAGCTCATCAAATTCTGCCCTTTATCTCGTCTCGTTCGTGCCTTTCTCCCTTTCAGTCCGTCTGTATTTTCTCTTGAGCCAGAGAAACAGACAGGAAGGGAGTGTGTAATGAAACGGCCATATCGAGCACACTGCTCAAATTGACCTGGAATGAATGGAGTCACTGATCAGTCTGCTAAAACAGTACAGATGAAGAGGTCGGGCTGATGCAGCCAACTAATGGAGCATATCAGACATATTTTAAACACAAACATATTTGTTTAAACTAACCATGGCACTATATTGTTTGTGTGTGTCTGCTGAGGAGGTCGGAAAATGTTTCTGCAGTATTTTGCCTGAAATCGATAGTGGCAAAGTCTCATAATTCCATCTGAAGGAGACAACCGATCTGCATTCGAGACATTTTCTCTGTTGTTTGACCAGACCACTGAGGCAGACTGACAAGGCACCCGCTACAAAGAGAGAAATTAGAAGAAGCACCGACAAACAGGAAGAGACACAATGACGTCTCTGAAATTGTTGTGTTGTGTTTAATGGTCACAACATTAGATTATTTTTGTTAAAATGCTTGATCTTTCAATGTGATGTGTCGTTTGTAATGCAGTACACAAATCTGAAAATCTGGCACCACCCACTACACTACTACTTTTATTAATGAAAATGGACAGAGAGAGGAATACATGCAAACAGGCTCTATGTGTGTGTGTGTGCTTGCTAGTCTGCATTTGTGTATTGTAGAACAGAAGCCCATTAGGGAATTAGTGCACATCTGGACAACCCTAGGTGCCCTGGCGCTGTCACAACTCACAGTACAGTACAGTACATACAGTGTACATTTCGTAATTAGGAGGATTAAAACAACATTTTTTAGACAACAACGTATAACCTCAATCCAGTTTTTTTATCTTTCTGTGACGGGCTTTGACCTCACCTCTGCTTTAAAAGTGATCGTCTGCTTAGTGAGTCCAGGCTGCCTACCTAAAATGATGCCATTCTAAATGGAAATTATATCTGGAACACGATTAATGTTTGAGTTTATGTTTAAAGATTTGAGTCTGTACCTTTCTCTTTCACAAATCTTTCATTGTCTCTGCCAGTCAATTTTTGCTTGTTCCACCGCCTCTTTATTAAGTTGTTTTTGATTTCAGCAGTGTGCCGATTATTTTGGTGTTGTTTTGTTGCCTAAATTTGACAACTGTTATTTGTGAGAATATGTGATTATAACCAGTTGTTTTTGCGTGAATCAGCTAGGACACACACACACACACACACACACACACACACACTCAAAAGGGTAAGGAGTGTGACAGCTTTGTGTGTTGGCAAACATAAGCTTAGCAGTGAAGAGCCTTTTGACCAGGATTAAGCTACTAAGTGTCAATGGAACAGACAAGTAGGCCAGACCACTAGGATATCTATTGCACTGCAACAGTTTGTGTGTCTGTGTGTATGTGCAGTATGTAAATTAGCTACAGTTAAAGGACATCCGCCGCAGTATATTTGTGGAAAAGCGGTGGATGAAATCAGCAGGACACACACATCCAAACTGTACGCATATTCACAAGTCTTCTCACAGACTATGGACTGTGCAGAGCCCTGGCAGGACCATCTGTTCCTTCTGAAATCAGCACAGCAGGAGCCTACCGGTGCCTGTGCACACACAAACACACACGATTGCAGCATGCTTCATTTCTGGCATAGTGATAGTTTATTTATTCCCAACACTGACACAGGTCAGAATTTAACTCGGTGTGTTTTTATGTGTGTATTGCAGTGAAGTTTGTTGTTAAAAGTACAGTGATCCATGGAGCAGACCAGGATACCTGATAGGTAGATAGAAAAATGTGCAAATGGTTTGGTAGAGATTCACAAATATATGCATCTATCCTTGTTAGCCTGTGACTCTACGTCTTTCTACTCTGACCCACTACCAGCAGGAACTGCACACACATACAGCTTTCTCCATTTTAATAATCGACCTAGGGGAGATACACTCCCCTGTCAATGTTATCTATTTCCCTCCAAGAAACAACATCAGCGTTTTCTCTACTTTCTGTCGTCTCATCAATCTGTGCTGTGACCTCTCCCGGCCTGAACCTGGACCCAGTCAAAAGACAGCTCCTGTGTAGTATTTCAAAACATGCGCAGTGTCTTTTTTGCATGCAACTGTAGAGAAGACAAAAGATTATATCCAAAGGGAGCTCATTAGTAGTCGCAGAAATCAATGACTGTGTTAAACAGAACTTGGCCTAACCTTAACCTTTTGATATGTACACAAAAATGCCAATTCTATAAAGTAAGGCGTGCTTGTTCATCTTTTGTTGTCTCAGCATGTCACTGTGTGCTAGTGAATATTCATAATGTTATTTTTTTAATCATTTTGTTTAGTCTGTTCCTAATTCTGTAAATAAAATACCGTTTACATTACTTATGTTAGCAAATCTTCTCAAAACGACATATAATCAAACACAAAGAAATTGTGATCGTCAAACAAAACAAAGAGGCTGAGGCTGTGAGACTGAGCAAGGAGTTCATAAAATTGCAGGAAAACAATAAGAGAAGTAAGAGGACTAAGATAAATTGGAACAGAACATGTGCGTTCGTTGAGATCAGTGGGGAAATCAGTAGCAGGTAGAAGTAATAGCTTTCATGCGTGACAGTCGGTGTGTGTGCTCACTGTGATACTGAGGAGAATTGTGTTTTCTTATTCATTAAACACACACACACACACATATATATATATACATATATGTTTTTGAAAATATGTTATCAGTAATAACAATCTGAACATTAGAAGACAGCATAAGCACTGTAGCCTAGAACATTATATAACCTTTAATTGTTTTTATATAACATATACATTCATACAAATGTTAATGTGTGGCAACATTTAGGCATGAATATAACACGTTCAGTGCATAGAAGACAACAAATGATTTTGCCATGAAGTTAACAGAAATGACAAAGCCTGGCTAAACATATGCAATTTATTAATATGTAACCCTGAAAACAGGGTTCCTTTGAAACTTTGTATCTCAAAAAAACAGTTGAGAATATGAGGATCTGATTTTCCCATCTAGTCATGTCAAATATGAACATTTATCTTACAAATAAGTTGTGAACATTTCCAAAAAAAAAGGAAATAAAAGACAAAACTTAACATTACTTCAAGTATCAGAACCATAGCCCGCTAAAGGCCAATCCGAAATGTAATTGTTCTCCTTTGAGAGTCCTTTCAGTTTTCTGTTTTTGTCCGATTAGGGTCTAAACCGCGTTCACCTCAGCTCCCTTGTGTTCACTGATTCCTTATTAAATGGCTGGAATCAAAGCCAGCAGCACTCCTCGCTCTATGAACGAGACTGTCGTGGTTTCAAATTAATACGTACTGTAATTCTTTAATGGGCTCATTCTATACAGCATTTTCAAGTTACATCATATGGCGTTGGCCCCGTAGCTCAATGGGTTAAGCGTCAGACTGGGATGCAGAAGGTTGTGGGTTCAAACCCCGTCTGACTCCTAATCCATATCCTACCAGGTGTGTCCCTGAGCCAGACACCCAGCGCTAGCTCCTTGTAAGTCGCTTTGGATAAAAGCGTCTGCCAAGCAAAGTAAAGTAAAGTAAAGCATCAGACACTTGTCCTGCCAGTTGTCACACTGGTTAATTATGCTGTTAACCAGGGGTTAAACATTAGCCATGCTGGACACAGAAAACTAAAAAAGGGTATACGTATACATATATACATATATCTATCATCTGTACATAAGAGATCTGCTGCATTGCTTGTTATTTCTTACATTTGTTGCTTCATAACCCAATTGATTGGTTTGCCAAATGTAATCATCTGGGGGTTGCTCTTCCACTAACAAACATTCCTGTTGGTGCAGTCTAACGTGTTCTTGAACAGATTACTTGATCTAGTTCCTCATTCACTGAAACCAGTGACCTTTTAGAAGTTTTCCTCTTCCTGATACTGTTCAAATGTTTTGTTTTTTATATATGTTTCTTATATATCCTGCAGGGATTGGTTTGTTTTCATTAGCTTAAATGATATGTGGGTACATAGACATGCTCTTTGTGGTCATGAGGATCAGCTTTTAGCACCCCTAATATTTACACAGTGTGTGGTAAGTGCCTTTTCACCGCTACTGGCTAGACATTCCTCCTACATTTTAAGCACCAGCTAATTATTTCTGCAAATCAGAAGCAGCCAGTCGGCTTCAGGGTGAGGTAAAGCAAACACAACCTGTTACACTGTGGGCAAGGAATTTATCTGTGCATATCTCTCTAAACTCTAGGTGAAAAACAGGCCCTTGACCTGCACTCCCATCTTTTATGACCCTCGATTAATAGTATCCACATAGACCTTTTCCATCCCAGTGTCTGCATATCTGCAAAGAATATACTTTTTTCATTCCACAAAGTTATGTGAATTTAAACCTTTGTCTTTTCTGGAAAGAGATGTATGCCCTCATCTGAGATAGAAACTAGTGTTTATTTCTAAATAGGAAATAAGTCCATTATGTGAAGAAAAAGACCTCGAAACTTATGTTTGTAAAACATCATTGTTTAGTCTCAAATTACTCACAATGCGTATAATAGTTGTAATTTACTATGATTGAGTGAAATTGTCACAAAAGCCCTTCAAATGGCTAAGTGTGTATCTAGTGTTCTGGATGAAGTAAAGAATCTTAATTTTTTATGAACATTTAGTCGTGCATTTTTGCATTTCCAGAAAGAACAGGGGCTACACTCTATAATTATATCTGCCTCATCCAAAATTACAACTTCTCTTTTGATTTCTGCAAACCTGTCTGTGTTTATAACCACTTGTCTCTGTCTTCTTCTGTTCTGCTGTCTCCCCTCCAGGAGAAAGCAGACATACATTTCAGTCAGCTAGCAGCCATTTACACAATGCACACTCCTCCACAAAAGAGGTGGTTAGAGAGAGAGAGAGAGGACTATGGGAGCGTGATTCTGCATCCATTCTGTTTATTGTCTGCAACCTGGTCCTAGTTTCATTATTCCTGTCTGTGTGTGCATGTTTGTCTAGCACGTTACCACACACTTTTGCAGATGTATTTCCAGATGCAAATATTATGGCACCAGTAACAAAAGAGCCAAACACACAGTCCTAATATAACACGCAAAAAAAATCAACATAAACTCTCTGAAGTAACTACAATATATATATCTTATTCAAAACAAGGTTTTTTCTTTCCTAGGACAAGACCCAAACTTTTTACAGTTGTAGTCACAATACAGATGTTTTTAATGTGGATTAATAGTTTATATTTCTGTAAAGCTCCCTCAAATAAAAGTAAATACTAAATTTGTGACATTAAAACAATAAGGTCTATAATTAATCTTTGTGCCAGCAGATTTTAAATGGGACTATTAAGTCAGAATTCTCCTCCAGTCATTCTGGCCTGTAACTAGTTATTAATCAGTCAGTTGAGTCAACATTGCTTAAATATATAAAGATGGACAACATTTTATGGAGCTAGAAAGCAAAATGATGAAACAGTCTGATAATCTGATTACAATATTAAGCAGAAAATCAACACTCCCTAAGGGGATACATTGTGAAAATAGGCTCATGGAGCACTAATTAGCAAACTCTCTCTGGCTCCTTTGTCGATCCTCTGTGTCCCGTCACTCTGTCTCTTCCACCGCTCATCTTATTTGATGGTTATCAGATGAGAAAGGTGTAAATTGCTGCTCAGAGCCATCTCAGCAAATTCCCCAGCTCTGCTATCTTTCCTCCATCTTTCAATCAGTCCCCATCCCTCATTTCTTTCCCTCTGCCTGATTCCTTTCATCTCTGTTGGGAAAACAGGATGTAATCACCAACTATTGGCATGGAAGGATATAGCACAGGTGTCTGTGTGTGTTTTCCCTTATGCACGAACTTCTAGGAGAAATATCAATAGCTATGGAACCAAATTGAGGTTTTTGGTCTTGGTGTGTGCCATGTGCACACATGCTAATGTCCACGAGCCACCACAAGCGTTAATGAGGCAGGGCTCCTGCCAGTTTCTCCCCTCTTTCACGTCTCCTTCTCTGGAGGAAAACACACAATCACAGATTAATGACCCACCAGGACGGTGTGAATGAGAGAGGAGATAAAAAATGGAGATTGGATAGCGGTGGGTGGTTTACAAAAAGAGATGGAGGGCGGATGCAAAGAGAAGTGTAATAATTGGTTAGTATGAGTCCAAAGAAGACAACGCCACTGGGGGATTGTTTAACATGAGCAGTTATACGCTGTACAGTCAACATGCAGCCGCGAATGTGAAAACACGGTCCTCCTCATCACCCCTAGGCCCAGTGGGACACACAGGAGGGTGGGCATACTGTAGACCACATGCTCATACAGCAGGGCTTCATTTATGCTTGAATTCAAACATTATTTTGTTTAACTAACATTTGAAACTGCTGTATTTTTCATTGTTGTACACTTTAATTATAATAAAAGAAGAAAAAGAATCATGACATAGAAACAAAAGAAGGAAATTGGTGTTGTTGTTTATCATTGAATTGTTCTTATAATAAGAATGGAATAGGGGTTGGCACATTGTCATTATGCTTCTTGGCAGTGTGTGTGTGTGTGTGTTCGTGTTCATGTGCGTGCATTAAAATCATGTGCGCACAATCCTAAGTGGCCAAGCCATGTCGGAAGAGAGATTACTCCCCCCTTCAGCAAAGAGTGTTGGCTGTAAGGAAGCTGGCGAAATACGAACACATAGACACAGACACTGTCACTGCCAGCTGTGTTGAGGAGGTAATTGTCAGCGTGACAGGTCAGCAGCCAGTGGCTTACAGAGCTAGCACTGGAGAGAAAATGAGGAGCAGCCTGTGGTGGAGTCTGTTTGCCTAAGGGCCCAGCTCAATATCTGGCGTTGTATATCCGATTCCCCTCTGTCCCTTTGCACCACTTGGTATTCTGTCCTTATATATTCTTTACCTCTTTTACCCACTCTCCTTGTCCTACTTGCTCCTGCTGATACTCATTTCCGATTCTCTCCATTTGTCTCTGTCTTTTCTCTTACTACTCACTGCCTCTCTGTCCTCTCCCACTCTTGTTCTCATTCTCTCTGGACCCCACCGAGCTTTCACCGAGAGGCTGCAGCATCACCATGATTTAATACCTCCAGGTTTAGGTGAGGAGAGAACAACGGTCACCTATGTGTTTATCTTCTATGTCCCCTGTGATGGGGTGATGAGACACTCTGCGTATTATAGACATTGTTATTTATCAGACCAAGTGTAAAGGAAAGAAAACTGCCTGTGGATAGTTTTACAAGGTACAACAGCACAGAGCTTCTGTCTGGTGTCTGTAATGGCCTTTATTAGATTAATGTGTACCTTCAAATGGATTGTACCACAATGTATATTGTACAGTGCCCGCTCCTCTCTCCCTTCTTAGGTTATGGGTTTTGCAGATAAAACTCATGTTCAGTAATGAGGCACTGACACTACATTTTAGAAAGCTGTTTACTAAAAACATCTTTAGCTTAGTTAAGTCATCAGTTCAACAAATAACTCAATGGACATGTTTTCAGAGTGTTTGACATTTTAAACTTTCCCTTTGCGAGTTGTCAATATTTTATCTTAATCATATAAAAGGTTTGTGGTTTAATTGGTTTGTCATCATTTTAATTAATTAAATTAACTCTACTGAATTTTCCTTAAACATTATTTCATGATCCATTTTTGTATCCGAAGAATCAGTTCCTGTGTGAACACACACACACACACACACGGCTCTGTAAATGTCATTGCCCTGGTTTGAGTGTGGCCAGATGTTTCTGTACACTGTCAGTGGCAGTACTGTTGACATTTCAAGTTGTGAATAGGAACGTTGTGTATCTGTTCACCTCAGTTTGCAGTGCACTGATAAAACTGGCCTGTGTTTTCATAGCAACACCACATGTTCAGTTTGCTCTCCAGGACCCTAAATAAGCTAAAGTTAGAGGTCACAAGTAACTTCAGTTTACTTTTTGTCAAAATAATGATCTTATTATAGTACACATTAAAGATTGTAAAGAGCCTCTACATTTTTTTATTATTACTTTGCTGTCACCTCTGTTTATTGTTCACTAAGAGGAATAAAGGTTAGAAACATTACTGTTAGATTATCATTATCAGCTCTTTGTTTTCTCAGTCCCTTTTCTCCTCAGTCTTCTTGTCCCCAGCTCTAATGTCTATACTTTAAGTCTTAGATTTAGAGCAAATCCCATAATAATTTGATCGCACAAACATATCAGTTCCTCTTCTGTAACGTGGATGGAAATGTCATTCATGACTCTCATTTAAATGTCTTTTTTGTAGGCTGAAAACAATTGTGTGTTTGTTTTACATCCTCCTTTCTAACACCCCTCACCGCTCATGAAAATTGAATGAAGGTGTGCACTTGCTTATGTGTGTGTGTCTGTCTGTCTGTCCACATGTCTGTCTTTACATGGGTTGATCAGGTATTCTGTAAGAGCTTTCAAGGACAGGAACTGCACCCCTTCTGAGAGAACTGTGTGTGTGGGGGTGGGTGTGTAGAGTGAGGATAGGGAGTGTGTTGTTACCAGGGAATTGAGTTAGACTGATGCAGGCTGAGTGTGATGGGGGTTGCTGCTAGTTCGACAATGATAATGCTGCTGTTTTTTAAAATATTTTGTTAGATTATGCTCATCATTATTTCTCCCCTGTCTATATTTCTCCATCTCTTAGGGGGATAAGCTCTCTTGAGTGGTGGCCTCGGTGACAGAAGAGCACATGAGGAAGGGACACAGTGTCACAGTAACATCCTGACCGATAACCCCACCACACGCCCAGCACCTCCAGCTAGTGGGCGTCAGAAGGAAGGAAACGTGTGACCGCACCTCCTGCAGGGATGGTAATACACTCTACAATTTGTGTCAGCGCTTTAGTGTGTATGCTTGTGCGTGGTTGTGCACATAGATGCTGGTGGATTAATCACGGTGGAGCAAGGAAACTGACTCCAGACTGTGGCATGTGAGAGTTCAATCTGATAACTTGTTCCAGACATGACAATAGAGTGTGTGCGTAAAAAAAACATATAGTTTTGTGTTTAGGGGATAGACAGGAGATGAGAATTTTACATTACCATTAAGAAAAAGAAGACAAAAACGATGTAAGAGAAAGCTAAAAAATTAAAGAATAGCACGAGACAACAAATAAAGAAGGACATAGAGGACAGTGGTAAAAGAAAGAGTGTTGTTTTTCTTTGTATTTTGTTCTAACTTTACACTGATGAGATGAGATGCTCACCGAGGCAGTAAATAATGCTGATTATCTCAATAATGGTGACACTAAGAAAACATTAGATGCAGAATTTTCTTTGGTCTAAACACTACAGCTAAATGAGTATAGAAGTGAGGCTTGTTGCTTATATAACAGCAGGAGAGGATTGTTTTGTGGGGAAAACGATGTGGTAAAATGAAACTACAGTGCATAAGGGGAGTGGATGGCTCAAAAGATCTAAGAGCAGTGGAGGGAGAGGATGACAAGTGGGGGCCGATAAGACCATAAAACACGTAAGTGATATACAGGAGCATGAGACGTATAAAGGGGAAAGAGCATGGAAAGAAGTGGAGGAGGGGAAGGAAGGACAAGAATGGAAGAGGTAGAGGGAGGGAGACATGGGATTGATTAATGGTCTCAGGCTGTGACGGTGGGAGCCTTACCCCGAAGGGGGGGCCAAAGCAGAAGATAAATTATTAAAAACTAGAACAAGAGGTGGAGAAATGATAAAAAAAACGCGTGGAAGGTGGAAGAATGAAGGGAGGAGGAGAAGAAGGAACAAGGATGATTGAGAGAGATTGAAAGAAAACAAGATGTTGCTGAGGTTGGATTTTGGGCACATGGCTGAGGTCATAAATAACCAAGGGTAATGAGACTGTTGCATGCCTGTGTGTGTGTGCGCGCGCGCATGTGCAGCAGCCCTGTTCTGCAATTACTCTTGACTTATAGTTATGCAGCAAATACTGCGGGTGACCTTGGCACTGGATTCACCGCAAAAACTGCACAATACACGAAAACGCTTCTTTGTCACCTTCGCTCTGAGCGTTTTCTTTATTCAGGTCAAAGATGTTATGTAGCTAACATACAAAAGTGTCTCCATCTGTACAGCATATTTAATATCCAGTTAATAGAATACATAATCAAATTAGCTTAAATAGCCGTCAAGTTTTAAAGAGAATGTGCCATGCTCCTCTATGTGGCGACATTTAGTGTTTATCTTATTGCGTTGTTGTTATTTCCCTCATGAAGGTCTGTTCATGCTATAATAGTATGCGCATAAACAGTGCAACGTCAGCTCATCTGCTTTCAGTCAATACTTTATAGGCAGGCAATAAATGTTAAACCCATGCTCCCACTACCAGAAACAAAGGACACAAATAATAGCAGCTCTTTGGTGCACAGTACGCTGGGTAGGATATGGCGATGTTTGATTGACAGAATACAAATTTTGCCGATGGTGACAACATGCTCTCTGTAGTTTTTCCAGATGTCAGTGTTCCTTTTTTATGCAACATGGACTGTCTGATAGATCTGCTAGATTGTGCAGCCACAAGTGCGATTTTGCTTATATATTCTGATGTATCTATAACCTGCTATCGTGTGATTGTGGGCGACTGTGCATGTGGTAATTTGAAGGAGCGGCGAGGGAGCAGGAGGGGGAGCACAATAAAACAGGATAGCAGTGTGTCGGGTTGGCCTGCCAAGAACAGTGCAGATAAATCACAGGATGAATTTTTAATGCAATCTCCTCCCGCTTGCTGGATGTTACAGAGAAGACACTGAGTTGTTTTTTTCCCCTCAGTGTTACGTATCCCATCACCCCTGGAGAATTTTGTGATAGATTTTTGAAGCTTTTGAGTTTTATTTTCTTCCTCAGCACTTTTCGGTTTCATTTTGGCCTACAGAGGTGCGACATTTCCTCAAACGCCACTTCTGAAATGGTTTGTCTGGTATTTGTAAGTAATGGTTTGCTTTTAGTATAGTTTTACTATGACTGTGTTTTGTCCTGTGTCAGCTTCAATACAAACCAACCTGCTCATCTTTGCTTCATCCCTCACACATATTGGGTGCTGTCATCTAAGCACTCAGCACACACTTGAGGCACATGACTTATTAAAAGTAAGAACACAAACACCTCTGACACACTGACTAAACCAGGGGGAGGCAAGTTCGGTCCTAGAGAGCCGCAGCCCTGCTTGTTTTCCAACCCTCCAGCTGTTAACCAAGAGCAGGAACTGT
>JAUMHF010000014.1:10658394-10681829 GCA_032359275.1 Microctenopoma steveboyesi | reverse complement strand
GCAAGTTCGGTCCTAGAGAGCCGCAGCCCTGCTTGTTTTCCAACCCTCCATCTGTTAACCAAGAGCAGGAACTGTTGATTACCTGGATCAGGTGTGTTCAGCCAGTCAGAAGCTTTAAGTGCAGGGAGGGTTGGAAAACAAGCAGGGCTGCGGTTCTCTAGGAGCGAACTTGCCTACCCCTGGCCTAAACACACAGCACAATGTTCCTAAAGGTGCTTTAAAAATAGTTGGTAATAGATCTTTTATGAGAAAACACAGGTATAAAGTATTCCTGCAGTCACAGATGATATTGTTTCAGATAGCTTTGTCCTAGGCATGTGGCCATGTAATTTGTAACAGATGGCTACAGAAAGACAGGATGTGACATGAAGAGTGCGAAGGAGACAGACAGAAATAGAGAGGAAAGTCATTGGATTTTGCTGCCTCTAAAGTGAAGTAGCCGCCGCTGACAGTGCGTGTCTAACAACAGCACCTCGAACTGAAATGGTTGTTCTGCAGGGCATTAAGGATTAAACGGGGTTGTTGTATAGAAGTGAAGGACACAGTTGGTGTTTGTGTATATAAAACGCTGTGTATAATGCATTTTCTGCCATATGCCAGTCACAATTCTTGTATTTATTGTGTGTATGAAAATGTGTGCATGGTTTTTGCTTTGATATGTTCAGTTTATGGATGGATTTCCTCTGGTGTGTGTGTGTGTGTGTGCACAGAAATTTGCTACACATCAAGTCGTAAATGCAGTGTAATGTGGTTATGTAACATGCCGGTTGGCCTCACTGGACCATGAAATGGGGCATAATTGGTAAGTGTGTGGTCTAAGAGCACAGTACAGCAATGGCATATGAAGGTAGGCGGAAACACAGGCATGGCACATGGTAGGTTTTTTTGGTGGCAAACAGACAATAGAATAGTTTGGGGGAAACTCACACAGTTTTTTTGTTCCTTTTCTTATATAATTTTAATGTTTCTGTGTATTTCATATTTAGGTGTTTGTGTAGGCACATGTCTATGTTTAATGTTTAATTTCAATTACTATATATATACATGTATGAAATACCACTACATATTTCTATTACTAGAACATTATTACAGAATCTAATTAATTAATACTGAATTCAGAAAGTGCTTCAGATAAATAAAGATGATACAAAAGAGGCTTCAGAAGCCATGAAAGACAACTTAATATTCACTTCCAAACAGTTTGCGTCGTTGACATTGGGGGCCATCATCTGTGATTTATTTCCTTGTCGCTCATACAATCACTCGTGCACATTTGGACAGGAGAACATATTGTGTGGCTGACCTCGGGGTTGCGCGGTGGTCAGGGTGAACACAAGGACAACCATAGTGGTGTGTAATTGATATTTGTGTGTGTGTGTTTGTGTTTATGTGCACGCAGGTTTTCATTAATGGCATGTAGCTTACATGTGACTGAGCTAGTTCTGTGACTTGTTTAAATGTGTGCAGCATTATCTGGGCATATGCTGGCATAAAGGGGTCAGCTTCTGTAGGAGAGTCCTCTTTAACTGCTCTGATTTACGTGGCGTTCAAAGCGGCTAGGCAGCAACTCCCCCATGGTGGAGAAGTACAGATGCACACGTTGTAGAGGCTCTCCTCACACTGTGGTTTATGGCTGCAGAAGCTCCCATTAGCAACGGCTCATAAAATCTGCAACTGTTGGGTCTGTTAAACACTGCTCTGGGAAGATACACATTGCATGTGCAGGCACACACACAAAGTCACACAGTTATTGCTTTTTTTTTGTAATATTTGCACTCAAGCCAAAAGATAATATTTTATCTATAAAGAAATCAAAGTTTAACTAGATTTAGCAATTCCTGCAGAAATTGCATGGGAGAGCTGATCTGAGCCACGCCAGGGTGTTCGCTTCGCGATGGGGCGCGCAACGTGGGGTGTTTGGGCCAGGTGCCATGCCACGCTGAATGGAAACGGGCAGGGCCGTGGTGGAAAAAAAACATATAATACACTAAACCACCCCCCCCACTGAAGACAGACCCCACAGGCTTTAATCACCCTGTGTTTTTTTTTTTGCACTTTTAGCATTTAGCATGATAACTATCATGCTAATTGCCGTTTAGGAAAAAGAAGAATCCAATTTATTCTTATTGATACATTTTTACATGTTACAATGAAATTTGGGCAGCCACAGGCGGCACTCGGGGAGCTAGCGCTGGGTGTCTCGCTCAGGGACACACCTGGCATGGGGGGTGGGCTGGGTGACTGAGTCGGGAATTGATCCCGCTATTCCTGCATCCCAGCCCTCTGCCTTAACCACTGAGCTGCCAATGTTATTATGTTGTGTTTGATGTTTAATAAATGTTGAAATATGACCCATAACAGTTTAAATAAGTAAAACTAAAGCAGAAATTACTTTCAGAAAAAATTGACCTTAATCAATTTTTAGCAATTAAAAATAGCGTTTTACTGGTTGTACTGGTCTTGAAGAGGAGTTTCAAGGGGTACAGAGGATTGAGGAAAACATCCACGGACTCATGACAGGGTATATATATATGTACAAAAATCCTAAGGTTGAATTTAAGACTTTTTTAATATTTAAACAAAAATTTAAACCAAAACGACATTAATCAGCACCTATTATGATTGAGAACCTTTCTAACTCTTAATACACTCTGGTCCACAATTTTGTACACAGTGATTTAAGAATATCTTGCATTTAATTAGTTAATAATCCAAATCTGAGGATATACCAGACAGAATCTCCAACACGCTGTGTAACTTTTACTGCAGGTTTGACAGGCAGAAACCCACAGCCCTCACGTGCACCAGCTCCAAAACTACACCGAACTACTCCATCGAAATGTTATTTACTAATAGAAACAAGGAAAATGAACTAACATCGTACATGTAAATGGTTCTGTTTGTTTTATAACAGCTGAAGGCTAACTTAACGTAACTATTAAAACCCAGCGAACACCCGGCATGAAAATTACTTGATTAATATATGTTGTTGACAACTCAGGTGTAGTGAAACACAGGTAGACGTGGGAACCTTTACAAACGCGAATATACATCAGTGTTTTGCATTTGCATTGCAACGAGTTAAAAAAAAAAGTTCACGCAGACATACCTTCACTATTAACTCGGGGATACGCGTTCAGTACAGGCCTATTATTTTCTCATTGCATTTAGCATGCTAACTAGCATATTATTAGCTAAAGGCTATTAGCATGCTAACAGGTAGGGGGGTGTTTGTTGCACTCTGACCTCTGTTATCACATTAGGTAGGCGTGGGAAACATTACCTTGATATGTAGAGCATCGCATTGCGTATTACAGACGACAGCCGATCTGGTATGAAGGGGCGGGGCTTATTATTTAGTCAGGGTTAGTGCATAGGCCCCATCCAGGGTCCGAATATGTGCATTACACAAATGAATAGCATATAAAAAATTAATTATAAACAAACCACCTGATAAACAATTTTTTTAGCGAAAAGCACAAGATTCTGCATGTAGACCCACAGCCCTCAGCTCTCCCACAATAAAGGGAAAAACAGAAAAAGAATTCTTCATATTTTAGTTATTGAAAAATCATCATTGTTACATTCTCTGCGATTCAAGTTATATTTTCTGCACAGCACAGTAGAAACTATTGACGTCTTTTTGGTGCTGTTGTATAAAACTAATGACAATCTGTTCCAAGTAGGATTTCAGTGTACACCAAAGTATTGATTTCCTTAAAATGTCAGAGAGAGCTGTGCGTGTAATCCTAATCCAAATAAGATATAATGATGCAGAGAAAGGTGGCTGCATAGATTAGTAAAGCTGCACATTCTTTCAGTGTGTTTAAATTCATTTTGTGCGACTCTAGTATGCTTTGCCAAAGTGTCGGAGAAGCACAGTTGAGTCCCACTGGGACTGGAGTATCTACCCCCGCCAAATTTTTCTACATACCGAGATACACAGGAATGAGGCTGCAGTTATTTTGCAGAGCTTGTCCTCCATTCTCTTAATGGCTTTATCTCACTCACTCTCATGAAAGAGGCTGTCACAAGTTCAATTAGCGACGCGTTGAAGTGTGTCTCTGTGTGTGTCTGTGTGTACTTGTGAATGCATGCAGGTGGTCCTTGGATTTCAAGTAGATTGATTGTAGCACTCAAACTACACTATCTATACTACTTTGAAAAGGTCATCTCGCCTCTGTGTGTATGTGTTGGGTATCATGCCCGGTGTGTGCTTTTCTTTGAGTGGCTGTGTGTAGTGAATAAAATAAAATGTGGGTCTGGGAGATAAGCAGATCTACTCTGCAGCTTGTCGAGAGCATTCTCCTCATGTTGAACTGGATTATGCACCTCAAGCTCCATCGCACAGTGTGATAACCTCTAATGATTACAAATGAACCTCGCCCCTCAGATTTAGTTTACTATGTGAGGATGTAAACAGCTTGATTGTATCTTAATCATTCTTCCCAGATATAATATCTTTGTATTTGTAAAACAGGAATATATGGAGGTACTGAAGGCAGAGATATTAGGCCAGACAAAGAAACACTAAACTACGGTTATCGACGCAGTAATAAAAGTGAACAACAGGGCACAGTAGAAGTGGTGTTGCTACAAGTTTTAAAATTTATATTATCCCTTAATATGATAATAATACACTTAATATGATATAAGAACAATCTGCATCTGATGTTATGCTTTTATTGTAATGATCACTATATACACACTTTGTTTCACTGTTGTACTTGATCAAGTGACATATTTATAAAATTAGTAAATGCCTGTTATTTAGATATCAGTGTTTTCCATCTAACAATGAGACATTTTTATTTCCAAATATATGCAGACAAGCTCGGGGACCCATCTGGTGGTTTTAATTGAGCGCCTCTGTGCCTGAGTTGCATCAGTTACACCTGCTCTCATCATTCATCTCTTTACTTTGCTATTCAGCTTTGAATCCAGCCTCCCTAGGCATAAACATATTCTGTATTTCTGTGTTACTGTTCAATCAGCTCCTAATTTTGTCTGGGGGCTGATGGCCTGACATAATAGGCTGAAGATTGACCTTATTGGCAGAAGATGGACCTCAAAACAACGATGGTTAGGGTTAGGCAATAGGGTGATTTACTTAGCTTGGGAAAGACATTTTCAGCAATCTGTGATATTTTTTGGCAGAAAGGTTTCTGTTTCTGTCTTAGCTCCCCTCTATTTTCTTCCTTTTTGGCTTGTGTTGCATGGCCTTTCTAGTGCTCTCCTGTCTGATCCAACCTGATATCCTCATTGTGTGTTTTTCGTCCTCACGCCTCCAAACGAGAGTGAGAAGGAGCAAATGAGAAAGACTTGAGCTGACATGAATTCCCAGGGCCAGAATGTCTGATTGAATTAGGACAGGTGGAGAGGATATGGTGGCCAGATTAATTTCTGATAGCTGGGTGTAAATGTGCACTTGTGCATGCCTGCGTGTCAGGGTCAGTGCCATTAAATAGGAGCTGTCACTGAGTCAAGAATTGATTTCTATCCTATAAAAGAGATAGCAACATGTCAGACAAAAGGTACATAGACACAATATTTTAACTATGTTTGGTTGTGGTGGTGGTTTTTGTTGTTGTTGTTTTTAATATTTTGATATGTCAGAGAAACATTTCGGTTCCTAGCAGTATGACCATAAATCAGTTGTTGCTTTTGCTGTAGACACAGAGGGAGTGTTTGTGCATGTATGTCAATTATAATCAGAGTATAAAGAAACTGTATTTCTTTCTCTCTCTTCTGCCTTTCAGAGGTCCTTCCGTTCCTTTAGTAACGATGACCGCCATGTCATGGCAAAACACTCCACCATATACCCCTCCTCTCAGGAGCTCGAAGCAGTTCAAACGCTGGTGTCCACCGTCGAGAGGGCCCTCAAACACGTTTCTGATTGGCTGGATCAGAGCAGCTGCGATGTCGTTAGTCAGGTCGACAGCCAACCAGACAAGACAGAAGAGGATGAGACTGGCGATGAGCCTGGCGATGAGCCCAGCGAAGAAACAGAGGATTTAAGTGACAGCTACAGGTGGAGTAATGATGCTAAATATTGCAATGTAATTTGTAATCATCTGTGAGATACCTCACCTAACCAATGGACAAACAAACACGGGAATTGTTACACCCCTGCTAAAATATTTTTCATAGTACCTTATCTAAACTGCAGACATACATTTTTGGTAGCTTTATACTTGAAATCTCAAAAAAGGTTCTTGAAGGTTTTTCTATGGAAACAGGCCTTGTTTTAGTTCTTTAACTATGACTAACACAAGTCCAGTTACAACTGAGATAAACATGACCTGGATGTCTGAGAATCTTCACAGATATAAATTGAAATGTGTTTGTCCTTATAATAATAAAAAAAATATAAGGTATGTATTATATTTTTGTTTTTTCTTTAAAAACAGAGAGTCCAGCAGTGGTGGCGTGCTGTGTGGCGTGATGAGGATCGGCCTGGTGGCCAAAGGCCTCTTGATCAAAGGCGACATGGACCTGGAGCTGGTGCTGATGTGCAGAGACAAACCCACGCAGACACTGCTGGACACTGTCTGTCACAATTTACCCACACAGATAGAGGTTAGCCACACGCACACACACATATGAACACACACAAATGTTTGTCAGTGAAGCCCCATGCTACGCTTTCTTGTTCTTTGTCATCTGCTTTTGCTGACATGCACACACCGTTCATTCAGTGATGTCAGAATAATGCCACATTTACCCAACCAAGGAGTGTTTGTATTGCACAAACTACCCCAGTGTCAGAACTTAAGCAATTCAGGTACGTTTACATTTCATGAGTGTTTCTGTTTCCTACTCTCACAGCTGTGTGTGCATGGGTGCAGCTTTATGTGTAAGTTTAAAGAGAGACATCGTGAGTGTTATCCTAGGTAGACAAGAGACAGCAGCCTGTCCAAGTGACAAGCTGAGAGGTGTTTTGCTATGTATGAGTCATGTGTGAATAATACTCTCACCACTTCATCAGTGTATGTTTCCTCATTAACAAGTCATGGCGCAGGAGTGAAACTTCTGATTTTCTCACTAAAACACACACGTATAATTTGCATATAATTTTAAAATATCTATAAATTACACAGTTTTTCACTATTAGAATGCTACTAAATATTAAGTAATAACTGCAAATGTGGTAAAAACTCTTCCACTTGGGCAGCTAGTACAGAAATTACTTAATTAATTCATTTTGCCCCTATGCCTCTTCTGCACTCATTTCCTTCAGCAGTTAAGTGCTGTGAGGAGGGGAAACACTAGAAGGGTAGGTGTGTGTGTGTGGGCAGGGAGGTAATCTCATGTCTCAGCTGAGCGACCAGCAATTCAGATTTTCTCATCAGAGCCAAATGGTTGAAACTCATGTTCACTTAAGCTGTGCCACAAAAACACACACACACACATGCACATACACACATGCTTTCACTTACAATTATAGTTTACTCTGGATGTTAATCAAACCCTTACCAGAACTGCCAAATACAGCACCTAACCACTACTGTTTTTGTAAATGTAACACTTTACACCCTGTGGATTTACCTTCTTGTATCTTCCACATTAAAGGAATTCTGCATCTCACAAATCCCACTAGCCTATTTTATTGTTGTTTCAGTGTCTGGCTCATATATATTTGTCATGTTGTGACCTTGGCCTCTGACCATCCAGTTCCGTCTGTTTGATACCTGACAGAAGTTGACAGAAGAGAAGTATGAGGTCATCAGTTCTGTGCCCGAGGCAGCCATCGTGGTGCGAGCTACAACAGAGCCCAAACTCACGCTGAAGATTACCCTCACCTCACCAGCCATGAGGGAAGACGTGGAGGAGGAAGAAGAAGAAGAGGAGGAGGAGGAGGAGCTAGGGGAGGAGATAGAGAATGGGGAGGAAGGAGAGGAGGAGGCTGAGGAGGAGGCAGTGGAGGAGAAAAACGAAGAGCAGGAGAAGAATAACGGGCAAGGTAGGAACACAGAAAGGCAGTGACACTCCCTCTAACGCACACATGCACACTGAGATTCATTTTATAATATGTTTCATGTGTGACTGTATAGCACTCGGATTTTATTTTCCTTTATTTTCCCTCTTTTTATTTATTTAAATGGGACAAAGCATGTTTACGAACTTGTCTGTTGAAGGACGTGTCCTTACTGTAAATTGTACTTCACAGTCCCTTCTTGAGGCTGATACAGTAAAAGTGATTTGAAAATCCTCCAGCTGGTGGAGGGGCCATTGCATTCCTTCATTTCTATATAAAACAAGCATTTTTACATGATTTAAATTGTTACTGTGGCCACACAAAGAAGCGAGTACAGTATTACAGTATCTGAGCTTAAAGAGCACACATGCATGTAATGCAGTTCTAATAACAATCTCCATCCCCACCTTCCTCTTTTTGGGTGTAGTAGGCACTGGTTATAATTGGTTTTGGAAGATGGGACAGGGAAGCAAGGCCAGCGAAATCTATAACCAAGTGATTGCAAGCTGCCCATCCATCCTAAAGCTCCCAATCAAGTGGGCACTCAGGTCTCAGAGAGAGATGAAAAATAGCAGAAAGATTAGCCGTACATCATTCTATGTGCCACGGCAGCATGGAGACGGCTGCTCTTTTTCCTCTCCTCATACTCTGAGGAGAGCATGCATATACATTCATCCGTCTACAGGCAGGAGAAGCCATGCACACACCATGATTTCTCCTATGAGATGAATGAAGATACCTGTCAGACTTGAGGAGCATTAGAAGATACTGAAGTATGTGGGCCATTACATAATAGACCAATATTTCTACCTGGTAACGTGTGCACAAACACCAGCTGTGTGATCTATCAACACATCTTTTATTGAAACTTAAACTTTTGACTGATTAGAGCGTTCTTAACATATTACAGGGTGTAAAGAAAGGCGCATGGTCAACACATATTAGGCTATGAATTTATGCTGCAAGGTTTCTCTGTGTGCAGAATATTTTCCTGAGCTCCTCCTATTTGGATGCTGTTAGATGGATCAATAAGGACTTCTCATTTGATGCACAGTACAGTATTCCATATATTGGTATAAAATAGTGCTTGGTAATAGAATCAGTCACCATGTGATCTGAAGTTACCTGCTTCTTTTATTATCGGCATATTTAATATGTTTTCCTTCTGAATGTATATGTGTATTACATGCATGTGTGCTCTGTAAGTTCCGATACTTTACCACTCACAATGAGAGGAAGGGGTGCTGTGATAGTACTTAAAGGTACAATAGCAAAAAAGAACATTTAAATGAGACCTAAGGCAATAAGAAAGTCAGAAATACAGGAGGAGGCAGTGATAAAAGAAGAGCGAGCACTGAGTGAGGGACGGCAGAGCGTTTGAGAGAACTGTGGGAGGACAAGCGTGAGCAGGAGAAAGACTGTAATGATCCACTGGCAGCGCAGTGGTCTCACATACAGCTGGGGCCACTCTGACAAATCGTGAAATACACCATTATACTGTACATCACACAGACACATACACACCATGCCTTAGACAAAGTACTACACCACAAGAAGAGCCAGATAATATGTGATAGATGTTCTCATGCACATCTCTACACATCGCACACTCTTCAGTTTAATACCTCTTGAGGTAAGGATTTTCTCTTTACAAGGAAGTGGTGAGGAAAGTATTTACCTATCTGTGTTTTAATAAGAAACTTAAAGCCCCTTAAGGGTGTTTTATATCACTTTCAGTAGGTCCCACGCGTATAAAATTCTCTTTGAAAGCCCCACGTTAACAGCACTCATTCATATACAGTTGCATTTGATTCAGGTCGCCTTGCATGTCACAGACTTTGGGTCAATTCTCAAGCTGCAGTATGGGTAAGATTGTAGTAACTCAGCCAGTGTGGCATACTGGGCAGTGTGAATCAAATGCAAACACACACAAGTATAAGAATGTCCCTCTTTTACCAAGACAGATGCACTGACTAAACCCTGCCTTGATCCCTCCTGTGTTGCGTTTGTCTCAGACTGGGTCAAACTATTATAGTCTTTTTAGTTCTACTTTAGGAGCGCTTGATTCTGTGTTTGCCCAGACTGGGTGTTGAATTGCTTTTTTCTGTCAAATTTCTTGTATGAGCCTTTGAAATCAAGTGCATCTTAAGTAATGCAGAAGAAAAACAAACTGCTATTTTGACTCCTGCCTGGTGCAGAGCAGATCAAAATAAATGAAATCCTTTTCAGATACATAAAGGCAAGATTGATTTACCTTGCTGGGCACAGTGAAATGACTAGATGTGACTCTGAACCATGCCCACACACAGTAAATCAAACACTCCTTAGGTATTTGTTTTGGTGTATGTCTGTGGGGGGTGCTCTCCATCCCACAAAGTTGTCTCTTCCCTCGTGACCCTGGTTGCTCTCCCTCTCACTGACACGTCAGTGTTGGATGGATGTAAACCGCTAGATTGCTGTGTGTTTGATTTTCAACACGTTGGTGTATAGGAGGAACAGCGCATCCTGTGGGTGTCGACATGTGATGCGGTTAACACATGTTCTGACAGTGTTGAAAATGACACACCGCAGAAAGCATTCATCTGGCGCCTGTGAGCTGTAGAGAGTGAGCGCTTTCTGCAAGGAGAGGAGCAACTTTGTGGCATGAAGAGCACCTTGTATGTAAACAATATCCATGCATGTGTGTTTGCATGTGTGCATTCACGCACACTCTTATGTGTGTTTGCATACATTCACACACGCAAAACTCAAACACACACACTCGGCTCATGATGTGTGTGTGCGTGTGTTTTATGTTCTCTACATTGGGTTGTTATTGTTTTGTGGCAGTGTTGGGCGCTGCTGCGCAGAGAGTGGAGGCTGAGGAGGAGGAGGGGGAGGTGCTGGATAGACACAGATGTTTGTTGGCCCTGGCAGCGCTGCGACACGCCAAGTGGTTCCAGGTCGGCACCCACTCACTTCCTGTCTTCTTGCCTGATGCTTATTGTAGCCTGACGAATCACGCAGAGGGAATACGCGGTCTGTCAGCTTGCACCACATTCAGTTTAGACTAATCGATGACAGCTTTATTATTATGAATTTGAATGCACATGTCGACAGTATCACAAATTCCTAATTAAAGAGAATTGCGCTGACTAACATAGACTGCATGTTGTCATCGCGTCAGCAGTTAATTGCGGCATCACAACCAAAAAAAAAGAGACATAAGATATCAGACATTACTTTCAGATTCTTTCAGTTTTAAAATATCCTTAAAGTCTATTTTTATTACAAATGATGTGTCAGTCCGCTGATGAAATTGGATAACAGATAAATGTAGAAAAATATCGTAGGGCTACAAAAGCAATGGTTTTCTTTTTGGCTATTATGTGAACCTGTCTGCTCTGTACAGTATGCCAATGCTTCCCTCTGATTCCCTTCCCACACCTTTCCACATCTGTATCCTAAATCACTTACCTTACTGACTATGACATTTGCTAAGTGTAGAATGTAGATGTCGGGGACAAAATTCAAAGAGATATTCTTCTATTAATATTTATATAATAACATGCTTATTTGACCTAATTGAAAATGTTTATTCGCTCTGTGTGAGCTCCTGCAGTTTCAGACAGATGCAGTCACTTCATTATGATTGTGGCTTTGTGGTGTTAAGGAGGCTGTAATCTGGATGTGATTGCTCAAACACCACTCCCTCTGCACTCAGTGTGTTCCCTCCCTCCCTCCCTCTGTCTGTTTAACTGTCTCCTTCTGTCCTTTCCTCTTCTATCCTCTCTACCTTTCTCAGGCTCGAGTGAACGGGCTCAAGTCCTGTGTTATCATTCTCAGGATACTTAGAGACATGTGCAATACACACTCTGTCTGGGAACCTCTTAAGGGATGGGTGAGTCTACTGTAATTACCTGTGTTTGAGTGGCAATTCTATAAAATGAGTGTTAAAAAGGTTTAACCCCGTTTGATTTTATGTATTTTTGCATGTGTCTCTGTTTTCTTGAAGCCATTAGAGCTTATCTGTGAGAAGGCAATTGCCACCTGCAACAGACCTCTTGGGGCAGGAGAAGCCCTGCGTCGAGTGATGGAGTGTTTGGCCTCAGGCATACTTCTACCAGGTACGGAGCATGAATATCCAACTGGAAATATCCAAGAATCAACACAGCTGATAAGTGGCTGTGAGAATAGCCATGAAACACAGTCAGTATGGGTAGATACGCAGTTCTATCAGGGGTCAATTTGGCTCATTTTGTAGCCGTTTCTGTTTGCGAGGTTGAGACATTATGACCCAGCAGAGCACAGCTCTCTGTGGCAGATCATCATTAAGAGAATATCTTAATATTGAGCAGCTGAAAGGTTTCTTTAGGCAGTGTTGTGCTTCATTGGAAAATAGTCAGTTATCGAAAAGCTTGTTTCATCTGATTTATTTTTACAAATTTAGTTCAGTGATGTCACTGATACCTAATCAGAAGCATAATTAATTGTTACTGAGCACTAATGTTGCTACATAAAGTTAAGACAGCTGTGTGTGTGTGTGTGTGTCATCTTCTGTCACTTCTCCAGGTGGTCCAGGTTTACACGACCCGTGTGAGAAAGAGCCAACAAACACACTAGCCAGCATGACCGACCAGCAGGCTGAGGCTATTACCTACAGCGCTCAGGTACCCGCACACACACTGCAGCTTAAAGACACTGTTGTTATCACCCGGCTGTGGTTGCCCTGAGCTGTCACGGTGAGTGAATTAGTAAGCAACACATCTATTTACCAGGCAGAAAGACCAGACGTCTGCATGCACGGGAATCTACTCATGCGTCTGCAGGCGTGCATGTGTGTCCCCCTAGAAAAAGCTGTGTGCTCCTGCATTTCAACGATATGTGTGGGAAACTATTGCCATTGCAGGCCGTAAATCCATCTCTGACACCCTGAGGACAGTAGTTGTGTGTGTGTGTGCGTGCGTGCGTGCTGTCATGTCCTTCTTCACACACACACACACACACACACACACACTTGACTGAGCAGGGCAGCTTCTCAGCTGCATGGCTTAGTGGATCCTGAAGGCAGCCTGAACGAGGTTGGAATGTCAATAGGGATAATTGTATTGGAGCAGATACAAGAGCAGATAGGAAAGAGGGGGCTGTTCCTGTCAATGAGCTGCACCGGGCCTCATGAATATCTGAGACACTCTACCTCTCTAATGGATTTATATTAGCAAAGCCACTGTGTGCCATCCTGGTTGGCCTTCTGGTTGTTTGTGTAGATTAAGCGTGTGTAAAGTAGATTGGACCTACTGGTCAGTAGGCAGGCGATTGGTAATATAGTGACAGTGGGGTCGCTCTGGTTATGCTGCAGAATACTTGGACACCTAGATATTCATTAGTACGCACACACGTTTGTCCATGTGCTCCTACGTTTCGACCCATTGTCTCTATAATGTGTTACCGTAACCCCTTTTGTCTTCTTGCATTCGACAGCACGCTCTCAGACTCATGGCTTTCGGACAGATCTACAAGGTGCTGGAAATGGAGCCGCTTCCCTCAAATAAACCATCACAGAAATACCCTTGGTCCGATAAAGAAGGTAATGCATCTGTCCGCCTGTGTTTGAGCTGTCATCCGTGCTCTGTGTGTATCCATGCTTTTCATCCTCCTACGTGGGTGGCTTGCATGTGCCTGATTGTCTGTCTATCCAGGCTTTCAGGCTGTACGTATACATCTTTCACTGTGTGTCAGTTAATCTGTCTGAAAGCTTAGCTGGGAATTGAAGTGGACTCTTGGTTCGGTTTCAGTATCTGGGTCAGACTGAGGGCTTGTTGAGTGTTTTCACACGTGCCTTTACCTTTCTGGATGTGTTAGTTGATTTCTCTCACATTACAGCCGCCATAACTTTTTTGACATTTGCTGCTATGTATTTTTTTTATGACATCCTGGTGGTAGAATTCGCACTAGAAAAAGACATGCAAATCTCAAGTAGGCAAATTTCAACTTGGGCTTTTTGTACCTCATGATGGTGACATGGGAAAATGTTGGAGCCATCCAGATGAAGGTGCATGTAGGAAATAGGACATACATATATATCTCCATCACTGTTTGACCATTTGGACAGCTGTGTCTGTTCTGTTTATTTTATCTTCCACTTCATCAACCTTTATACTCCTCGTGTTCTCGTGTGTTGTTTGTTTTCCGTCTTTCAGTCACACACAAGTGCCCTTGTGCATGTTCATATATAAACAACTCACGTGACTAGCAACTGATTAGCAACTCTCTGTGTCCATCCACCAGGCTTAGGTCTTAAGAGACCATATGAGGATGGAGCAATGGACGACAAAGACCTCATCAAGAAGATGAAAAGGAATCTAAGAAAGGGTAGGAGACTGAAGAAAGGAAAGTGTCGTTACTTCACTGTTTATTTTGACCTTCACTGGCCTGAGAGAGAGGAAACGATTGTTTGAAGAGAGTCGGTAAAAGAATAAATACCATCTTACAGAGTTCATTCTGTGTTGGTGTAAATAGTTAGATTCTGTTACTTGCTTCTCTCCCCACTGTCTCTGCGTTTTCTGTCTTTTCTCCCCGTCTGTATCTCCCCCTCCCTATCTCTTCCCTCGCTTAGAGGCAGATCAATAGTATTGATTGGTGGTGTTTTAGTAGGCCACCCACCCGTCCCTAGCTCTTTCTTCCTACAGGGAAAAGATGAACCACAGCTAATGGAGGCAGGGAGGGATTTTCAGATATTAGCAAAAAGATGAAAGTGAATGAAAGAGAAAGAAAATAGCTTTTATTCACCATGAAAACAACCAACCAGACTGCTGAAAAGCTACAGAGAAAGATTTATTCCATACAGTGTCTCTACAGTGGCCCACTCGTTCTAATACTAGCTGGATATCTGAAACCCAACCTAAAACCCCAGTTTCATGTCTCCATTTCTTTCCCCATTAGTCCTGGACAGTAAAGCCATAGACTCTAACCAGCCAATGAACGCCCTGATGCGGTTGAACCAGATCCGGCCGGGGCTGCAGTATCGCCTGCTGTCCCAGTCGGGCCCGGTTCACGCTCCAGTCTTCACCATGTCTGTGGATCTGGACGGAACAATTTACGAAGCGTCTGGATCGTCCAAGAAGACGGCCAAGCTCCACGTCGCTGTCAAGGTGAGACAAACGAAAGAAAATGTAGTGTCTGAGTTATGTTTGCTGATTGTTTCTGGAGAACTTTCTAAGTCACAGCAGCGCGGAGACCTGTGTGCGTCTAAAAATATGTTTCTGTCTCTGGATGTCTGTCTGTGTGAGTGAGGAAGGATTGAGGTGGGCAAATCCATGTAATCCCAAAGTGGTTGTGAACAAAGAGGCTCTCCAGAGCACAGAGCTGGGATAATCCGCCATTCGCCCCATTCCTATAAAAGGCTCTTTCTCCGCATCTCTCCACCTTTTCTGTTCTCACTTTCTTTCTCTCGTGCGCTCTCCTTTGGATCTCTCTTTCTCTCCCTCAGTTTATCTCTCACCTGTGCTCCCCCTCACGCGCTCGCTGGTTACACAATCTGCAGCACAAGCACCTGTTTGGGTGGAAAGCGCGTCATTCTCCTTCTCTCTCATTTGACTGCGTATTGTTCGCTTCCATCCCTTTTCTCTGTGTGCTGGCGAGGACTTCAAGCATATATGTGACTCTTTCTGCTGCATTGTAAAAACTCTGTTGTAGCTTTTGTTCAAGTTAGATCAAACTTTCTCACGTGAGTACATGCACTTTATTTCAGTTCACTTCACACACACAGCGACTCATCAGTGTATCCCTGTGGAACACTTTTTATATTACACACATTAGTCCCAATCTGGTGTGTAATTTCAAATATTGGTTTGATGCTATGTGGATATTTTTCCTTTTCATTGTGCAAGCTAGTCTTACCTGGCTGCACTCTGCTTGTACACCTCTAGAACTGTGCCGCGTTGGCTGTAGTGTCCTCGGCGGGAATGTCCCACATACTTTGGTCTTTTAACAATGACAAAAATGTTGATTTGTTTCCTGTTCAGAACAAGCGTTACCATATGAGTTTTACTATCCAAATCACTTACTCATGCCATTGTCTCCTTTCTTTCCTCTTTATCACCCTCACCCCCAGGTTCTCCAGGCGATGGGCTATCCAACAGGTTTCGACTCAGACATGGACCCCATGAGTTCAGACGAGAAGTCGGATGGTGAGGGGAAGAGCGAAACATCCTCACACACTAGCAATAACCCAACGCACTCCTCGGACGGTTCCAACACACTTGAGGTGAGGAGTCATCTTCATTTTCCAAATGTAACTAGAGACGAAACTAAGTACTAATCCCACATCAGGCCTCTGATGTTTTTGCAAACTATGCTATCTACCACATGATGTCTCAACGAAGATGCTTTCAATTGAAATGACTAGAACAACCTCACTCCCCAGGTGCGAACTCAGGGGCCCATACTGACAGCGAGTGGGAAGAATCCTGTCATGGAGTTAAACGAGAAGAGACGAGGCCTCAAATATGAGCTCATCTCTGAAAGTGGAGGCAGCCACGACAAACGCTTTGTTATGGAGGTGAGGGTTTCATATACACACACAGACAGTAGCTGATGAAAGGTTATAAAGCATTCAGACAAGCGCAGGGCTGTGAAGCTATAAAGTAGGTGGAGGCGCATAGAGCGGCGAACCCACACGCACACAAGCTGCTCGCTCTTAGAGTCAATCAGTCAGCTTGGCTCCTGAAGCAAGACTACTCTCTGTGGGGTGTGCTGTTTTCCGACATGCCTGGCTGCTCCATCGCTCTGTTGATTGATTGGGAGGCCTGCTTGACAGTGGGGCTTCACTAAACAAGTTGTCCTGTTCAGTCAGACAAGCTGGCTGGTTACTGGTGACTTATAAATTCATTGGTTTGGATTAATCATAGCATGGCATGTTTCTTTTGTCTGATCGTGAAACCTGAAATAATCATTTGCAGGTGGAGGTTGATGGGCAGAAGTTTCGCGGGACAGGCCCAAACAAAAAGGTAGCAAAAGCTAGTGCTGCTTTAGCAGCTCTGGAAAAACTCTTTTCTGGTCCCAACGCAGCTGCAAACAAGAAAAAGAAGATCCTGCCTCAGGTAAGGTTTTAATTAGAAATCTTTCTTCACTTCCTTTTTCCTTGTCAGTGTCGTGGAACAGTTTGTCCGCAGTGTTCACTCAGCGTTCATCAATAATGTTTAAAATTGTGTGTGTTTAGACTAAAGGAGCCCTGGCAGCAGCAGCAGCAGCCTCAGCAGTAGCAGCTCAGGTAGCCAGAGGAAGAGGCAGAGCAGCCCTCGCAAGAGGAGCCTTCATCAGCGCTGCTGCACCTGGATACGTCACACCAGGTACCAAAGTGTCTGTGTTTAGAGTTAGCGTGTTCTTCAGCCTCAGTTTCTTTCCCTTTAGTTTTGCCAAACATAGTGATGGTTTTTGACCAAACTTTGGGAACTCAGTAATAAACAGTGTTGTAAGTTTCATGCAGCAAAACCACCCACTGATTATTATTCTCTAGAGATTTGTTTTGTAGGTGGTCTAACTCTGAGCCCACAGCTGTCTCGTAGAATTCAGAATGGCCAAAACCATTAAGGAAACTTGCTGCTGAAAGTAAGTTGAATTAAATCCTGTAACGTCTTCTCCAACAGGATTTGGGACACCGTACGGCTACAGCCCTGCTGCTGCAGCCGCTCCTGCGTACGGTATGTGTCGTCTGCACCTCATCGTTTTACCTTCCTTCTATCCTCCCTCCTTTCTTCTCTTATCCACACTGTCCCTCTCAACCTGCCGTAACTGTGAACCATTAATGCATAAATTAAAACCCTTGTTTCTTCCTCGCTGTCTTTTTGCTCCAAATTCTTCACTTTTCTTCAAAGTTCTTGAAATCTTGATAACACTTGAATCCATTTTTTGGTCTGTCTGTGCTTTGGCTAATATGCTACTACTAGCCAGCGAGCAGCAGCTGATTTAATCATTTCCAGACTCTAATTGTCGCTGTGGTGACACTGTCCTTGCTCGTCTTTGCCTTGACACATGCTGAACGAGAAAGTGAGCAGGCATCTTTAACGTACTGCACAGTCTTCCCTGAACCTAAATGAAATGAAGCTGCCTGTGCTGCAGCCTTATCATCTCTGTTCAGATGAGCAGAAGAGCTCATTTTATCCGCTGTTATTTAAGACGGGGAGACAGGATGCTACACTGCTGCAACACTGCTCCTGTCACGTTACTGCTGCTAAAGATTCCCGTGTTCTCACTGGTGAAAGAGCTCACTGAGCAAACACAGGAATTAAAAAAAAAAAGGGCTAAAATCTGCACAGGTCCCTGACGTTACTCGTACAGGTATTGAAAAAAATCTACAACATACTCACTCTGTCACGTTTACCTCCACAGACTGGAGCTTGTGTCGTGTGTGTACACGTGTAGGATGAGGAGGTCTGTCTGATGAATGGCTCTTATGTGCAGGGGGAAGGTCTGAGGCCCCAGGCAGACACTTAGTATCCCCCTGAGATCCCAGCAGCCCTCCACATGAAGCACACCTCAGTTTTCTTGTTTATTAGAGCTTTAAGCGTGCGTTTGTTTGGGATGTTTTGTTTTGGTCCCTGACATCCACCCATTTCTCACATACTCCTGTGAACACCGCTTTAACTGAAAAACCTGCAACTCAATGTGCCCACACAAAGCTGTGATTCTTTTTATTTTAAGGGCTATGACATCCAAAAATAAAAAAAAAAGGCATTCAGTACATTGCTTTGTGGCCGGCCAATGAAAAGAGCTGTTCAGTAAATAGCTGGCTGAGCGACCTGTGTCTGGGTGTGGATGAAGCAGAAATAGTCACTGTGTGCATCTCGTGGCCTGTTACTCATCGTGTATCTAGTTCAGCTGACCTCGAGCTTTACTTTCATGCGTTCTTTTGGCTTTCTCGTACATATTGAGACCTTTCCATAAGCGTTTCTGCGCAGTGATTGCCATGATTACAGCTGAACAGAGATCCTGTAAAAGATTCTGCATACCTCCTCCTTACTTATGATGCAGAGCTGAGAATGAGAGGTGCGGCAGACTGTCGACTGCTGGGAATATCATAAACTGATTTTGCTACCCCCCCCCCAAAAAAAACGAGGACCTAGTCCAAGTTTAGAGTTAGTCCCATTGGAGCTTATGCTTTAGTCAGAAGGGAGAGAAAAAGCACATGGAAACGTTATCTTACGGAGACAAAGCTTTCATCCTGTTCCCGGCTTTCTTGTCGCGCTCTGGCTGCTTTTGCTGCTTTAGGATTTCTTTTTAGCAAACACTACAAACTCTGGACACAGAACTTCATACTGAAGCACACAACAGCTCACGCTGCTCTGTTCTCTCTTCTGCACCTTATTACAATTTGGGCCCTAATTTAGCAACTCTGACCTTTTCACAGTCTTCATGTTCAGGCTGGTCGGATCACATGACTGCTCATATTTCTGCTTGTAAAGTATGAGTAGGACGAGGAAAACAAGGCCCAGGTCGTAATAAACTAATATAACTAACTGACTCCAGCTGACTACAAACATTCCTGTTCTCACACACTTACACTCCCTCCTCTGAGAGCCCTGTTTGTGTAGCACGAGGGCTGTTGGTTGGACGTACTCATAGTGACGTGTGTAGCGTAGTCGCCATAGAAACACTTGGTGATGTGTTGCCCTGGACTCATGCACAGCTGTGCTCTTCTCATGTCTTCCCTCTAGGTTTGCCCAAGAGAATGCTTCTGTTGCCTGTCATGAAAGTGCCAGCCTACCCCGTCCCTCACTACCACTTCTTTTAGCACAGGAGACATTCAAACCAAACGCACCTTTTTTTTTAGTCTGTTTATTTTCTCGTTGATGGGCAGAGGATTCAGGATTTCAGCTGAAGATTTGTAAAAGCGCTTTTTTTTCTCTGCTTTTTGTTTTCTTTAGCTTTTTCTCACTGAACTTTATGAATATGTAAAACTGCAGGTTTAAGTTCTTAAAAAAAACTTGAAGGATTTTTACTGTGAATTGTTACCTCATTCTTTAAGTCTAAATTATCTATATCAGCCTTTTGTTATTGTGTTTATTCTTTGCTCAGAGGAGCATAGCCTTTGCAATAAGCAAACACAACACACATTCTTTGTAAAAGACAACAATATGAGCTGTGTGAAGAATGTATAGGAATAGATTAAAAACTGTTCATAAAAGAAAGAATAAAGTTTTTCTCCTATAAAAGCTGCTTGCTTCCTGGTGTATATCTGATTTGAAGGTACACTTTTGTTTTATTAGGTTTGTTTTGGGTTGAATTTTGACTCATCAGATGATTGACTGTATGTTAGAGATTTACCCACCCAACAGATACGATGACCTTCACTTCTTAACATCTTTAATATTCCTCACACACACACACACACACAGATTCAACTTCAATCCTTCCACGTACCTCAGTTCCTCTTGTTACATCCTTTTGACCCTGAGCTTATAGATATTCAGGGAGAAAGGCGAGAAGACAATGGATGAATTTAGAGAGCTCTAGTTAGATCCAGCGTCTTGCATTCAGCTGCACGATCTCATTACCTTATAGGGATTAATATTTGTCTGCTTTCCCACAGTCATCGCCTATAGTTCATACGGAAAGAGTTGGTATGTTCTCCCTTAAGCCAGCTGCAGATTGTTTTTTTTGCAGCTCGGTATATCTTTCAACCTGACCTAGGTATCATAGGTGACCCCAAAATAGTAAAGACAAAAATGCCTCCACGTCTTTATAGACTGCATCTAAATCCAAAGTTATTCAGCTCTCTGTAGCAACACGGGACCAACAGACTTTCATACCTCACTTCAACCGTGTTGAGTTTTTGTTTCTGTACCACTGTACCGGGACACTTCTTCCATGACTTAAATATCGATTTAAAAAAGCACCATATTGTAAGTTGAACAAAAAAAGAGGAACCTGGTTAAATAAACGTACAATAAAAGAAATTCTGCTGTTTATTTTAGCAACGTGTTAAAGGTCAAATGTCAATCCAAGAGTAATGACTGAGTTGGCCCCTCACCTCATCATGGTCATCCAACCAACCTGTGATGACTTCTCCATGGTTACAGCTGTGAGGCACAGCCATTGGATGAGAGGATCTTATCCAATGGTTGGTGGAGCTCCAAGAACCTGATGTCTTACATCACCGTCTCACATGACTGAAGATTTTATTCTTCCTAACTGCGTTTCGTCGTACACGTGTGGCTAACTATGCTACGTCCACTGCACTATTAAAGTGTGTTATTCATTTGTGAATAGGCTTTTCTCTGTATGGTCATATTATCTGTAAAACATTAAAGAAGCAGTATAAGATTTGGGGGAAACACTGGTTACTTAATAATGTAAAAGCAAAGGAAACATCTAGCCTCACACCGACTGACTGAGGGTGAACTCATTAGTTTCATTAGGACAGAACTATTTGAGCTCATTGCTCCAGTTCCTTATTTACAGTAACAGACAGTTGGTTCTCAGCCATTATATCTGTGTCTGAGCTATTAATGTGCTTAATGTGCAGCAGCCTGCATTGATTTCTACATTGGTTCCTACAGTAATGTCTCCTCCTCTTCGTCCTCTCACTGCAGGTGGTCTTTTCATCGACAATCCCTTCTACCAGCCGCGGACCATCGCTCCTTTTATCATTCATCTGGGTCCTCAGGATCTCTTTTCTGACTTCTAGAGGCAGCAGGTTGTTGGCTACTCTTCACACTTGCCTGGCTGCTCACACGCCCACCCGTTCCTCTGCCTGCCTGAGTGGGCTGCCTTCTCTGTCCCAGCCGACGGACACGCAGATCTAAAACCGTTTTGGTTCAGTCAGTTCGCTGGGAAAACTCTGAGCTGGACAGCAGCACCGGCATAAAGTGTCTGTCTACTGACCAACACGCTCAAAGCTCGTCTCTCTTTGCTTTCTCCTCTCTCCGCCCAGATCATCACATCAGAGGGAGAGCAACTCTTTACGAAGCAATACTCTGATATTACGAGAAACGTTCAGCTGTGCTAAGCTGAGCTGAACGCTGGTCTTTCATATAGCAATACCCCTGAACTCCTTTTCTTCGAGCGTACTTACTTGAGAAGATGTGAATGTCAAGTGGAGTTTTACCCAACGCAGCATTGCAAAAGCTCAGTTTGATTGTATATTCATTGTATGTATGTGTGTACATGTGGCTCTAACATGACTATATACACATATATGTATGGTGTATGTTTCTATAATGATGCGTTGACAATAATATTAATATGTGATGTATTTATGTAAATATAAAATATAACTATCGTTGGTATAAATTATTTTAGAATTATAAAGTGAACTGTAACTGTAATATCACACTATAGCTTTCTTCCAATTTTCTATACACTGAGCAATTGAAGCTAGTTCTAGGAGATGCAATATTAACTTTGGTATTCCTATTAACTTGTGCTGTTAGAATAATAATGCTTCCTTCTTTCCTTCCTTCGAACCTTTCCTCTATCTTTGATGTCTTTCTGAGCCCTTCTGCTAGCTGAGGTTCGTTTACACGGCCCAGAACGGAGGCGCTCGCTACTGAGCTCGTTCATAGCTTAATCACACACACACACACACACACACACACACACACAAAACTCTTCTGTCAGAAAGCACATTTTCTCACAAGGTCTCACTCCTGGCAGGGAATACAGTTGTTACAAATACTTAATGTGTATAGTATGTGAATATACTGATGTACAGTGCGTACCATTAACACACCTTAACAACAACAATAGTCGGCTCTGTCCCATTCACCTTTGGGACTGAAAGCACAGCTCACTGACACTGACTACTGCTTGTTCACACATTCACACCCATCTCTCCACCATCCTCTGGCTGTTCCGTACTTATGTGGAAGCAAAGCTGCTAATGGCAGAAGTAGCTCGGACCTTGTTGCGCGACAGGAACGACACGTCACACACTAGTGGCTACTCAGAGTTAAAGCTCTGCTGAAGTGTTGGAACCTTGAATTGGATTTTCCTGCCTGTTCGTCACAATCAGCATCTGTGTTTAGGAAGTAGAATTTTATATTTCGCTGGTTGGTGAAGAGATGTTTTGAATCCTGGATTGGCGTTTTACCACGTGATGCCTTTCTCTGTCAATGAAGCCAGAAAATCTGACCTAAAGACTAGAAGCTCAGGTGGGACGAGATGGACGTACTGTAGAGTGTGATGGCTTATAGCTACCTGTCAATCAAGCTGTAAGCCTTAAAGCCCATTACAAACGATTGCTCAGTCACTATTTTCTCTATTACCTTAAATATGTATAACTAAATAAACAATAATCAAAATTTGGAAAAAGGGGAGTTTACGGTCGTGATCAGATTTGATTGACAGTGGCTCGTCAGTGCTGCTAAATCCTACTCGGTGCACGGGGCGCAACATTTACTGTATGGAATTATATTTGTGCCACAATTCGTACGAGCGTAACTTGATATTTTGAACACCGAAAACGTAAACCGTGCAA
>JAUMHF010000014.1:10593890-10658041 GCA_032359275.1 Microctenopoma steveboyesi | reverse complement strand
CACAGCGTAATACATGTGCCACTATTCCAACCAATCACAGACCAGAACAGGGTCAGCTGATCACCAAGATTGTCGGTTTTATGTTTTTTGTGTTCAAAATATCAAGTTACGCTCGTACGAATTGTGGCACAAATATAATTCCATATTACTGCTCTAGATTTGGCAGAATATTATAAGGTGTGTGTAGTGTTTGTGTTTTCAATGTATTTGAAATGTTATGGAACAGTGACCCACATATGAATGAGGTTGTCGAGGTGCAGCAGAGATTTCGGTGGAAGAGTTTAAGCTTCTTAGTGGTTGACTGTGTAGTGATACCTTTATTGACATATATGGTCATATATAGTAATTAGACAGCTAAATTAAATATTCCAAGCATTGCTTTTTAGTTTTTGGGTTTAATTTAAGGGTATGGGTGGAACAGCACACACTCACATAGCATTCAGAGCAAAGACAATGTGTCAGCATTACTTTTGTTTACTGAGAATTTCTGTGGAGCTCACTTTCAGCTGTCAGTCATTTTCTTTTTGTGTGTAATGGAGACGAGACAAAGTCTAACAAAATGTGCAGCAAAAGGCTTTTTGGTTCTCCTCCTGTTTGCCTTTATGTGGGCACCGGTTTGATCTTTGATTTAACAAAGCAATGAGAAAGAGACGGACTCACCGAGGCCCCAAAGTCAATTTCCAAATACAATAATCTAAATTGGAGTTAGACGGTGACAGCAGGTTGTTTAGGCAGTTGGGTTGACCAAGCTGTGATTGAGAGACGTGGAGGAAAACTAAAGAGTGTTCTGTAATTTTCCAGCTTGTGCTTGATCTTGAACTGTGGTCACTCACATGAGACATGAGACAACACGCTGCCTCCTGCTCAGGAGGAATCTGGAGGAAACTATGGTAGAAATATCTCAAGCTGACACTTTAGTGTCCTGGCTTTTCTGGATATTTAATCGGTGTTTAGATAGGAGAAAGAACTTCGCCTCACCTTCCTGACACGCAGCACCAGAAAGCTGCTGTTCTGTAAAAGAAAGAACCAGCATTTTATTTGTATCTGGATGTTTTTCATTTTTATTTACTGCCGATCTTTGCTGCTCGTGTTTGAAGCTTTTACACAATGAAGCATCTGAACAAGGATCTGGACGAGCACTTTGCTGTGAGTTTTCATCCTGGTGCAGAATTTGCTGGCAGGTGAAAAACTCGGAGCTTCACGTGTGGAAACCTACGTCACGCTTCAGCTGAGAACTTCACCTCTGCCCCCTCTCTGCCTCTGTCTCGTGCTCTCTCACTCTGTCTCCAGATGGCCCACATTAACAAGGCACACAGTCATACCTCAGTGAGCAACCTTTTCATTTCCCCTTCAGCCTCAACAGAGACACGCGAGGAGTCACCTTGACCGCTGACCCTGCCCTCTTTGTCTGTTGGCTGGACTTTGGTGCTCAAAAGAGAGGAGGCAGAGTTAGAGAGCAGGGAAACGCAGTCAGTCTAAAGATCTACAGATGGTTTAGTGGGACAGTACAAGCTGATCCATTTACGTGGGTGCTAGTCACACTTCTTCACACACTCCTGCTCCTGCTCCAACAACCTCTGAACACAACACGCACACACGCACACACACACACACACACACACACACACAGAATTCACCCTTTTTATAGACACTGCCTCTCTGTGGGCGTTCAACAACAACCAACACCTGTAATCCAAGAAGCACAAAACACACACGAGCAATACACCCACGCATTCTTTCTCAGGGCTCCCTGACACACACACACACACACGTATGCAAACAAACAAATACGTACACATGCACAGGCTCACATGTTACTGCATGTAAATATGTCAGCTGAGCACACTGAGGCGATCTTTGCTCCGCGGCTCGTATTTTACAGTGATTGTACCATATGTAGTGATTGACACGCGTGCTTAGGCCTTGTTCGTGTATTAAGGATTTGAGCCATGCACAGCTGAGGAAACGCACTCCACACTACCCCATTTATTATTTGGTGCTTTTTAACAGGACGTGTGTAGCATTATGTCTTTGAGTTTGAGTTAGTCGTGTTCAGATGCTGCAGTATATTTAATGGGGTAAGACGTCTGTGTGCTTCCGATGACTGGAGAGAGAGAACTTTCCCAGTGGCACCACTTCATCTGCCTGTCAGGTCAGAGGTCACGGGGAAAGAAAGTGATGCAGGGATGCTTTGAGACACTGTTTCTGGTTCGTTCTGCAGGGTGGGATTTATCCAGACGCCAAAGACTTTGAAGCCTTTGTTGCACAAATCTGATCATCCCAGCGGTGTCAGAAGTGAGATGCCATACAGTTCGCGATCTGATATTCACCGTCTAGACAGTCATGAAATGTCAGGTTATAAAAAACCTGCTCTCCTATGTGTAAATCCAGCCGCTGAAGGAAAACTGTCTTTGTCGTTGTTGCATTAGCATAGAAAGTTGGGCTTTATGTTTGGGAGTTGTGCTAAATTTGTCTAGAAGCAGAGGGAGAGGAGCTGCACACAAAGAGCCGGAAAGTCTTCCCGTGAGTCGCTGTGAACTCAGCACAGCAGCGGAAATAGACACGGATCAAGTTTCGACTAATGAGGCGAAGTTAACGAGACTTTACTGCTGAGCGGATTAATTTCTCTGGTTGTGTGTGTGCATGTGTGTCATCTGACAAGCACATAAATGGGAAAATGGGAAGCTACTTCACACCCATATGCGCACACAAACACACCCACACACACACACACATCATACTGCAGTTGCAATGAGCATGCTGTTGCATTGTCCTGGTTGTGGTCAGCTGATCAAGTCCAACATCCTCCAGATAAGCGGTTGGGAATGTACGCTGTTTTAGTGATTGTAGAGTAGAATGTATTTACTCATAGAGAGAGTAAACTTGCTTTTTTGTAGAGAAGCATCTATATGAAATATATATATGATACACACACACACGCATATATATATATATATACACGCATATATCTTTTAAAATACTTGTGTATGAGAGTAGTTTTGGGTACATCTGCCCTGTATACGTTCATATTACTTTACCCTTTTTTAAGTTTTGATTATGATGTTTCAGAAAGTGGCATTTTATGAGTGAAGAGGCGTGTTTATTTTCTCCTGTAAATATCATTTTTATTTTTAAATTAAAATTAAAAGAAATGGTTTTATGATGCTGTTTATGAAATTATGAAGTGATAGCTGTCCACAGAATCTATTTAATCCATTAAATGATGACAGAAGGTTTTTCTTGTGAAACGTAATGACTGCAGGTTGCGAGTCTCACAGGTCGCGCTCAGTGAGTGAGGAGGTTTCATCTGAACTCGTCTTAATTAGTAGCAACATTCACAGCAGTGATGATCTGTGGTTGTCACCGTTCTTGACATAATCTATGCCTGACGAACTAAAAATAAAACTGAGAAAGTGTTGAATCTGTATGTGAGTATGTTTTTATCTCTGATGGACTGAGGGAGTTGATGTTGGAGAATATGACCAATGAGCACATTGTTTTTTTTACAGGACACAGAGAACATAAAACAGTGAAATGAGAATTTGACAAATTAAAAAAGTGACTAAACAGAATAAAACATTGCACTTGTATAAAGCATAAAGTATCAAACATAACTGAGGCCTGTAACACAAAATCTTAATGCTGAGCTATTACATTCTCCATTATCACCATCCGGGTTTAACTTATTGCCCTGAGACACAGAAACATAAAGTGCTTATGATGATTGAGATGAAAACTATGGGACAAGTTCAACTTTTGACCTGATCATGGCCGATATTTAAAAGTCATGGAGCAGCAAAGTGTTCATAGTTCATCTTGAAGGGAACATTGATGTGTGTAAATATGCGATATGAGATATTTACTCAAACGGAGCAGTGGACATCACAGTTTGTGGCATATTCATTAGTTTATCCTGAATTATTCACACTCTTGTAATGTGCACACATGGATTCCCTTCAAATTGCTAAGGTGATTTGAGAGTCTGAGCTAAGGCCATTATACGTGAACTATTTTGGTGCACCACTCCCAAACGTAATGGTGAGCACAGTGTTTTCAATGGGTTTTAACACATGGGCAAATCTTCATCGTGGTTCCACATTAAAATGTCACATTGTTAGGCCACATTCTGTCAAGCGATGGTGATAATAGTTGTGTCATTATGTCATGTAATCACAGAGTCAAGGTTATGGGCGATAATTGGCAGGTTCGTCTAGGAAGAGTTTCAGCACATGGCAGCTCAGCAGTTTGAGCCGTCCATCACATTTAGTGCAGCACTGCTGAAGGCTGAGTCAGAGTATCCGGTGACATCTCCGGCAGCCAGCACTAAACGTGCACGGCCACAGCCGCCAGTCACGCCGCAGAGGAAATATGTGTGAATATATGTCTGTTTTCAGACAGAGAACACGTGAAATTAGTGCGTTTCTCTGAAGGAAAGCCAACGAGACAGAGAGGACGAGGATTAAAGTCTCCAGACAATGACAGTAATCCTAACAAATGAAACACTACTCAGCAAATATCAGTGCGTTGTGTCAAATGTGGCAGCTCAGATGTGGAAGTGTTTACTTTTTAGTGGCATCAGTTTGTAATTAAAGCTCATTTCTCATTGTATAACTGACAAATATGAATATGCTGTACTTACATGTCAACTCCCATCAGCACAACAAAGCCTGAATACAAAGAGCCCTACCCTTTATAGTGATACCATCCTAGACGGACGATAACTTATTCTACTTATTCTGTTTGCAGAAAGTAAATGAATTATCACATGATAAAATAACAGATCCAGGTCTAACCTGGAAAACCAACGAGACACCGTATACCACAGGCAGCTGCATTCATGGCCCAGATTCATAACTTACACTGTAAAAATAAACGACCTCGGACTGCTGACAACAACTTAGTATGACCCATATTATATATCAGCCGGTAACAGGAAACTGTGTTATACTCACAAATCTGATTAATCTGCTAGAACTCATTCTGTCCATCCAGCCACAGGGCACCGGTGCTTCTTTAGAGATAACAAGGCAGCTGACCTATGAACAACCCAATATCATTGCCAGACTAACTTTATAAAGTGGCCATAATATGCTGGATGTAGGCTCTAGATTTACTCTGGAACTCAACGGCTACATGATTCTTAAGCAAACAAAAAGTTGTAATGAACAATTAACAGCCAGAGGTTCTTAAATAAAGAAAACATATTTTGTCGCGTGTGACCTGTGTGTGGTTGTTGTAGGTTGTAACTTTGGTCCTGTGCGGTTTGTTAAGTGCTTTATAAATAAAGTTGGTTGGAATGGAAAAGAAACTTGCAGTACTGTACCGTTTCTGGTACTTCTGTCTTCTAATCTTAAAATACAATATAAAAGCTGCCTAATCCCAAATATTAGCATATGGACAATATATATACTATCAACCTGCTCCCATTTGGATCAGATTGACGGAGCCTTTCCCTCTGCTCTGCTTCTTCACCTGATGGGGATGATGTTACAGTGGGACAGAGTCCACTCAGTGTCACCAGTCAACACCTACACAAGTTTTCTACAGGAGGTTCTCATTATTTTCTCCACACTTAACATCTAATTTGAAAACCACGACTGCAGTAATCAGATGTCATGGATTAGGAAGAATCCTGTGTTTCTCTTCCCGGAGAATACCTTCAGGCCTAATTGCCCATTAAGAGAGAAATGATAGCTGAGTAATTGGATACAGCAGAGGAGTGTGAAATTTGAACTTGAATATCTTTTCTGAGCAGACAGAGGCTGCACCCTGCTCGAACTCTTCACCTGAACAAATGAGATAACAGAGGCGGGACTAGCGAGATTCAGCAATGTGGATTTCAACTAGAAGAGCCGCTACAAATGCATTTACACACAGGTAAGTGTGTCACTCGTGAGCAAGGACATAAGAAGTGAGAGGTTCAAACTAGTCTAATTACAGTTGGTTAAGAGTTATAGTGGTGGTAAACCAGGAGAGATCCTCAGAGATGTGGACATCAAGAAACATAAAGCTCAACAAAACACACTCCACTTTAGAACCATTTATGTAGATGGAGTCATGTCTGATGCTCAGTCCACGATGAGCTCTTTGGTCTTCAGGATGAGGTTATTGTCGGAGGTTGCCAGGCGGTTGCCAGGCGCTAGACTTCCTCCCTGTAGGCGGATTCGTTGGAGCTAGCGCTGGGTGCCGCAGCTGGGAATCGAGCCTGCCATCTCCGCATCCCAGCCCTCTGCCTTAACCACTGAGCTACCAGGCCGCTAAGAGATCCATCCCATCAGCGTGCTCCCTTTAGTTGCTGCCTGCTGGTTATATTTATAGCTCTGTAACACAAGACAGAACGGGGGCGGGTGTCAAGCTAAAACTGTATAATGCTGATTCTTGGTACCTCCACCGGCTGCAGTTAGCGGGTTTCTAGCTTCTTGTGTCTGCAGTCTGCAGCAACAGCGGCCGACACGGAGCCAAGATCACAGCCGTCATCATGCAGGGTGATAATTTCATAGGCCCATGCTAAGTTATAAACACTCCACATGATATATCTTAGACCTCCGAGCACAATCTGTGCACACTTTATGTTTTATACATCGAGGCTAAGGCAGAAAATAGCTTATCCCAGACACAGATAACAATGCAGCCATAAATTACGAAGGTTGCTCTCTGAGGGAGAAGATGAGAGATAGAATTGGAGCCAAACTAAGTAAAGGATGTGAAGAGATTTCCATGCAGCTCCAGGGGAAACGGCTTGTTCAATTGGCCGACAGATAAAGGCCGTTTTCACAAGAAATAATTAGCTAGAAGAAACAGGTTCAAAACGCGGGGGCGTCTAGAGTAGTACTCCCAAAAGAAGACTTAGATTAGTCTTATTATAACAGCAGCTCCTCCTCCTTTCCAGCTGTTAGAGAGGAAACTACATTTAAAGCAGTAAATAGAAGTGTTAAAGGAGCTTTGAGTGCAGGAGATGGATGAAGGTGTAAAACCAGCAAATGCAAAAAACGTATAACTTGAGATTTTTCAGATGTTTCAGCGTGCTACTGTCGTCTCATTAGGAAAATTCACAGCACTAAGATTTCGTGTTTGTAGGATGCAACAAAGGAGACAAATACCTTTGTGTTGATATCTTTATAATGAAGTATATACTATGCATCATACACTATTACAATTTTCACACGATGATAATGCTTTGTTGTTGGATGATGAAGCTACGTTTGGGCGTTTAATTAACCAAACAGCAGCCGGGAGCAAAATAAACATTGAAAACATTGTGAATTAAACTGTAGCACGGCAGCAGGTAGGTAGGTACAAATAGGCAACATTAGTTATAGTTAAAGAGTTCAAAATCATAAACAAAAACTCAATATTATACATACAAACCAGTGCCTTTAGAGGAATGAACCTAGTTTCTTTCAAACTCATCTGGACTTTTTGTCCAGATGAGTTTTATTGAAGTATGTACTGAAACTGGAATATTGTTGAGCCCCATTTCCACTCAGGTAAATATGGAAAGATTGACACTTTTGAAACAACCGGGTTCCCTCTGCACTGATTTATGTTTTGCCAGTTTGACCCCTGCGTCCTTAAACCTCTGTTAGGATTCTAATATATGCTCCTGGTGCAGCGCTACACTCCTGGCATTTGGCATTTGCACGCTCAGTGGACACACAAAATGTTTCACAGGGATTTTGCTCCACGCCGATTCGATGAAGTCAATCATTTAGCCGTAGATCATCTTGTGATCATCCTGTTTCCACCTCATGCCAGAGTTGCTCGGTTGAGCTGAGAGCAGGCAGCCAGAATGAACACGGGCTCGTGTCATGTTCCTGGATCCATCTTGACGTGACGAGTGCTTTGTCACACGGCCGTGATTAAAACACTTTCCTCACTGTAACATGCACATTTTACACTGGACTCAACTCAGGCTTGAGCCTTTAGTGACGGTTCTGAAAATGTTGCATCATGTAGCCTTTTCCAATCATTGATCGCCTGCCTGCTCTCGCCTCATCCTCTAGTTCTTACAGTAAATGTCAGCGATGGAAGCGTAAGACAAGCGGACATAACCCAGTCGCACACTCAATCAATCAAGGCGTGCTTCTTTTTTCACCGTCCTCGTCCACCACTAAAAAAGCTGTTGATCCCGGTGGAGAACATGGAGAAAGCAGATGTTTGCCTAAGTGGCCACTAAGTGTTCTCTCTCTTATTTAATTTCATACACATAATAAATATGTAAAGCTCTTTGAGGTGAAGCAGGAAACGATCTGCGTGCGCGTTGACACATTTTCCTTCAATGTTCTTCCAATCGTTGCACGAAACTGGGGTTAAACAATGTTCTAACATACATCGGTACACGTAGGGGTTTGCATGGTTCAGAGCTTCTTTTTTCTCAGTTGTGTTGTGCAGTGAGATCAAAACCAAACAAGTCTCAAACATGTTTTATGTGTGTGTGTGAAATTGGATATAAGGACAGTTATGCTGCTGTAGTGGGAGGCACGCCAGCTGTTACGCTTCTGTTTTTACTGGAAATTAAATATTCATATCTTCTAGAATCATTTTCATCAACCTTCAGATCAAGGCTTTGTCAGCAAACTTTTCTTTAGCATGATTCATATACACATTTGAACGTTAAAGGAAACTGGACAACCAAGAAAAGCTGCTTTTCCCTCGCAGGCATGCACACATTCATAACCTTAGTGCTTTTTCTTTCCCTCTGATTTAACATACAGACTCCTTTTCTCTTCCTCTTATACACACAGTTTAACATTACGTCTGTTAATTATTTATGCATTCAAAAACACGCATGATCACCTGCGGCTCGACGTAAGTGATCAACATAACACGTAAGAAACAACATAAATCGCGCACTTACACTCGCACGCATCCTCTTTACAGAAGCACACATGTACATACAAAAGAAAGGTGTCGTTCAACATAAATTAGAAAAAGCTCAGTTCTGAGAAGGCGTCTGTTAGCTCTCGTACCTAGAACAAAAGACTCACAGGGACTGTGGGTGTGTATTTCTGTGCCAGTAGTTTAGAAGGGGAGCACGCAGAAGAGTATAGAAGGACGAAGGAGCGTTTGCTCAGCTATCCCGTGTGAGGACAGTCACAGTTCAGATGTCCTACCTTCCTTCTGCGGGTCTAGAATATCAGCAGTATAAAGACAGAACTCTTTTTTTTATGCTTTTCTTTTCTGTGAGCAGTGGAAGCACATGGTTTCTGTGGGCGAAGTGGTACCAGTGTACTTCCTGTTGCATTTTTCAACCCCTTCTCATCAGCACGGTCGGCTGTAGTCATTTGGGGCGGCGAGGAGAAGAGTTGTGTGCAGGTGATTAGATTGGAGGGGTAGGGACGAGGGAACACAGGGACGTTTATAAGTGGAACATGTAACACAGTCTGTATTTATGGTCATGTAGGGATTTGACGGTCAGTGTTCAAGCTATGGCCCAGCTTCAGGAGCAGAACTGCACCGGGCTCCAGACATGGTCTGGGTCAACCTGGGTGGTTGTGGTTATCAGGTTAGGCGGTCTCCTTGCCCTGGGTCCCAGTGACGGTTTTAATGGAGCTGAGCGTTCGGTTAAACCAGGTCTTCTTGGCAGCCTGCACCTCGTTGAGGGCCAGACCCAGGTGGTGCTCCAGGTCCTGGTTGAAGTAGAAAGAGAAGAACTATGAACCTCTAAGAGCTGATCTATTTTTATAACTTTATCTCAGTCATGATGTGAAAAGGACTAGTGTGTGTTAGTGTACCTGGATTTTGCACTCCGCTTCCACCAGCTGCAGTTTTGTCTGGGCCAGTTCCAGCTCCATCTCTCTGAGCTGGTTCTTTAAACCCTCCTTCTCCTCGTCGGTCTCCTCAGCACCTCCAGCAGGTGCCGTGGTCACAGCAGCCCGTACTCGACCCTCTTTGTTGAAAAGACTACTGCACTTCTCACAGCCTTCCACCTTGGACTAGGATTTTGGAGGAAGAGAAGGAAAATAAATTAGGTAACTTACATCTTGATTCTTACAGCGTTCTCCAATGAGAAGTAGTGCTGAAAATGTTTGTAGCAAGGTAGGGCACATACCAAACTAGTAACCACTCCCAATATAGATGTAAAGATTTGTTGTCCATTCATTCTGTGTGATTGTTTTTGGTACTTTTTTCTTGATTCTTGGTTAAACACAGTAAACAGGGTTGGTTACTGTTGTTAGCAGGTAAAGAACAACACTGTTTACTGTGTTTAAACAAGAATCAAGACAAAAGTATCATAGATGTAAAGGATGTCACATGGTGAGTCTCTCCGTGGATATTGCTCCCCAGACCAACATTGGACCACCACCGCACCAATCACACTGAACAATGTTCCAGTCGAGCTCCATGGTGCTGGGCAGTGAGTACAGGGCCCATTAGAGGACGTGGGGCCCATTAGAGGACGTGGGGCCCTCAGGCCGCCTTCATCTGTTTCTAATGTTTTGGTCAGAGACATTCACTCAGTGGCCTGCTGCAGGTCACTTTGTAGGACTCTGGCAGCACACATCCTGTTCCTCCTTGCAAATACTGGTCCCACTGATACTGGAGCTTCATCGGCCCTGTCCAGCTCTCCTACAGTAACTATCTCCTGGATTCTCCTCAGTGCTCTTGAGCTGGGAGACACAGCAAACCTTCTGGCAATGGCACCTATTGATGTGCCATCATTGAGTGAACATAGAAATGAAAGCAGGATGTTCCTTCACTTAAAGTCTGTCTCCTGGCTACCAGATTTGCTCAAAGCAGGATCACCTGGGTCCTGTTCAGGAGGCCGCTGCAGACAGATTAGTGCCTCAGTTTGCACTAGCAAGTAGCACTTTACAGTCAAGAATCTGTCTTATCGCACTTGTTAGTTGACATGTTCCTTTCAAATGAACATTTCATAACAATATTATTTTTAATCTGGGCTGAACTGTCAGCTGAGTTTTAAAGCTGAACAGTAATTATACATAATGTTTCTACAGTAGGCTCATCACTGCGGTAGTGGATGGGAGCATTAATGAAGCTGCCCGAGCAGAAATAGTTTTGAAACAGCGCTTTAGTGAATAAGTATGTCGATATATTTAAACATTTCTAATTAACACTGCTGTAACTTACAACTATGCTGCATATGTTATCAAGTGCTCATCACCACTCCCCTTCATCAGTTGTTACTGCAATTACTGAAAGTTTACCTCCACAATACCTGCTACACCCTTCACAGAATCTGTCCTTGGTGCAGTAAACCTTTTTTTTTTTGCTTGTCCTATTTTCCAGCTACTGTTCATGAGAAAAGTGTGCATGAGATCGTCTTCCATGAAAAACTCTGTCTGATACATTTACAATTTAAATGACAAATACTCAGACTTTTACTGTACTCTCATGGGTCACTGTGCGTGGCCACTTTCTTTCAGCCTTCTAATAATTGAAGAAAATAGTAATTAACTTCAAATATGAGCTGCAGATATCAGATCTTGAACATTTTACGTTTAATCTGACTAGAATAAACCTACACATAGCAGCCACTCATAATGTGATACTGTCTCCACGACAGTCATCCAGAGTCCTTAGAGCTGTAGTTAAATCATTATTTCAATTAGTAACTGTGTAGGACACACACACGCACGCCCACACACGCACGCGCACACACACACACTCCTCCATCTCTGTAATTATGCTTCGTAATATGATGCAGACTGTTCCTGCACAGGATGTGTTCAAGGACACACGGCAGGGTTTCAAAGTGTTTGCCTGCTTGTGGGAGTAGAACTCACCCGGATTTTCTCCAGTTCTCCTCGGGTGGCTGTCTGTTGTTTCTCCAGTCGTTCACTTAGCTGGGAGCAGATCTGTAGGATCCGGGGAGATGTTTACAGATCAGAGTAAGCACATGCTTTCATACTGTTACGGACTGTCTGGCTCCGTCCAGCTATTATTCACTACATCCACAACAACGTGAAACGATTTGACGATTGCAGATAATCAACAGTAGATGTATTTAGATGCATGTTTAAATAACTAAAACATTTCCTAACGTCTGTCTGTAGACCTACATTATCAAACATGACCTGCAAACACTCACACAAAAAATAATACATCAAACTGTAGAAGTACAGTAAATTTACTTCCACTGTTCACTAATTACCGCGATACAATAAATTATGCAATAAACACTAAACTGGGAGCACAAACAGAAGTAAATTACTCTCTGCTTCCTCCCACCACAAACAAATGGTAATTGGTTTTCAGGAGGGTTTAAAAGTTGTCACTTTTTATGGAGTGTGTTTAGTGGAGCATATACTGTACACACACACACACACACACACACAGTAATGTCTGAGAAAGACTTGAACTGTGTCTTAAGGTCTGTTATGATTCCGTCTCTCCTGAACATCCTGCACTAGCTGGTCCACAGTGTCCCCAGCTCTGTCTGTGGCTCTCGGTACAGCATATCAGAGACTTTATCCTCTTACTCTAAGTCCATTAGTGGCGCAGAGGATCCTGTTTTTCCAGCAGTACTCAAAGGACATACATCCCTGCATAAACGCAATCTATTTTTCTCCCCTTCTCCTCCTTCTACACCTATAACATAGAGACACCCACACACGGCAGCTCACTGATAAACAGAGAGATCAATGTGACATGAATCATTCTAACAAGTACAGTGGGTCATCCCACCTCTCTGCACACAGACATCTTTCTATCCGAGCCTGCTCTCTGCAGCATGTCTCTTCCTCCTTTTCATTCAGAGATCAATCTATACATCTGTGCGTCTTTAGCCAGGCACAAAACGCTCCTTCAAATATTAATGCAGAGCAGCTGACGCGTTAACTGTAGCAACTCTTACACGCGCCACATTAATAAATAAAGAAAACTTGTATGAAGATTGTTTTGGCGTCATAATATTTTACAGCAGAATAAAATATAACGAAATAACTAACAGAGCCTCGGGGGCACCAGCGCTGGCACATGTTGCTGTACCTGGCACGTCCGCAGGCTCCGCTCCTACAACCGAGTCTGCAGAACAAAGCCCAACACCAGCTTCACCGACAACAGACGTTTCTGTGTCCTCATAAGGTGGAGGGGCAATTAGCACATAAAGCTTTTTTGGCTCTTATCCCACAAAGGGAAACTTGGCGTAGGAACATGCCATGTGAAGAATCATTTGAGTTATCTGGGTTGGAAAACAATGCGAGCTATTTTGGGTATTCCTCAACTTGTCAATCCCAGAGGACTGAATGCTGCTGTCCTCCCTCCGCTCTCTTCTCCACAGACTTCTCTTCATTTTCCCTCTCTACATCTATCACCCTCTTTCTCTCTGTCACAGAAAGAACTATTTTTGATGAAGCCCCATTTTTACACTTGGCTCATCTCAGCACAGCCCTGCGCTGCGTGCTAGCCATATAAAGGCAGCTTTCACTCATACTACACGAACACACACACACACACACACAACAATAACACACAGCCTTCAAATCCTGTCTCCTCCATGATAGCACTTGTCGCCAGTTTTAGGATCTGCTGTCAATTCCAATTTGCTGCCAATATTTTTAGACTCAGGTGAAGTTAAGGTCTGTTTCTAAATGAGTCTTCCTGCTATTTATGTCTGTCCGCACAGGGGGTGATCTGAGCAGGACTGTTGCATAATGTCTGCGCTGATGGATGTACTACTTGATCTGGATAGGGTTATATTTAGGCATTAAGTGACAGGATGAGATCTGAAAGGATGAAAATCACTGTAAGAGGAATTCTAAATAAGTCATCAAAGACTCTGGGTTCAGCTCAGGGACAGTTAGTGAAATTTGACATTTCACAAAACAGATAAATGAATGAAAACAGACAGCTCTTGTGTTATTTTTAAATATTTGTGGCTTATGTTGCCACAGTAATGGCATCAAATATGAAAAGACAACCCAAATAAGGAAAGATAGGTTAGATAGAGAGCTAGTGATGTTCAGATGTTCACTCCTCAAACATCCAGAGTTCAGGAGGACGCCCATAAAATACAGGAGGACAGAAACAACTGCCTTTCTCTGAGGAGATGTTCAGACAAAACGAAGTTGCTTTGTCTTGTGTTCTTTCATTTTTTGGAACGACAAGTTTTCAATCAAGCAACATTTTTAACATCAGAGAATGTTAAATTACGCGTGAGCGGCCAAACCCAGGACGATCCTTACATGTGCTTCCCCAGATTAGTGAGCTTTCTGTTTTGTTTGGTTTTCTATAGCACATCATAAATTAAAGGATAAATAATTATACATGTTATAATAGATGATAAAGCTCTGGAACTAGTTGACGTTGATGTCAGACTGTCGAGTGTTTTCTCTCCTTACTCTGGCTCCCTGCAGGTTATAGGGTTGATTTAATTTATTTTAAGGAGCTCCTGGCTTTATTCCAGATCTAGATCCATACGGATCTGTGTGTTGCTTGAGATATAAAGTAGACAGCATCCAACATTAAAACTACCGTGTACACTGTTGTAGATATTTAATGTAGTATAAATTCTTCGGGGTTGAACTGTACGGTACATACCTGTTTATATTCTCCGATGATGGAGCCGTTCTTCTTAATCTCCGATTCCGATTTATCAAGTTCTCGTCTGCACATCTCCTTCAGCTGTGGAAACACACGCGCGCACACACACAGATATCATTAGGCCGCTGCAGGGCAGAGAACAAGGCCCCAGAGACTGTGTGACTGCCATGAAATGTAAAGAAGACAGAGAAAGGTATTGGCAGATGTGAAGCTCAGGACAAAGTCACGTCCTCCGTGCAACCTGTACACAAGCTACCCAAGCACATAAATCACTCACAGCTACACCTACACCCTCAAGAAGACATCTGAAGGACAGCACTGAACACACATGGGACACACAGGACAGAGGCTTTGCCCTCCACCACACAGGGATTCATCACTGAACTCATGAAAATCAACATCAAAGATGAAGAGACGTTGAAGGGTTGAGTATGAAGAGTTTGCATCTGCATAGAGGAGACAATCGAGTTTCCACTAATTATAGTATACGAGCAGAGACTTCTTACACATGCAGAGGCGTGGAGAAAACAACATGGATGAAGTGTGGAGAGATGTAGATTTAGTTGTAGAAAGAAATATATACAGGGAAACTGGAAGACATGCAAATAGAGCAACAGATGCACAAGTATTTGCTAAACAATTTGTCTAAAGGTTTGACAGGACTAAATACATCAAATATAGGCTCAGTGCTACTACCTCAGAAATATATAATAAACTACAGTCCAAAAAAGTAGTTAGTTACAGTAAAATCTAGCTAAAGACAAAGCTCATGCCATGACGCTGGAGGTTTGTCTTCCAAACCTCATCCTCATCCTCGTCCTCATCCGCAAAAAGACGTTAATGGTAAAATAATGTGTGAATGAAAACCTGCAGACAATCGACTCCGTCCATAACACAGATGGCTCCGTCACAGCTTGCCACATTAATATTGCACACTTCCTGCTATGTGGTTTCTCTGAGCCTTGGTCAGCAGATTTAAGCTTCTTCTTTTCACAATAACTCATTCTCCTGGGAATCTCTTCTGAAGTAGCGCCGATGCTTCCCCACCACGTGTAACACAGTGTGCCACATGAGATTTAAATGTTTATTTTAGACATCTGCGGGGCTCAAGAAGAGCTTTTCCCGCACATAGGCTGAATTTGGATGTATACAGAAAGAAGTGCTTCTTTGTTGGCTCTAACCTGTGCAGATTCTTCCTCCAGTCTTCTCTTCTCATCCTCAGACTCCACCAGTTTCTGTTTGGTCAGCAGCAGCTCTTTATTCAGGGCATCTGCCTTCTCCTCCGCCTGACACGCACACAGACACACACAAGACAATATGACCCGATGTTTATGAGGTCATTGAAAGTTAGACATGCCCTACTTTCATCTGGGTTTCTCTCTGAAATCTCTCCTTTCAAGAAAGGTCAAAGTGCGATGCACATAAACATGCACTCTCTTCCTTCACACACATTCTCCATAGACTGTGCAAATAAAGGTTTTGCTACGTACAAATACACACTTACTCTTTCGCTCTTGCACAATTGTTGCACAACGAACCACATACTTGCCTCTGTTAGGTAAGCATACAGAAGTTCCATGTGAACAGATAAAAACATATTCTTTGGCTTACGTTGTCGAGGTCTTTGCGCAGGGCTATCTTGCTGCTAACTAGTTCATGTGCCAGGTCGTCGTTCTCCTGCTCCAAGCGCATGTTGGCCTCTTGTAAGCGGCGGTTCTCCCTCTAGATAGAGAGACAAATGTCAGTGATGAGCATGTGAACAGGGAGAAAATACGGGACACGAAAGAGGAAGGACAGCGAAGAGACAGCAGCGAAGGCAAACGAGTTCATCGAAAAGCTTCGCGCATGAATGTTTAAGTGTCTCTTCCTGGAGCGAGTGGCAAAGTTAACAGCGTGTTAACGGTTTGTAAAGTTTAACTGACTACGAGCTGTTTGTACGTTGACAGGAACACGCAGCCGCGTTAAACCGACATACATTCAAAGATTTCATTTCAGAGCACGTGAATTTTGCAGCTTACTTCTGGTGCTGAATCTGTTCTGGTGTTTCACAGATGAATGAAATGCAATCGACTCATCGTCTACTAAAACAGGCTGATAAAATCATATCCGCACTGGTAGCTAAAAACATCTTGTGAACACCTTGTGACACACAAATGGTTTTGCTCGCTGGAAGCCATTGTAATTGATGATCGTGTACTGTATGCAACCAACCCGTTACCCCCGATATATGACATGTACAATTAATTGCTTTTTTTTTTATTCTTAGCGCCATGCAGTTTTTCTTTCCAGTATAAGGACTGTCAAGGTCTACACAGAGAAAAAAAGATTCTGTTCAGTGGATGCGTAAGGTGGCTGTTGATGATGACACTGACCGATACATTCACAGGCCGCTTTAATGTAATACTGCCGTACGAGTAGTAGTAACACAATCCATCTATCTACATGACAGAGACACCAAGTTACACGACACATTTGGTGAAAGCTAAATACAGGCTCATGCTTAATGTCCGCGGGTTGACATTTTGTGTTTACGTCTACCTCGTATCTCTCGATAGGGGCCTCCTGCTGCTCCTGCTGTTCTCTAATGGTGTGGTACTCCTTCTCCAACTTCTTGAGCTTCTTCTGGCTGATCTGTGTGGTAGTAGGGGAAGACAAACAAAGGACTGATCACACATATGACACACATACCCTACAGTTTTCTTGAGGTTTGTATTTTTACTTTGACAACTGATTGAATTATTACACTGTATAATTAACAAACTCACATGTTTGTGTATTTATCCTTAAGGACGTTTCTGTAGGTTTGGTTGTACTCCTCCCCCATTTAAAAATACACACACTTGAAGGCAACATCGGGGTCTTCTGCTTTACCTTAGGCCGTTTTCATCTACTCTGCACTCAGCATGAAAGACAAAGACACCCGACGGCGTCTCCAATCTAAAGCACACTTGCTGTTTGTGCAGCTTCTGGTTAATGCTGCACCATCAATGCACTGATCCCAGGTTTAGTATGACTACAACACACCCAATGATAAAATAGTAGTACCAGAACAGCGTGACCTGCACGTGGTCCTTCTCTGTCTGTGTGCGGATGATCTCAGAGAACATTTGTTTATATGTTCTGCTCTGTAAATGCAAGACGGATGACAACGTGACATGGAACAGGAGTTCATTGGGGCACGACTTGCCTCATCCCTCTTCTTTTTTTATTTCATCCTGTCATGTGGCCTTGACAGAGAGCTCTTCAGAAGTTACTACTTAGAAAAGCAATTAAACTGCCGAGTGTCCCTGGCTCTCTGAAGTACAGACATAATTTAAAGACATCAAATATTTGGACTGGCTATAAATGATTGTTTTCTGAATGTACACTACACTAGAAGAGGTTCACATACAAACACCTGTCCTCTCAGGAGATGTGAAGATCACTCTATGCATTTCTGAACTAGTAAACATCTTATAAGATTGCTTACGTGTGGTTGCTTTATTTCAGCAAAATAAAAAGCACCACTTGGAAAATCTTTTTTTTTTTACACAGCAGCTATTAACTGAATAAAAGATCAATGTAAATATGCTCAATGATGAGAAGAGAAAGTTAAACTGGCCCATGTTGTTGATTTTCCCTTCAATTCCCAGGATGATTTGCATATATCAGCCCTAGAGGTCAAATCAAATGACTGTTAGTAGGTAAATTAACTATTCACAACAAATGAGTCCAGTTTAATGCTTTTCTGGCTCCATTTCCCATTTTAGCGTTCTGATACATTCTCAATTCAAATATTAACTACTTAAGAGTTTTTCTCTTATCATTAACAACCTGAACTCACACAGATATAAAACACCGCCATCAGTGTACTGTGATTGAATAGGTATAAATTCCCAAACCTTACAAAAACATTTGTCTTTGCTCAGCTTCGGATGGTCAAGTGAGATAAGGTGAGCTTTATTTTACACCAACAGGGAAATAAATAAACAGGCAGTACAGCACAGCAAAGGAGCAACATAACACAGAGTGGGGACTCAACAGATTGAAGGGTCAAGGACTATAATATTTGACCTTAACCAGTACATCTATTCAGAAAACCTGATATATATTGTCCCATCAGTTTCAGATACCATAATATCAAAAATGTTTATGAAGGTAGTAGATTAAAGAGTAAAGATATCCAATGAATAAAAAAAGTGAGGCTAGCCACATAAGAAACACCCAGTGGCTGTGTCTCGAACCCGTCGCTTAACCCATCGGGCTATCAGGCCCGACACCAGTACTCATCAGCTCATGCTCAATGTCTTCATGATTTATTTTAATCACTGAATTTTCCTGAGCCGGAGGAGCTCACCGTGCATCTCCTTCCTGCTGCCCCACTGTCGTGTGTGTGTGTGTGTGTGTGTGTGTGTGTGTGTGTGTGTGTGTGTGTGTGTGTGTGTGTGTGTGTGTGTGTGTGTGCGCAGCATAAGGGACAGAAAACATGCAAGTGTTCGCTGCATCTGTTCTGCACCACTAGAAATTCAACAGTGGCCCCTACTGGTACCTTTGTATCACTGCTAGACTACAAACCACTATCCCGTCATTCATCTTAGACCACTGAGAAGTTCGTATACACTGCATAATATACTTTATTCTATTCTAATTTAGATTTTACTCAAGCTGATAATACAGTTGTTAACAGTACTTGAAATCCTCAGATTTTGGAATATTGAAAAGCTCCTGCATAATATTAATAATAGTGAACTCAAACTCTTTTCTACAATACTCTAAACTCACCTTCATGCTACAAGCCAGCTCCATCAGCTTCTTAGCATTTTCCTCAGAGCGGTATCTTTTTGGAACAGGGACACGAAAGAACTTGAGAGCACCCTCAAAGTCTGTTTGGATAAGATCATCTTTTGATGTCTGTGGGGACAAAAACACATATGTCAATCAGGCACACAATTATCCAAGCCACAGTATTCAGCTGAGCAGGGATTGGTTCCTTTTGTTGTTACGTGAAGTAACGTGAACCTCACTCGTTAAAACAGACTCCACCTGCTCACATGTGTTGGCACTTCCTGTTGGCACGTGCAGTGTTTCCTCAAAGCTCTGGTTGTCAGTGTCGGGCTCTCTCTGTGTGTACGTGTGTGTGTGTGTGTGTGTTTGTGTGTGTGTGTGTGTGTGTGTGTGTGCGCGCGTGTGTGTGTGTGCGTGTGCGTGTGTCTTGCCATTTTTGTGTGGACTAGCTTACCTTCAGAAGCGCCAGGGCTACGTTAAAAATCACACTGATGCCCTGCCAATAAAGAAGACGAGTCACTGTCTGGAAGTTGATTCATCAGAATTGTGAAATGTTTCAACTTTACAAAACCATCCAGTTGCCAGGACTTAACTTCCCGTCAAGAGTCATTACTACCAATTCAGAAACAGATTTGAACTGTGGAAGTTTTGCATATCTACATTTGCACAGTTTCTCTTCCCAATCTTATTTGCAGATGATCTGTTTTGTTGTAAACGAATAAGGATTTGGCTGGTCAACATAAAAAAAGAGGTCATCTTTGTATTTTAGTTACATAACTTGTTATTAAAAATATCTAAAATAGGTTTGTTTGTGTAGAATATTGTTAGTACATACATTGAATGAATTAAACTAGTAGAAACTTAAGTCTGTAGCATAATAAAATGTGAATTGTAACCAGTAAAGTCGTGTCTGTGTTCTTCTTTTACTACTAACCTCACACAGTAGCAGGTCAATGATATGGAAGACCATGTAAAGAGGGAACTTGGCTGTGAAGAGGGTGAGAAACCACTGAGATGCGTACATATGAGCTTCCAGGCCGAGGTTCAGGAAATGGTTGTACAGGTCTGGTATATATTCCTGTTAAAGACAGACATAAAGCAGGAAAACAAATTAAAATATGGCACAGGGAGAGGGAGAAGTAGAAGAAATAAACAAAGCTAACCCACACACCTGCATGAGTCTCTCAAGTTGGAAGAACTTGCAATGCAGATCCTCAAAGTTCTGCTTGAAAAGGTCCCTGAGCCCGTAATCAAACATGATTTTGACCAGCACGCTGAAAGCTTGCTCCTCAGGCATCTGAAGAAGAAAACCAACCCAGTGCTTTACATCCTAACGAAGCTTGACACATGAATATCGAAGGAATAAAACACTGCTGAAGTTCTTATATGAGTCATTAACATGGCGATACAGTCTAAGATATTCTAAGATTAAAATGTTCATTGTTTTTCCACTAGGTGGAGGTGTTGATCTGTCTCTGGACTGCAGAGGTACGTCAACATAAGACACTCTAGAGTTGTTTTCAGACATCCACTGCCACCCTGAACTTACACAGACATTACCCAAAAATGAATATACAACCTTCACGGTTCAGGACATTTTAAATAAACCAGGCCAGTCAGCCAGCGTTGTGAATCATCAATTAAGATACCGATGTCAATTCAAAGCAAAACAGTCTCTTAGAGAAGTTTGGATTTTTGCTGGACCCTGCTGATATGTGAACTCACGTGCAGCAGCAGCACAGCAGCCAGAAAGGACTGTCCCTGGCAGTAGCCAATCTCTTCATCGTAAACCGAGTAGGCCTGAGGGAGAAGGCAATAAGAGACACAAAGCAACTCAGATCGCTGTGGACACCACCGGATATGAAACACAAATTTAAATCAAACAGTAAAAAACGAACGACCACAATAACAATTAGAATAAATGTTCAGGTATTGCACTGATAGCAGGCTTGACTTAGGTGATACGTGCTATGGAGAGTAGCATGACAAATGGAAAAAAAGGAAGGAAATGTTGCTATAGAGGAAATAAAATGGAAATGACGAAGGAAGGAGCAAGTGAGAAAATTAGGAACTGGCTGCAGTGGCCTACTAAGCTACAAACACAAATAATGAGTCCAAGTCAAATAGACAAAGTGTGGATCAATCCACGCAGCAGAAAGGGAGGGCCCACTGAATTATTCACACACACCTGAGGAGGTGCTTGTCTGGGAAGAGATGGATGCCCTCACCTGAGTTATACATAATGAATGCAATGAAAACGAAGAAAAAAATAACACTGAACAAACTGCAGCCAGGCTAATTAGGCGTGAGTGTGGAACGTCAGGTTGACATGTGTGTCTTTGTTAATACGCTCGCTTTAAAGAAAGAGAGCGCCGGCATTTCATCATCACCAGTAAATATGTACGAGAAGCTGCGGGATTCGCTGCGTATATGGTTACATGCTGGTGCGTGAGGTTTAGTTGTGCAACAGGTGTGTGTGTTTGATTAGAAAGTTTTTTTGCGTCCCTAGGCAGGCAGTGAACTCGCTGCACTACCCAGAAACAGTGCAGTTAATTAATAATACCTCCCACCACTCCACAAACTCTGTCGTTGCACCAAATGTGGAGCTTGTGTGATTACATAGTAATTATTATTGTACAATGGGAAACGTGATTCAAATTCACGTGCAGATTACTAGAAGTGGTTCTGGCAGTGAACACCACTGCTACCAACTGTTTACATCACACCCTCCTAAAAAAAGTAAAATTAGAAATCCCAGTATTTATGACCCTGAAGTTGTAAATGTCAGAAAATATTTTATTATAACCCCCATAATAATTGAGGGATAAATTAAGCTGCCTCTTGTGGTATAGATGGGAAGAAAGAAACATGCAGATTTGTTTCTGCTTCGTGCTATAGCTTTATGCACGTAGCTATAGCTAAACGACCACACAGAAAAATAAATGTCAATGTCTGCAGACTAATGTGCGTGTGTGTGTGTGTGTGTGTGTGTGTGTGTGTGTGCGTGTGTGCGTGTGTGTCCCACCTTGCAGATCTTGTAAAGGGAGTCTTGTCCGTCTCCTCCAGTGTCTTTAAAGTAGTCATGAGCTGGGAATGTCCTGTTAATGTCTCTGGTGATGGCGCTGTCCTGAGGGGACTCCTGAGAGAAACCAAGACAGAGACACAGGCGAAAAGGTTGGTGTGTTTGAAAATAAGACAAATATACATTTTCATTTAAAAATCCACAAGATGCTTTTATTTACAAGCACTAGAGAAAATGGTCAGTGTTGCTCACTGACCATTTTCTCTGTGACCCCAGAGACTTATAGTGTGGGGCAGGATAAAATACTGGTGGAACACAGTGTTCTCTTCAACCGCACATACTGTACATGTTTCCCTTTCATCCCCATTTATCTGCCTGTCCACTATATTTCAAGCCTTTTTTTCAGTCCATTTACAGCATTTCATGTGCTTGTTCTGTTACAAAATGTGAGACAAACTGCACTAACAATAGTCATTAGCACAACTCAGACAAACAGAAGGAAGGAACGCTTGCTGTTACTGTTCACTTCATGACATACTGCACATAACTCTAAACACTCAGTACCAAGAACATCTCTGCTTCACTGCTCCCGTCCAGAGGGATAAGAACAACTGTACTGTACTGTACTGTACTGTACCACATAACAGCAGGCTGATAAGAGGATGTTTGGTATTCATCATCACAGGATCTCCCATCACTAATCGGAATTACAGAGAATTCAATGTATTTAGGAACTTAGACTTAGGGCAGGATATATGTGTGAGTATGCAAAAGAGAAATAAGTGTTTCTAGGCAAGAAAGGTGCCATCAGCTCTATACTGATGATGATGCATGAGTGCTCAATTATGACTCAGTAACCTGCTAATGGCTACGTGAGTGTGAGAAATACCACTGAAAATGTAAAATAATGGGAGAATTAACAATAAGTGATGCTTATAGATGAGTTAAGACATTTCAGTACAGAGATGCTCGACCACAGAGCAATCACCATCACCATCCTAAAAAAGGATACACATGGCAGAAAAAGAAAGTAAACAGTCTGATGAGGCTGTTCAGGGCAGGACACACACACACACACACACAAGGCGTGGCCTCAGACCAAACTGCACAAAATACATACACAAGCTTGGGACTATATACATGTCTGGGACATCCTGTGATGACAGAGTATGGTAACACTACACACGCAAAGAAAGAAAGTCAGTAAATACACAAACTAGCTTTGCTTCTAAAAGATTAATAGCAGCTGAGTTCATTATTGATGAGCCTGTAAATAAGTAATGTTATTCTAAGACGCCCCGGCAACTACATGACAAATTTAGTACACATTTAAAGATGTCTGTGTGTGTGTGTGTGTCCGTGTGGGTGGTGGTGATGGGGGTTGGATCTTACACTGGGACTGTATATTAAGCAGCAGTGCAAGAACTGGGCTTTTGTTTAACTCCGTAAGCATGAATCCATTAGAATTTTCTTTGAAGCCTAGTGCTAGGAGGAAAGCGTTGATGCCATTCACTCAGCAGTAAATAACAATAGTACCAAATCAGATTCATGTTAAATGAGCAACTTTATGTCGCAACATTATGCTACCGCCATTAGAAGGTCAGGACACGCGCTTACAGTCTTCGAGGAGATGGGAAGACTGCGGCAGTAAATCTCCAGTACCTTCAAAACCTCTTTTCTCCTCGGTTACTCCACTTTATCTTCTTGGTCTCTCTGCCACCAATCAAGTGCTTTGCTTTTTTTTAAGTTTCTGTTTTAACTTCCACAGCGGAAGAGAGTGAAACAAAAATAATGCAAGTATCAGAAGAAATGCAGGAAGAGAGGACTAGTAAAACAAAGCAGGCTAATAACAATCAGAGACCAACAACTGTGGGCTTTTTATAAGTCCATTGCACAACTTCCACCACACCCAGTAAGTCACAGTTAGCGTGTGTATATAGGCACAGTCAACCTGACTAGATGCTCAGGGAAGTATTAGTCATGTTTATTGTTAATTCACCATTCAATATAAAACATAACATACTCCATGTTCTGAGAACAGCCAAGGTAGTTACATTTAAAAAAACACACATTTTTTCTCTTCCCTCCTTAGATTCTATACAATCATGACTTTCTACCTCTAAAAAGATCATTAGTAAGTGAACTTATCAACAGAAAAATAATCTGCATCGTTGACAATATTTCAGTCAGTTGTCTATGATTATTAGAAGAAAAAAAAAAATATATATATATATATATAAAATATTTATTTGTGGGCAATGCAGAAAAGGTACAAACACACACAGTCCACAAATCTGTTAATTTACGGTGAAAAGAAATTGCTCCGTTGTGGAGCACAGGAGTGGAGGAGTTACTGTGTCCAGCGTGAAGAGCTCATTACACTGGGTACCGTCTCTCAGTGAATGATAAGGATCCATGTTTATACAAGCACCACTCAGCCATACTTATCAGAAGTGCTGAGAGCACGCACAAAGACCTCTGACATAATGGCCAATTAGCTTCCTCTCTGTATGTCCGTGTATTTGGGTAAAGAGAGACTAAATGAAGGTAGCGTGAGAGGACAGGGAAAACATATCCAGTGGGTCATGGCAGCAGATGACGTGAATATCAGAGCGAGTTGAAGTGATACAGAGGAAGAAAAAGATGCTAAATCTCTTTTATGCATGTATAGAAAAGGAGACTATATCTAAAAGATATTTGAAGTCAAAGGACAACACGCTGTAGTAATGCAAATACTGGGGGGCTGAGGTGGTAGAGTCAATCCCAGCTGTTCTTCTTCTAACTGACCTGCAATAAAACTCTTTATTAGAGATCTAAAAATGGCAGAGCTACAGTGTTCGTGTATGTCTGGAGATAGGAAGAAAGCACCAGAGTAAGACTTCCGTGGGAATTCTGAGTAGCTAGTCTACTCAACTTAGCTATCTATTGTTTATGTCCCTGGTTTTCTCTGACTCAACACAATAGCTGACATGTCATACTGTTATTTTTTCTCTGCTCCTTAAGGACCCCGCTGAGACGCCATGAGAACAAGGTGATATTTAGACTGCAGGAACCGTCAACCTGAATGCTTTGTAAGCAATCAACTTGGACAGATGTCAGCCCAAAACAAATATTAAGAGTTTTAATAAAGCTAATACTAATTGGTTAAATACTGTGATTCCCTCAGTGCTTTACAATGATCTGTAATTGACTGCTCCTCAAAATACCCGCTGTGCCGTGTCTTCACCTCAGCATCCAGCTTAATTAAATCTTAATCGTCTGTCTCATGCCCTACTTTTTGTGCCCTTTGCGCACTGGTAAACTACCTCGCTACAAGCCGAGCAGGCAAAACATGAATCTGAGGAGTGATGGTCTACGTTCTCTTCTGATATTTTAGAAAGAGCCCATTGCCGTTCCCCACTGCTGTTTTGCCACCATGAAAATTCAGCAGACCAACTGCTTGCATAAATATGGTGCTGCTGTTTTACAGCCTCTTTACAGCATGTCCACACAGACACTTTATTTTTATTGGTAAACATCTACTGGTTTTCACAGTTTGACAATAATTCTGTAAGAATGTGGATTTTTTTTAAATTTTTTTTGTCAACTGCACAATGTGATCCCCACCCAGAAGTATTTATCCTGTTTTATTCAACTCACTAAATTTAGCATAATACAGCACTAATACCGGATGCACTTTAATCAGTCAATTTAAGACACGTCTTTTTCACGCACACACGCGCACACGCACACACACACACACACACACACACACACACAAACTGCTCATCTCTCCATCTTTATCAAAATATTAGGAAGTATGTATATATTGAGATAGCATCACATTTATTTGCTCAGTACAGATACACAACATGTACATCTTATAACAGCACATATGTTTGTGACCCACAAAGCATCATGTAAAAAAATGTCTTGCTTGTAACATACACTCACTTCAGTGACAGCAAAATTAAACATGTTTGACCATTTACAATATCCCAACATTCTTCATTCATAACAAGATAGTCTACAAAATAAACTCACGAACGACCTTGATATATTAGGTATTAATTTAGTGTACATGTTAATGACTAAATTTACATCAGACATTTACAAACAACCTATTGTTCACCATTAGACGTGTTCACTGTGAACAAAAGTGAAATTCTGCTCTTTTTTTAAGACGTTTTCCAGACCAGGGTTTAGTTACAGTGGTCAGTCTCGCCTAAATTTATATATAAATATAAGTTACTAAGCAGTTACTTATTATTAATAATAATTATTTCAACCATCATAGCAGACCCATGTCCATATTACCTCTTATTTTGGGCCTGTACCTCAACAGAGGCAGCATTGCACCATGTGCATGTGTGGTTTTGATCGGCTAATGTTTGGACATAATAAATTCTGAGGACCTGTACCATTCACTGCTGTGGAAATAAGCTGTTCAATGTCATAAATCTTTTAAATCGAGAAAGAGTAGAAATCTCTCAACAGAACCTGTTACAGTAATATAAAACGCATCTTCTTAAAAACACAGCTTCCATCATCTCAGTAGATAAGGATCCTGTCAAACCTCGAGTCCGTAACATCTCGTCTCAATAGACCAGACAAAAACAAAGTCATTTTACAAAAATAAATTTGTGTATTTTGACAATTAGACATTCAATACGCCATATCTGTACATACCCTATCTGAACAAAAGAAGGTACAAATAGAATAGACTAAAATATTGTGCCATATCAAATATTGTTTGACAATTTACAGACTTAATCTCTTTACCACAAATGTACTGTACATCATACTCACAAAATGTTGTATACTAGAGGGAAGTGATGTGCACCTTATAAAGTAAAGGAAGGTCACAACTTGTTAGCACCCTTGCTAGAACAGTTGAATTCAGCCTGTGGCCACATATTAATTTACTTTCACACTCACTTATACTATACACACACACTAACAAATACATTACACAGAAGTTGTAAGTCACGTGATTGTTACTGGTAATTCTGATGTCTGAAAAAGAGCAATAAAAGTGTTTATAATGACGATTATAAACACTTTAATATAAACTTTTTACATAACAAACATGGTTGTGAATTCTTCCTAATAAACTGGGAATTAAATGGAGGATGGCTAATAAACTTTTCCATCTCTGCACATCCATACAATTACCAGTCTGTGCCATCTAAAAACAGATGCACAGCTACAAATTGAGCCCCCTCTTGCTGCTTGAGGAAAACACTTTCCCAACAATCCATTTTCATTCGTATGAAAAGGCAACAATATCTCTGTATACTAAGAACAGTCGTATCCACACAAGGCACCACTTAGCCAGCAAAGGGCAGAGGACCTACACTCAGTTGTTACAAAATCTTCTTATGTTTAATATTAAGAAAATAATTTAAACTAAGAATATCTCTAGAAACTATCTTTGGTACATTAGATAAGGTATATAAAGCTAAAGATGTGAGTCTCCTTGGTTCAAAATTACAACTTTTAAGGTTATGACACAGTACATACAGTTATTTTTGCTTAATACTGGTCTCTATACGTTTACATTACTTTACCAAAAAGGGCCCACAATCCTACACATGATGATGGAAACAGATCACATGCATGCACATTGATACAAACATACTGACAGACGCATATCTCAGGTTGGTACAGTCAGTTGAGAGGTTAGCCTGCTGGCAGAGTCAAGGGGCTATTTGTTGTTTCTATTTACATGTAATGTGATGTGAAGTTTGCATGTATGAGCATGCACTAGTCCCCACACGCAAGAACAACAATACTGCCACAATAGAGCATCCCCCCAGATTTGTTGCAAGATAATTATTAAAGCGGCATTTGAATGAGAGATGATCCAAAGTAACACATTAACTGTTTGTTCATATAGACTATGCCCCCTAGCAGATTCTTAGAAGGGTGATCATTACAGTTCAAAAGCCTTTTGCCTAAATAATGTTTTTAGGTTTTGGGACCAAAAATTAAAACACTTTCACTTTGATTTGAAACAACAGCAACTGTTCAATGATTCACCAATAGGTTTAAAAAACTGTAAAAAAAAGATATTTTCTTAGTCTTGGTTTGTCTTGGACATAAATATGAAACAACTTTGATTGCAGAATCAAAATAACAAGGCTGAAAAGATCTAAACAGTTGTACATCTCACATCATATATCACTACAGTACAGTAGACTGTGAACGCATGACAGAAAGACAATATGTCCTATATGACATAAATAAATATTCTAATCTGTATCTAAGTTCAAAAAATTTTAGTCACGCAGTCTACCAACGAGAGACAAACAAATACACAGCGCCCACCCACCCACACACACACACACACACACACAGTTACATCACTTGTAGTATTAAGAGCGTGTAAAATCATACCTAAATGGTATGTTCACAGTTCATATCAATGCTACATGACTGAAGACCAGCAGCCAGCTATGCCATTTGGACTCACTTTCTTCTTTTGCTTTGAATACAAACTGTGTTGGCATCAAATTAAGGTCATGTCATATCATACACAACTTTTCGGTACAGTTAGCGTCAGTCACTTGTCTTTAACGAAAACAAGAAATGTGTTGTTCAACCTTCCAATGGTTTACTTCTCCAAAAACTGTCAGCCACCTTTTCCTCCTTCTTTCCAGCCCCTTCCACCTATCACCACTGTCTAAACACAGTACGCTGGGTTTTCTCCACCGATCACACGCCTCGCAGGACGACTTGTGTCTTTTTATTCTCCAATCCTTTGCTCTTTGTTCCCCGTCTGTGTTGCCAGCTGCGGTATGTGCGTAGAGGACGTCTGTGTAACCTCCAAATGCTACATAAACAGCGATGGCAGATTGACGCCTCCTTCCTTCTCTTTACGACACAACTCAACTTAACAGAGGAAACATTTTTACAGCAATCACATCTGGCATCTTTTAAAAAGTTAAAATGCAAATTCGGCCGTTACACATGGCATGTTTTGCCTATTCCTAATTCCCTATGGCCATATCCATACCCGCACCCTGCGTAGCCTTTTTCAACAGAGCCAACGAAAGTGTTTCTGGTGTTCCTAACGCCAAAGCCAGTGCCGCTGCGTTGTAAACAGAATGAGCACAAGCGTTTGAGACCCTTCCTGAAGGCAGAGTTGGAGAGGCTGTAGATGAGGCAGTTGCAGAAACTGTTGCTGATGGCCAGCCATGTGGTGAAGAATGAGGCTGCTGGGTGGTGGTAGATCCCGCCACTCTCCAACAGAAAGTAGAGGATGTAGGGTAACCAAAGGATATAAAAAACGCTGGTAATGCGGAACAGAACCATAGCATATCGTTTGTCTGGGTATGTTGATGTGGGTTGCTGATACTGTGGTTGGTGGGTTTTTTGTGGATGAGACACGTGGGCACTGCTGTTCTTGACCGCGGGTCTCACCGTCATTCCTGGGCCCTGGAGCTGTTGGGGTCTGTATCGTGCGTGGCGCTCGCTGATCTCCCGGGTGTGTTGTCGGCAGATCTTAAAGATATTTGCGTAGGTGAAGCAGACAGTGAGAGCAGCAGGCGCGTAGAGCAGTACAACGATAAAGCCTGTGAACGCCGGACTAGTCCTCCATTGAACTGCGCACCACTCCACCACATCGCCGTGGTAACCAGGTTTCCCCCAGCCAAGAAAAGATGGAAGAAACACCAGGGCAGAGTACAACCAAATCAGGACGATGCAGCAGCGCACTCGACATGGTGTTACTAGGGATGCATAAGTCAGAGGTCGCGTGATTGCAATGTAACGGTCCACACTTACACAAGCCAATGACACCATGGACACCGATTTCAAGACGGACACCATGTATCCAAACACCTGGCAGGTGAGTTTGGGGTCTAGCCCCTGTAGGTGATGGAGGAGGGACAGTGAGGGGAACAGGCAGCTAGCCCCCACCAGCAGATCAGCATATGCCATAGTCTGGATGAAAGCACTTGTGGTGTGCTGGCTGAGCAAGGGGGCACAGTGAAAAACAAAAATCACCACCAGGTTACCGGAAATAATGAGAACAGTGAGGAGAAGTATGATTGAGACTTCAAGAATGCAGGTGCTGAAATTCTGGGAATAGCCTATCTTAAGCAGGCAGAAAGGGGCAGATAGGTTAGACGGGTCATCAAAGGTCTGGTTCAGTGAATCCAGGGAGGAATTAATCATCTTGGGCAGGGATGTGTGTCGCTGGAGCCCCTTTAGGTGTGATAAACCCAGGAACCCACTATTTTTTTAGGTAGCTGGCCGTTTCTGAAAGTAACTGTATAGTTTCAATCCGAATAAAATGTGCCATGCTGTGATTCCTTGATGAGACTGCAGGCATCTGCCATTTCAAATGCACGAGGGACGGAAAGAACATGAAAGGGTGAGGAAGCCCCCAGGGTTTCTCCTCAGTTCAGGCAGTTGTGGTTTTACCAGGGTAAAAAAGGGATTAAAACACAAAAGGAGACATCTGTATTCCTTTTTTGTTTTCCAGTAAAGACAATTTCCCAGCAAAAGGCACAAAAAAGGAAAAAGCCGAAAGAAACGTGACTTTGTTTGATGAAATTCCAGTCCAATCTATGCTGGAAATGCCTCCACTCCCTATAAAGTCAGAGATGTCTTCAGCATCTGCTGCAGCTGCAGCTCTCTTATCTGTCTGTATTCCACAGAGTCAAAAACACAGCTTCCAGTGCAAAGACATTACTGTGTAATAAACTGCATACATAATTTCAGGGAACGAGACATGAGGCATAATTTCTTCTTAATTCTGTCCTTTGAAGGCTCCTTTGTCCTGCTTCTTCTCCTCTTCGTCTCCCTCTTTACTACACTTCCACGTCCACTTGCTCTTTTCTTGGGATCCGTCTGGTCCTTCGCAGTAAGATCACAGCAGACTGTTGCGTGCCGAGAGGACGGAAGCAGTGCGCGAGGTGACAGATGTTTCAAAACATCCACACACATGTACAAGCACACCTCTGCTATTATTTCTTTTCAAAAGAGTAGCAACTGTGTCTGTAGTGGACATGAGGTAGGCACGCATACCAATGCTGGGAGAACCCCCTATGTTCATTTATCCTCCCTTGCTCTCTCTCTCTCAATTTTGCTCCCTCTGCCTCACTCTTTACAGAAACAGTGGCACTAAAGCTCCTCCCCTTCTCTGGAAGTCCAACCAATGATCAACTACATGCTCACAGGGTTCCTCCTTCTCCCACCCTCTCACTTCTCGTCCTCTTTTTGTGCCAGTGTTTTTCATATTTACCCAGAACGCTCACAAACATGCTGTTTCCCACTTTCAAAAACTGTCAGCATTCACTGTTAGCCCAGCTCTCAAAGCTCTTATGTTACTTGATGTACTGTACTCGCTGTACATTGAATAAAACCCAAAGCTCAGTTTATACAAGTTTCATATTTGGAATGTGCTAATTAAAATTACAACATGCAAAAGCATCCGACAAATGACACAGCCTGACATGTGACACGCAGTTCATTCACTAATGCAGCAAGGTGCAAATACTATAAATAAATATTAAGGACACAAATGAAAAGGTTATATTCCTCTTTATGTATATATTTTTATTATGTGATAATATTTTGTAGCAAACCTCTGGTTACTGGAGGCATGGATGAAGGCTGGAGAACATGTGAAAATGTCATGATCCAAAAGCATTATAAAAAACTTTTCCTGATGGCAATGTTAACAACAAAAAACCCCATTCATACAAAATGTCAACGATCTCGCACCCACACCCACCCCCCCCCCCCACCCACCCCACACACACACACACTGCTAGTGTCTTTGAAAATAAGTGGTACATATGGTAAAGATGGTACTGGAGCTAATGTTCTACCTGTAAGCACAGTGCAAACATTTTCACACTGCATTTGTTCTTTTCATGGATGACTCAGTAGATACTACACTTAGACTGAGAGTGGCTTTGGTAGTCAGCTACCCAGACAGCATGACCTCACCTCACAAGTCCGTTTCTGATAAAAGTCTACTAAAGAATAATTACTCCCCATATATTTACTTACTCAGAATCCTGTACTAAAATTAGAAACTTCTGTGGGCAGTAATCACTGACAGCTTTCATGCTGTACGCACTACATCCTCATACTAATGCAGTTCTGAAGACTGCAGAGTTTGTCTCGTGCAGAACGATTTGGTGTAGCGTGATGAAGACCCAAACACAGACAGACACACACGCACCAGCCTGCACCTTGCTCCCCCGCAATCCAGACACACTCCCATGCTTTCACGCACCTCCTCTGCTCACCACACGAGGAGCTAAAAATAGAAGACAGCGCGACAAAAAGGGTTGGATGAAGGGGAGGAACAGGAGAAAAGGATGAGGAGGGGAGTCAGAGCTGTTGTCACAGAGCTCATCCCAGATGAAAGGAGGAAGAGCTGAAGAGAAAAAAGATACAACATTACAAGAAAAAAGATGTAAAACCGAGCAGGAAGGAAAGGCATTATGTACCGTTACTTGGTTGAGCACAGCCCTGGTGGCTGCCTACCTAATGCTCCTTCACAGCTTGGTAACCTCTCAAGGACAGACATCCAGTATCCGACCAACAACACAATGGCCCTCTAACAGCATGACTAGTTATAAAGGAAAGGAAAATGCTGATTATTACAATTACTACTAATAAATAAAGTGCTCATTAATGTTTGTATAAACCATACACTAATGTCAACACTGGTTAAGACTGTGATTTTACTGACACTTGTGTAATTCTTGTCATGCTGGAATGCAATTTAATCTTAATTTGTCTGCTGGCAAAAGTTTGTATTTTCACTAAAATAACACAAAATATTTATACATTGCCAAGATTTGAATTAATCTTTTAATGAAAATATAAACTAATCTCTGTTAAAAGGAATAATATAATTAACATGCCACTGCCATACTGGATGACTCCCATTTAATTATTATAAAAAACACCGCCAGCACCCAGCTGGTGCCTCATAATCCTGATAATTCAGTTCTGTTTTTATATAAATGTGAAAAGAAGCAGTCCGTCAGCATGACAGTGGTTGTGTCAGTGTGATATAACAAACACAAAAAGAACTGGTCAGCTGATTCCTGGTAGTAAAGAAGAGAAACAGAATTTCAAAGAAAAAAAAGTTAATCATCGTTCATTTCTGTGAATCGTGATGTTTATCTTTGTACAACAAGCCTACAGCTAGAAAGTAATAGCAATAAGGCAAGGTTGTTGAGAGTTGTTGAATAGATAGACTCAAACACAGATTCTTGGAAAAAGAAGAAGATCCAACTGCAAGAAATACTCCAGAAGTCTTTCATCTCACTGTCTGTATCTTCTGGCATTCACGGCATAATGTTTGATGTGGGGAACCAGCCTCAAAAGTGGATACAACAAATCTGAAAACATTTCCAACTTTACCAAGTAAAAGACGGAGCAGAATACATTAACCTATGGGGTACAGACAAATACAGTCGCACAAATAAGGCGGCAAGACAATAAGGGAGGTGAGAGAAAAAGGCAAGCGGACAGTGTGACAAAACACCAGCACGCAGACAAAACGAGCCAGGACCACGCACAAGTTGACAGGAGCACAGATAATCTAGGAGGCAGTCAGAGGGAGTCAGAGTCATGCATAAACAAATACAAACGATTACAAAGACAGCTACACAGACCGACAGGCAAACAGGTCAGCATGCGGGTCAGACAGAGACAGGCAGACAGGAAGTTTCCTAAACACTCCCTGTCATGCCCACTGCCCACAACAACATGATACTGATTATGGACTTAAATATTTCAGTACCCAAAGCACTTAGTCCATCATCACATTCTTGGCTACCTGATCTGCTTTTGCTGTCTTCCTATTTATATTGCAACTAGCATAAAAATCATGTCAGCTAGTTGCAACTCAAGACTCACAGTCTCTCTCAAACATTCAATAATGTACGTTAGAACCGGAATGTTTATTTCTTGCAGGTGGTTAACAAAAGCTCAGGCGTTCTAAAATGTGTGTAGATAACACAAACGTTTGCCACTTCAGTGTTTTCTCCTTATGGCCCATCCACACTTAACGTTAAACAGAAACATGCAACAAAATCCATATTTCTGTAATTATCACCATCATTGCTTACTACTTACAACCTCTTAAAATATTGCCTGCCTATATCTACAGCTCCAGCTTCTAATTAATATAACCTGGCACTGCACCAGTATGCTACCAAAACAAATACTTTGTCTAGTAGAGTACCTGTCAGTGCAAAATACATATAACAACAGCCTAATTGTTACTGGCGGGGTGTTAATTAACCAGCATTGGTGCTTCCAGGACATGGCAGCAGGCTCTCTGATATCCGTTCATTAGGGCTCCACATTCAAGTGGCCCTGAGAGCGTAAAGTTCTGCAGCTTCAGCACATCAGAGGCTTGCATATTTTTCGGCACATGCTTTCTGTCAGATGTCTTTAACGACCCAGCCTTCCCCAGTCTGCACTGTGCTCTGGACTGGCACCCAGAGTTCACTGGCTTGTGTAATCTTAGTAGCTTGATTTCTAGACAGCTTGGGGCTTCACCGCAGGACAAATGGCCAAGAGGAGTCAGGCCTTGAACCAACCCTATAGTTGGTGGTCAACCACTCAACCAGCTGATCCATTGCCGCCATAACACTACCAAATACATAAATATTACAAAAGATGAGAACACAGAAACGTTTCTAAGAAGTAAATGTAGAAAACAACCACATATCGGAAACAAGCCAAAACAACAAGTTAAAACAACTCATTTTCCAGCACTTTTTACGGCCATCCTGGAGACATTACAGTTCAACCGGTAACTCATAAAAGATGGACACGACATACCTAACAAATTTGACAATACTATACCCTACACATAGTTGAGGCTCACTCATAAAGTGGGATAGCTGACCACTGATCTAAACGCCTAATGAAATGTACCCTCGACAGAAACAATATGACAACAGATGCACTGTGTGTTCCCAGAAGATTGACAGAATCAGTGGGCGGTGATTGGTTTGAAAAGATAAGGAGCTGATTAGAATTAAGGCCCTGCTCCACCTGCACAACTCCCACAGCTGTTAATATTTACAAGACACTGGACAGGGTAAATGCCTTTCTGTGACTGTAATGGTCCTGACTCATGGCTGCAGTTTCTCCATAAATGTCTTAGTAGGGCTGGACAAATATCTGAATATCTGGCCACTTGATAGGTATTTAGATTTTAAATTCTGCTGCTTGGATCTTTTTTTTTTATGTAAGATATTGGTTATAATTAATGTGTAACTGTAAATGTGAAAATTTAGCTTTCACCATTGCGTTATCAAACAGTAAAGCATTTCAACAATAAAAGATAAACTGTGGAAAAATATAAAAAGAAAGCTGAAACGAAGCACATTTAGGCAGCTTGGATATATGATATCGTCTGCACACAAGGAACAGATTTGTCGCAAAGACAGTTTATTGTTGTTGATGAAAAATAAAAGTGCCAGCACTTCATCTGAATAATACTGTTCGTTAGAGGTGACTCGGTTGCTTGTGCAGTTGTCTATGAACCACAGTGGTCGTGAATAAGTCCTCAATTCCCAGCGATATGTTGAACCTCAGACACTCTGTGAACTGTCCAGAGGGGGCCCAGAATTGGGAGGAGTATCCTACTGCTGTAAAACCGTACAGATATTTAAGAAATCCAAAGTAAAGAATCTGACAAAAAGGTGTGAGCCACAAAGGCAGTTTAAGATCCTGTTCAAAGTTTGACAAGACCGAACTGCATTCAGTGGCACAAAGAGAAATCATTGGCATGTCACAAAGTCTGTCTTTATACCATTGGCAGCTATATTTTGCGAACACAAACAGACAGTCTGCCTGGATTTTGAAACAAATCACCGCTCCTCCTGGTGGACAAATACAGCACTTTGAAAGGTTTTCACACATTGCACATAGTTGTGAACAATGCTGTGCTTCATTAACTAGATCATTACTGGGGGACCCCTGTCACAGATTGGCCACTGTCCTGTCACAAACCAGCCAGCAATTTAAGAGGTTTCCACTTCCATCAATACGCTCCCTTTACATACTGTGAATGAATGAACGCGAAGATGTATTATGACAAAAAAACGAACAGTAAAATAAAGAACACAGACAAATTAATACGTGTGTTATGCAAAGAATTATGCTAAACATTTTTAATCTTTTTTGAAAAGCCTTTTTCCATAAGAAAGATATTGTGTGTCTTAGTTCAATTCAAAAATTATCTGACCCAATGCAAGGTCATTTAGCCTTGAGATGAGACTAAATAAAGAGTAAATCGTCAAAGGCAGATATGGCTGCACATGCTCTCCTCTGTGCACTTCTTGGCTGACGTTCAAATCTGGAATGCTTTAGTAGCACTGTAATAAATTCCTATCCAACATCCTGTCCAGTGACTATCAATACAGTGGCTTTCTGGCCCACTGTTATTGTTAGAGTGAAAGATGAGGTCCCATACCATACCATTTATGTTAACGAATAAACTGTGTGGGTTCTATATCATTTTATTGTAAAACTGCTATGAGAGTTGACCCACTTTAACTGTGTCCAAATCAATACACAGACAGGGAAATGGCAAAAAGAGCCTTAGTAAAGAAAAGGCAGAGACGGGAAATGAGCAAAGGAGAAGGAGAGAGAGGAGGCAACCATGGTCAGGGAGTGAAGAATATGCGAGTGGGGGATGAGAGCACAGGGCAAGACCAACATCTTGTCACCACCTGGGACCCAGCTTGATGCCCAAGGATGTTGCCTTTACATAAGATCACTCTGCAGAGCTGCAGCCGAGAAAAAAACTTACATAAACACACTGCTCTCAGCGTGCAGGAGGGCTAACGCTATACAGCAAGGCTAAGTCACCCCTGATCCCTGGCCACACATACAAACTCGCAGTGGACAGACCAGAACACACATATAACAGTTTGAAGAATAAAAACTCATAGGCTTTTTTTTTCAGGATGAAGGCCAGCCTACACCACTAATATTTGGGGCTTTGGAGAATTTGTGTGCGGTCTTACCTTGGTAATAAGAGTGCGGTACTCTTCTACCTGGTGGTCGTTGTTATGGCAGCCTGCCAGGAGCTGCCAAACTTCTCCACGGAGAGCCTCAGGTATGCCGCTGCGCACCAAAGCTGGCAGCTGTTTGGGACGCACTGATAAGTTCATATGCCTATTAGAACAGCAGAGAAGAGGTTTATCAGATACATGTTAATTTAAACTTTATATTGCACATTTAGTCTTTAACAGTCTGGAACAAAAGCGGACACCCTTACTACGTGCAAAGGTGCACACGCAATCTACACACCTACAAAGAGTGTCTACCCAAAATGTTTTCAGTGACACTAAATTGCCTTGAAAGGACTGTTACAACCTTTACACATGGTCTGTTGGGCCAAAAGTATGACAACAAGTAGGAGTTATATTCTCTAATGCTACAAATATAATGATTTATTTGCACAGAAGTCTGTAGAAAAGTTCCAGTCTCGCCTCCTGTTAGGAATACAATCAATCAAAACCTAAATGTCACTGTTATGGAATGTAAAATATGCGCTCTCTTGGATATAATACTAAATTTATGAAATTATTTTCCACTTTTTACATGAAATCAGTTATGCTTTATTTTACTTGTGCTTTATTTTTATCAGAATGGAAAAACAATACACATTAGAAGACAGTAAGGAAAATGCAAGCCTACAGAAACAATACATAGAGAACTATTTCTTATACCTCACCTTCAAATGTAGTTATTAAGTAGGTTAGGAAGTACTACATTTCTAGGAGATACAGCATTTACTGTACACAAAAATTCAAAAAACCCACCAGCCTTTTCCCCCTTCTCTTATTTTATCATTCTCAATGTTCTAAGTGTGTTTGTTTACCTGTTCTGAGAATAAAGTTATGCAATACGGTACATGGCATTTTCTGCTGAAACTAAAATGGGCACGTGTAAGCATGCGTGTGTGTGTGTGTGTGTGTGTACACGTAAGTAATGCCAGACCTGGCCCTTAAGGGCACAGGATTGTAAAGGGCTGTGAGTTACTGCTCATCCCACATCCCACAATAACACAACACATACTTGCTCACATACAATGACGTGTCTATCACACACACAATGTCTAGAATTGTGACAGACAATAATTATGCTTCTTATCCTAATTTTAGACAAATATTTCCAAAATATTTAGGGATTAATCATCATGACAACATTTGGTATACATGATAAACTATTCATATTATAAATATAATTAAATTATTTTGAATAATACAATGACAAAGTGAAAACATATTTTTAGAAATCTCACTCAGCTTCTTGGAGTCTACAAGCTTAGTACATCAGGATTTGGCTAGTTAAACCCTTTCTTCCTGGCAGATGCCCTCAAGCACCATAAGACTGCATAGTAAAGTCAGTTAACAGTCATTTGGAGGTCTCTCCACAGATGCTTAGTGGGGTTTAAGTTTGGGATTTGACTTGATTACTCAAGGCCAGTCAGAGACTTGTCTTGAAGCCACCGTTAGTCTTGTCTTGGCTATATGCTCAAAGGTTCCTAAATTCTTCTGGGCTCTGCAGCAGGTTATCTTCAGGGACCTTTCTGTATTTGGTTACTTTCATTCTTCCCTCACTCCTGAACCGTCTCAGTCCCTGCTTCTGAGAAGCACCACGACAGCACAATGCTGCCACCAACATGCATAGCCATTGGGATAGTATTATCCAGATGATGAGCAATGCCTGGTGTTAACCAAACACAGTGCTTATTCGTCCCAAAGAGTTTAATTTAGGAAGACCACAGAATCTTTTTCCTCGCGGTCTCCTACAAAGTAGTATAAGACAGACAACAAAGAGTCCTATAAATGCCATTTGAACTATTTCCAGGCAGGTTTGTTTCTTCTGGTTTGGGTATTCGGTTTTGCTGAACAGTCAACTCCATGAAAGACCTGGTGGTTCCATACCATCTACATTACAAACTGAAGGTTGTGAACACAGACGGGGAAGAACACTGTGAATAAGGGAAAGATAAGAGTTTTACCATTTAGATAATAAGTCTCCCCAGGTCTCCAGGATCTTCTCTGCACATTCCTTCGATACATCACCGGACCCACTGAGTAACGGCTCATCGTTATCTAGATAAACAGTAAGTTCACAAAATGATATTAAATCCATTATTGCCCTTTTACTTTTAATTTCACCAGAGATCATGTCTTTAAATTTAAAATAGTAAACAACTGTGAGAGATTTTCCCACAATGTAAAGTTTAAATGAACGTTTATGTCTTTGATGCTCCTCTCCAGCAATGGCCCATACAAAATTAAAGAGTGTTTTTTTGTTCTATTCTACATTCACTTAATCCTTAATTTTATTGTATTCTAGATATTTTGTTATTGTAAGCCTTGCTCAGCTGCTGTAACACCTGTATTTCCTCCATTGGTACTAATAGGGAGAGGCCATGGGGCAGTCAATGGGCATTGTACAATTGTAAAATTGCCAGATCACAACAGTAGTTTTAAGATTCAGTTTTCTTTACCATACTACAAATATACCGACGCATTTAATTAAACTACTACTATTTCCCTAATAACATGTCATGTGTGTGTCTACATAATCGTGCATTTTCAATTCTTCTGCACTACTGTTGCAGACTCATCCATCTGAATGAGGTCCGCCCTTACCAGGAACACCCCAGTGGTTCAGCATTCCAGAATAAAAGCAAACCATAATTTATATTATATTGCCATTAAGCGTCTTCTTTGAGGCTTTTAATGTGCCTAACACGATCAAGTACAGCCAGTGGTTCAAAAATAGTTCTGCTAGTCAGTCAGGGTTGTGAAGTTTGTATCCATATGGTTTATATTCAAATTAAAAATGCAAAATTAGGAATGTTTGTGTTTTTTTAACAGCACATTTGCAACTCATCTTTATACAGTACATCTGCCTATGATAAAATAAAAAATATCTCTAAGACATTATGAGAACAGTAAGAGAATCCAATCCAATCACCTTCCTCTTCATCATCTTCAGGAGGGGAAGGAACCATGGGACCAGACCCGGTGGGCAGAATGCCAGGACTGGCTGTGGTCTTTCGTTTCTCTCTCTCAGTCTCACTTTCCAGACTCACTACTTCATATAGTGTGTCAGAAGCAGGGCTCTTACGCTCCTTACGCTCCATCTGAAGAGAGAAAAGATGAGATAAACAGCAGAAAAAACTCGTACAAGCTCACAGTATATTAACAAACAAAATTTCAGGTTACAGCTGACGCTTTGTGCGATTCACAGTCACCAATGAATTTCCATACCTGTCGCAGTTTAAGGTAAAAGGTCTCAGTGTAGCTGCGTTTACTGAAGGGCCAGAACAGCCTGTCATTTGGGGAGCACACTCTGACCCTTGTCTCCAGCAGAAAACGGACCGGCTCCTCCACTTCAGTAATCACCAGGTCCACAGCTGTGGTCATGTACATGAATTTATCTAAAAAAAACAAACAAAGACCATCCCTATGAGTTGGTTTGTAGGTATGTATCACATGTGTGTCTACAGACATATAGAAAGATACTTCTGTGCTTTTTGTCTTGCGTTTGGCATAACAATGGAACAATAATAGTGTCCGAATAAACCGTAGTGATTGTCCAGGTTTCACTGATGTGCTAGCAAAGTTCATGTCTGATGTGCAATATTCTGTGTTGTATGCTACATTATTTTTAACAAGCAATTATTTTAGGGTAAATCACACCACATGTTTCTGCTTCTTGTGACTTTTTCACTTTTTTTTGACAGTTTTATTTGACTCACTTGTCACCCAGAGAAGACTATTGTTCTTGAATTTGTTTTTGAACATCAGTGTTGGTCAATATTACAAAGAAATTAGCTAAAATCAGGTTCTAGACTTTTCGATGTTACAGTAATTAGACACAATTCATTTTGAATTATGGGATTGGTTGACAACAAAACACAGAAAGTCACAAGTAATATAAGTTAGGTACAGTTTTAATGCCTTGACAGTCTGATTAAAAATGTTATGCAACCACTGGAAAGTAGGTTAAACACTTGGAAATGTGTCAAATACTGGTGTGAAAATGTGTAAATAAATATCCAACTTTCCAATAAAATAGAAACCAAGGAAATAACAGTTGAAAATCACTGGTTCATTTGAGCTGTTGACAGACTTTTGGCTTTTACCTTTGGGCGTTTCTTCATTCACAGCCTGAAACTGAGGCGTGTTGGGGTTCCAACTTCCTGTAATGATGTAAGACTTCCCGTCAGAGCTCTTTCCCATTGATTCCTAACGGGGCACAAGATGAAGGAAGTTAGCAGGAACACAAACACAAGACGGCACCAACATGCACAAATGAAAACATATACCCACCAGGTCTAAGAGATGCATGTCACTGTTCTTCACATTCTTTCCTGGACTGAGCAGAAGACCAAAGCACCTGGAGAAAAGTGTACCACACATAAGCAAAGAAACATGTGCACACAGACAAACACACACAAACAGAGATGCACAGTGAAATGAACATGACATTACATAAGAAAAGGAGGGAACAAATTAAAAGAACAAGAGCAGGAACCAGAGAGAGAACAATAAATCTCTCTATAGAGTAAAACCAGTTGTAACAATCACATATGTTCCTGCAAATAGCTTCCTGGACTGATCCCCTAACACAGTCCAGAACATTGAGAAAATGAAACACAGCTCTTCAATCCTCACAGTCTCTGGGTTCATTAAACAATAACAAAACGGAGAAAATGGAAGTCTACAAAAAGGTGATGGAATGTTAAAACGTCAACAGCTTTATTAAACCGTGGAAAATGAGGAGCCTGAGAGGCCGACTCACATCAATCACCATCTTATAACTGTGCCGGAACACTTAAAACCTGACAGGGGCCAACATACGGATGTAAAGATTTTCACCTGTGTGTGTGTGTTTATCAGTTTTAGCTGAGTGATTCCTTTCCTGTGAATGTCTGTCAGACACATTTTAACAGTAGCACATGTAGAAATCTGTGACTGTGTGAGATTATGTGCTTTATTTACCTTTCAATAGCCAGTTCCTTATTGGAGGTCTGTTGGACATAAATTACAATTTTCTTGTCCATTCCTGCACGTAACTTGAAGCTTTGCTTGTCCTTGTCTTTTGCTACAGCACTGAATATAATAGAAAGAATATATTAACCACATTATTAAAACCAGAAACATCATAAACATAACATAAAACTGAGACTATTCTAACAAAATCCTACTTGCTACGATTACTTAATACACTTGTGTTGCAGATAAGACAGTAACAACATGCTGACAAACTTTTTAATCGTGTTTGTAAAATACAACATTACAGTCCAATTTGTGTATTTACAAAATAATACATAATTAACTAATTCTAGTCTTTACCATGACTACTGTTTAAATCAGATCCATTTATTATAAAAACAAGCATAAGTGCCACTTTCAAACATGCTCAGCTTTCAGAGGAGGATAAGAACCAGGTTTGAGACAAAAATAGTTATCAATGTTCTTCAAGCGCCTGGTGACAGACAATGTTGAGGAAATTCTGAACAGACTTGCGTAAAAGAGGTAAAAAGATTCTTCAGTGAAAAACTTTCATTAATCATGTTGAAATCTGCAGTAAACATCTGGGACCTGTCACAAGTCCGAATTTCAGGGTCATGGTTTAACAATGAATGAGTAGTTCTCAGGCTACCGATAAACCAGATTGTTTATACCCTATTCAATAAAAAAATATTTTAATAGATTTTATTTATATACCTTTTCTATAGAGCATTACTAATTTTATTTCCAAAAGGAAAAATTGTTTTTATAAAAAAGTACTGTGTGTACTGGCACGTAAATGGGACTTGCTTTAAATCAGAGAAAATAATCAACTGGATGTTTTTGATTTTTCGTTTTTACAATAATCTGAATATACTGAGCAGTTTGCGAACACATGGAAACCACATTCTGTGGCAGTAGGTTTAGTGAGATAATATGCTTAAATTAAGCTTACATTATGTCATTATTTAAAGAGAGCATTTGAAATTACAAGGGTTTTATGTTAAAGTTTGTGAGGACATGAGTCATAGCACTGTACCTTTATTTTACACACTCCATACTCTACACACTGAAATACAGTACACAATGTAAAAAATGTGGTGTCCCACCTGAAAGTACCCTTCCCATCATCCTCTCTGATCTCCAAGCTGACAGTGAAGGTAAACAAGTCACTGTCAGGCGTGAGTGGAGCAACCTGCTGAGATAACAGAAGTGCCTTCCTAGCTGACCGCCGAAACGCTGTGGCAAAGCTGTACAGTATCCTACTCACCTGCAGAGAGAGAGGGGTAACAAGACGTGATAAGAAACACAAACCGAGGTACAATATAGGTCCATGTTAAAACATAGATATACAATTTAATGAAGATAACTCTGTACAAAGGATATACACGACATTCCAACACCAAACAACTACAGTAAATCTGCAGAGGTAACTTGTACTCACAAAAAGGTTCTCATACAATCTGAAGAAAGAATACTGAACATCAATGTTTTTTGTACGGTATCATAAGACTGCAGTTCAATTAATTGCACTTTCCTCAAAGAATAATAATTTCAAAATAAATTACCTTACAGTTAATTTTTTAATCATTAAGTTTTTAAAACAGATTCTGTGTATTTTAAATGTTATTATCTCTGGAGACTTTAAGTGGTCCAGCTCACGGCTACTGGACGGGCTTGAGATTCCTAAAAACAGCATTTCCACTGTAGAAACCATAGATGATAGGATAGTCGTAGTGGTGTGTTCCTCCGGTTGGATACAGAAAGCTGTGTTACTTACTTTGTTACTAAAACTTTGTGTCAGTCACAAAGCACCTGGTTATTTTCTGGTTGAAATGACACTATTTACAGAAAGTAGAACTTGATGAGAAGAATAAATAAAAAAAGAAGCATGTCAATTTCTGTCACCTCTTTTGCCTTAAGGTATAAACACTAAGTCAATAATGACAAGAAACAGGTAATTAGAGTAGAAATTGAACATAGAAAGTGACTGAATACACAGTATAACAAGACAAAATAATGTTTTTTGCTTCTGCTGCACAATGTTTAGCAGCTCCTGAAGCTTAAAGTCAACATAAAGTTGAGTGTATTCCAAAAACATCAGCACCAGCCAAAGCAAAACAATCACCGAATCATTAGTATTGATTAAAAACTCCATTAGGCAACTGCATTTGTTATTTTGTAATTTGGGGCACAGAAAAGCTTACCTAATGACCTACTACTTTTGTCACTGCACACTCTCCAACCTATTAACCATTCTGAGTTTTAATCAACATACTGATTCATATTTGCCTGTGAATCTGGATGATTCTATTAACATTAAACAGTTACTTTTACAGAGCGGACAGCTAGAGACTGCCAAGTGTGGAGAACTAGGTGGCAAGGATTTTTTGGCATTCATTAAACATGCTTTTGTATTCACTCGGTTTAAATTTATGAGCTTTGCATTTAGTCAGGAAAAGGGTTTTATTATTATGTTTGATCATATCTTAAGCAAACGTGTGTGTGACAGTAAACTGAGCTCTCCCTGAATTAAAGGCTCACAGCACAGTGGTTTCGGGTCATCTCTAATTCTCAAACACAGCAGAGCTGACACTAGGGGATGCTGTGGGGAAACCGCCGTTATCAATAAATAACACTGCACTGCTGCTTTCTTTACAAGAGTATAAAGCATCTTTTACACAAAGCGTTTGTTCTGTTCCTGGCCAAAACGAGCAATATTAGGGGATTAAAGGGAATTTATTTATTTATTCAGAGACAACTATGCAAGCGATGAGGGATAAGCAGGTCATCCCCTGTAATGAGGAAATTTTAACATTTCAAACACAGGTACTAGAGTCAAAAGCAACCAGTGTCAAATGTTTTTTGTTTTTTTATTCTTTGGGTGCAATTCAAAAAAACTTTATCAGAACAATTGTTCTGCAGACATATCAAGTATGATAAGTCATTTAATGCTGTTTTGTCTTTTATCAATAAAGTTGTCAATTTGCCCACCCATGAAAAAAAAGAAATATAAATAGGACTAAAAAAACACTTGATTCCACAAAGGTGTTAAAAAGATGTATGTCTACTGAAAACAGGGAGTGGTTTCTGAGCCACTGAAGTTTTGTTCAAAGGGATCTGTAATGGTTATTTTTGTTCTTTTATACAGACTAAGGTAATAAAATACAATACAATTATATATACAAAAATCTTAATTCTAAATTTTGTATTGTCTTTAACTCTCTGTCCCTGATATACACAGGATATACATATTTCACTTGGCAGAACTATTTTATATGCCTGCTGACACAATGCCTAGGGATTTGTGTTTTCTGTTTTATTTTGTTGTATTTCATTGACCTATTATAGCTGTGTTGATTTGAATCCAAGAGCAATATATAATCATCTCTAGGATGAGCATGTTTCTGGGCACAAAAGAGGATGTTGGTTATGGGACCCAGCACACAGGGGGTCTGGCACAAAGGAAGCAGTGTACAACTGGGTAGGTGGCCATTCCAAAATCCTGTCCAAAATATGAACAGCAGCTCGACACGAATGGACCATTGGACATTGGACAAATGCTGAGGATAGAAGCTGGTACCTGGTACATTTTGGGTTATTACATTTATCAAGACACGAGTAAAAACATTGCTGACTACGGACTTGTCAGAGAGAAGTGCAACTATGCTTTTGAACAACCAATAACATCTTTTCATCTGAACTCTGAAGATGTATTTCAAACTTAGTATCATGAGGTGGAAAAGCACAACATGTGAAGTTTTGTCTGCATTTGCAATTTCAAAAATAAAAACACAAGTTATGTTTTCAGCATCCAATACCTAAATTTACATTATTTAAGTAAGTTAAAACATCTTAGTGCATGCATGCAGAATAAGAGGTCCTAGAAGTTGTTGAAATGGAATTGAGACTGATGTAAGGCATATGACAAGAGCTGGTTTATTTTCTGTAGGAAAAAAAGCAGCCAATGGGCTGACTCACTCTAGTCTGACAGTACAAATGAGAAGCCAAAAGAGCTGATGGCTGTGCAGATTGGCTTGTTGCCCAGGGTTTGGAAGGAAGGCAGGTGCAAGAAGAAGAAGAGAAGAAAAACAGAGCTGGAGACAGAGACATCTGGTTGCTAAGTAAAGAAATTGATTACTAGTGGGATTATCTGTGTGTGGATTTATACGTATATCCATTAAGAGTTTTAGGATGTAGTAGGTTAGAGGTAGGTGTCTGGAAAACTGGATAGTAAGATGATCTGGGACAGATAAAATAGTGTCTGTCTGGTGGCTCTTAGTGACTTTGAAGGTCCTTCAGTGAGTAAGAAATCAGGTCACTGAACATTGAAGCAGTGCTTCAACCCAGTTTTTCCTCCCTCCGTTTCCTTCTTTTATATACCCCAACATACCATTTATAAGTAATGACACTCTACGTACATTTTCACTGTGCCATACTCACTCTCTCATGTGATAACACAATCCAAAAAAATCTGGTGGGCATATTTAAAAGCCGCACTGGTGCAACTAGTAAAAACTTTGTCACACTGTCTCCAAGACCGCCTGGAGACCTGGTATGTGCAAGTTTGTGTTAAGACTGTCCTCAGTAAACATAGTTAGGCACAAGTTTAACAACATTCAGTTAATCACTGAATCCTCACCGCCTCCTGGATTTGGCAGCGAAACACATGGATCCTGAAGATCTCAGCATTGTGATGGCTCTCAGTGAAGGCAAAGCAGTCACTCTCTGGTGTGCCATCATGGCCTCGCACACAGAATAGAATCTTGTATATGGGGTAGTTGGCGATCTCTGTATTGTTGTGTGGGTCCAACAACCTGGTAAAATATAAATAAAATGTTGCTATTAGATTACAGTCTAATAACAAGTTAACATACTGGGTGTCCAAGCAGTGCATATAGCCTCCAGCAGAACCGGACCTCCATACCTGACAGTGCCTTCAGACACGCCCGGCACAGACAATGTAACATCCAGGGGGAGTTGGCACTGCCCTCTGAGGATACTCATCATACGAAGGGCTTCCACCTCACTCCGGGGCGCGTTTACAGAGGCACACCCTAGATATGTCAGCTGGCTGAACACCACACTGTCCTCATCTGGGATGGGACTGACAGGACTGCCTTCTGATGATGATTCATCTGCTACAGAGTGGAATAGAAAAGCAGGAGGTGAGTTTACATGGATCGTCAAGACAGTCACAACAATTAGTTCAATACAAATTAAGAGAGAAAACAATGCAAAGAAGTAAGTTGGATTTAGGATTTAGAATGATGGGTATTTCAAGTACATTACTTTAGTTAAGAAGTCAACGTGTGAGCTTTGACAGACAAACAAAAAGAGCATAAGAAAAATGCTAATAATAAATGAATTGCTCACCTCGGTATGACCTCTCATTCAGCTCACTCTCCTGAGCCGTCTGAACAGGAAGCACTATCTCCAACTTGGGAGGTGGTACACTCAGCGGGTCAGAGCCCGGTAGTACAGATGATGCTGTTGTGGGAGAAAGGCCATGGCTGCCCCCGCCAAGGTTATCCATTACCGTTAGTGGTCCGAGCCTAGTGTCAGCTACTGATGGATCCATGAGGACATCCTCTAACTCCCTCTGGAGCTGCTGCTCACTTCCATTCCCTACAATCTGACATACACACAGGAAGAAGTAGAAACATGCACACACACAAAACAGACATGCACACAAGCACACCAAAGACAAAAGCGTCAAAGAGAAGCATAAAAAGCATAAATGTATATTTAAAATAAAATACAAAAGAAGATATTAGACAAATTGTTTAAGAATATAAATCCAGTTATAACCATACCAAATTTAAGTTAAGAATTTGCTCTACAGCTCCTTTCAACTTTACTAGCACGTAGAAATGACCGTGATTTTGCATCTAAATTCAAGGTTTTGAAGTAACGTTAGAGTAAATCACACTAGTGGTGCAACGGACTGCAGCTGATCCACGACGTGTTCAACATGTATGTGAACCATAGATTACTTGCAAAATATAACCATCATAACATAACACCCAGTTGCAGCGCCATTGTTTAAAGTAGACCCAATGATTACCTACATACATACATTTCCAATAAAAGACACAGTGTTACCACATTTGGATGGGCCACACAAGTAATTTAAGGACTCCCTTAAGTGTATTTATTTAGCCATCCATTTTCTTTAAAGTGTCTGAGAGGACAATGCTATCTGCGATCAATCAACTAGATGGCTCTTTCGCCTTGCTCTAGTGCACCTGTAGGTTGTTATTTGCTACTTTATTGTCAGTACCAGGACAGATCAAGTGTCGCTAACTAACATAATCCCTCACTTTAAAATAATGAATGGACAAAGGTGCAGCTGAGAGTCTGCCGAAAGAATTATCTGCAATTTAAAATGTCTTTTATTACACCTCCAGACCATACCTACACATACAGTATGTGACACAACAATGGCACTCTGTGTCACGCTGTAGTGGCTTCACAGGTAGTGCTGAAAGCCTGGGTAGCTGTCAGGCACAACTATAGTCCAACACTATATGTGAGAAAACCTATCACTGCCATCAGCAAAACCCAAATGCTCTAAAGGCCATCACACAACAGCTAGCAAAAGTACAGAAATCACAACTAATCACAGACAAAATCACCACAGAATCACATCACAGAACGTAGAGAAATAGATATATACAAGCAAGAGAGAGTTAAAAAAAGGAGCAATGGAAAGATAGAGTAAGAATAGAGACTGACCTTAAAGCTCACCTCTTCCTCAGAAATCACCTGTATAACAAACAACAAGTTTAGACACACTGACTCCTCTGACTAGATGACCTGACTGAGAGGGAAATGGGAAAAACCAGAACATAACTGGATGGCAGTGTCAGTGCATGGAGTGATTTCACCACTTCGGTATATGAGAACTCTAACAGCAGGCAGACAGTGGCCACTATGTTGTACGGACACCTCAACTGTGTTTTCCATGAAATTAACTGCAGTCCTTCAAGAGAATCTGTACTTAAATGGAAACATATTCCCAAATATTCAAGCATGACAAATTACAGAGCTGCTACCTACTGACTGACTGAATATGCAACATCCATGCTCTGCTGGCGCCATCTTCTGGTATACTGACAGCATAAGTGGAAATGTTCTACCTTTACCGAGGGACACAGGTACAGTAATGATAATTAACAGAGTACGAACATACAAGTCAGCAGCTTAAATAAATTGATTAAAAAGGAAATGTGATAACTGGTAAAGTGAAAGACCCAGAGAGAGACTGTATCCGGTGAGGTGAGAAGAGGAACTCATCAAGGTCACACACAGGATGGTGGCAAACATCTACAGCTATTCTTCTCTCAATAAAGAGGCACACCCTCATCACAAAATATTATTCCATGACAAGGAGATCAAAGCACTTGCATAACCACACTCTTGGTAAAACAATATTGAGTGAGTGCTAACTGGAGCCCTGAACTGACCCACGCTGAGCATACTGTATGTCAAACAATCTGTAGTTTGATAAAACACGTATGCAAACAGAAGCAGCTGACTAGCTGAGGTAATATATCAGCTACGTTTTCATGGACAAGAGCTTTATCTTCATTTGTTTGACTTGTGCATGCAACAATTATTCCTTCTCCACTACCCCATGCTTCCAAAATATTACAAAATACTGTGGAATTTTGTAATATGGAAGAAGTCATTCACTACAAACAAAAGCCTTTGACAACGTGTGGGAGATACAGACATCAACAATGACACAAGGGCTTTCTCGCTGTACACAGAGATCTAAAACCTAACAAGAGAAGGTAGAGAATGTTGAAAAAGCTAAATAGGAAATGGTTAGCCTATGGGCTATAGTGTGAGATTATATGTTTAACGGTGGATGAGAACAAATGATTAAGGCAACCTCTTAACAATGGAAGCTGCATGAGTTGTGACCCATGAACTGCAATTTAACCAAGTTACACTGTTGATGAAGAAGACAAAAATGAAATGAACATGCTGTGGTGAATGTGATCTCTTAAGTTGTAACTCTGTTATCCTGCTGGTAGCCTGGAAATAATCATATCGTGACAGCTGATGTCATTTCTCTTATATAATTAGACAAAGATTGACACTACTAGAATCACGAAGCATTGTAAGAAAAGATTTATACTCCTTCCTGTATTCACTGCTTAATGTATATGTCAAGAAACTAGTGGGCTGGACTAGTTCGGTTCTGAAGTTTTTCTTTACCCCCTTGAGCTTGTGTCCATACCTACACTCGGCCATCCTTACCTTCAGTCCTGTCTTTTCGTCATCACTACCATTATTAGTGGAGGAGGGTGTCTCATCCCCCAGTCGGGACACAAGGACAAAGTCCTCACTGTTGAGAGTGGACACTGAGTCTGAAGACACGCTAATCTTCCCAACCGAGCCCTTGTCATCCATGGCTGCCGCTGTTAAACTCAGCCACGCTGCTCATGAATGGGAGACAGGAGAAGGAAGTGGAGGGAGATGATGTGCAAAATCACCTAGAAAAAGGAAAAAAATAAAGATTGAAAAAAGCAGAAAACAGACATGATGTGATGAAAACCATGAAAAGCATCTTTTATGTCAACTGGAAACGTGGCTGTTTATAAACTGACCCTCTAAAAGTGGTGAAACTATTTCTTAAACACTTTACTCAACATCTAAAAGGAAACTGTTGGCAGCTTTACAAAACTCAGAGTGAGAGCCTTAAGAGAATATGGCATAACCAAACATTAGACAAAACCACAATTAAAGTGAAAATTTGTTATATTTTAATATATATTTAAGAGCAGGCCACAATGAAGAGGCAAATGTGGCAAAGATCAGAACACAGAAACATCCCAAGATTATTTGGAACAATTTTGTTGATCTCAGCAAAAGAGCTTGATGAAATGCTATGATGATGCAAGTGTAATTGTGAGTAAGGAGCATGCATGTGAAGGTGAGGAATTAAGGAATGTACCAGCTTGGTATGACCACCAATCACCCATTTGATGTCTACCAAGCATTCGAAACATGCACAAGTAACATTCAAAAAAATGTGTAGTTCACAGCCTCTCAGTGTGCTACCACAACCACGGATACGTCTAAGGTGAGATCCAGTGAGAAACGCTGCTCGTCACCATCAGCTTATCTTATACGCTGCCTTTCACCACCTAACCTAAAAAAAGCTCCACTTTTTCCAGTCAGACGTCACATGTAGATACCTTTGATGCATAGTGCTTCTCTTAGGTTTACAGCTTTGTTAATTTGTTGACAGACTAACTGATTTTGTACACCACCCTGGACATAGACATTTCAGTTGCTCTTCAGTTGATGCAACATATTTTTCAATGTGCAATCTCTGTCGTCTGTTGAGAGCATGCTCAGCTCCAAAATAAATATTGTAAATAAATATACATTAATATTCAATATTGTCATGGAAAAAAGTAACAGATACTAGGACCATGAAGCATAAATAGAAATTTAAAAAATAGAGGTACCATTGTGTGTAACACAGGAAGAAAGGCACAAGAAGCTTCTGGCACAGGTTCAACAAGAGACCATAAAAAGCTATGTGTGGCTGTTTTCCTCATCAACTCCTCCATTTCACTCCCTCTTCCAAAATAGTCTTTTATTTTGTCAGCCTGTATCTTCAGTTTTTCTCACAGAAATGTGTTTCATCTGATTAGTTCTCTTGTCAAACGACTGTGCCTCTTATTTAAAGCAGGTCCAACAATGAGAGGTAAATGGAAAAAAGGTCTACACAATGAAGGTCAAAGTAGTTATTAATGTGCATTACTTAAGATAACATGGTTATACTGACCCATAGGAAACCTTAGTATGAGTAGGAAGCTCTGTGACTAAAAGGTTTACAGTATGACATTTTAAGCCGTTATTATTAGTCTCCAAAACACAAACTGAGTTAAAAAAATGATAATTAGTTAATAATAATTATAATTATTAATAATTATAAAGATCATGATGAAAATCTGAATCTAAATAGATTCTATGGATCCTACACACAGCTGTAATATGAACATAAATAACCCACAAGCACACATGCAGTACACTTTGTATTTCACAAGCTCTTAGCTACAAAAGACCAATAATGGCTGCCTTGTCACACTTTCTCTCCAGCCTCAGAAACAGCTCTCTGCCTGCTTCTGACAAGCTACACTGTTCATTATCAACCTTTCAGTGCCTTGGTACACATCTCAAAACATACAATATTGTCCCTCACAAGATTAGATATAGCATTTCCCTTCTATGTGGTTAACAGGAATACAAAAGTCTAAAATATAGCACATTTACAGGATCGATTGATTTTTTATTGAATTTTTAACTCCATTAAATATTTGCACTTCATATTTAAGCAAGTACAGTACAGTATAGGAGAGGAGAGGACGAAGGCTTAACGAAGAGAGTACAGTTTTATTCCATCTAAACCATCTTTGGCAAAAACTGTGATTTGTCCTGTTACTGTAACTTATGACAGAAGCTAATTCTGGATCCCAGTTCCTTTAATGGTATCACTTTCCTAGTTATAAAATAAGTATAATCAGACCCTGCACATCTCTAGTTGGCTGTATATTTTAGATTTACATTGGCACTGTGTATTATCTTACCATGATACTAATATATTGACGGTATCACGAGGAGTAATTATCACAATACATCATAGATGTTCAATCTATGACAAAGCCCTAATTTATACAAGTAATAATGTTTCTTGAAACTATTTTTAAATAGGTTCCAAGATCATTAGTTCAAACAACTGTAAGTAAGAGAGGTGCAGCTTGAAGAAGACCTTGCTAACCTCAAACCATCAGCAACCAGGACACAACTGTGGGGTATTGTGGAATGACTAAAATAGGATTTTATAATATTCTGCTGTTGTCCTGACACCCAGCCTATCATAATTATGAGAAACATGCTTAGAAATGAAGTCTGTGCCAGAAAACCAAAACATGTCATTAAATTTTGACAATTCTACCAAGAAAAGCAGTCAAATGTCCAACCAGAACTCTGCCAGAAGCTTTTTAATGGCTAGTCTATGGCTAGCATCTGCTAAAAGGTGAAACTTGCGGAGTCAAATTCTTAATTTTTAGATGCTTAGATTGTTATTTGGCATTTCTTTAACTGAAGATCTATTTGGTCAATAATTTATCCAAAATGTCAGCCACAACTGGTGGTTGATGGCTTCGTAAGTGTGACCTGCAATGCAGCATGTACAGTGTGATTTTATTTTGGTACCAACTGACTTACTGTACTCTCTTAGATGTTTCTCAGGGTTAAAAACAGAAGCCAAGTATCTGACAATGTCAACCCTTGTCAATCTGTGTGCAAAAACATGCACATCAGAAACCTTTTTTTTTCTCTCTTCCACTCTCCAGCTGAACGGCTTGTTCTGGGTTGCCAGCTGGGCCCTGCATGCACCTCACAAAAGAGAGGAAGACACAGCCAGAGAGCATTCAGGCTTTCAACACAGTCCCTTTTGACTCGCTTCACAGCAGACAAGTATAGCAGGGAAAGAGATAGGAGAGAAAAAAAGGAGAATACCCAAAAAGGCCTGGACAAAGTGATTCACAGGGCATGGTAACGAAGAGAAAGAGAACAAAAAAGGGAACAGTTCACGAATTTTTCAAATCAAGGAAATATACACACACAATGCCTAATTTACATCTTGTATGTACTTGAAATAATCATCATAATTTAGACCCACTGCAGAGCATAGGCCCACATCTGACTACACAGAAATTAGACCTCTGCATGTCTCTCAAGCAAAATACAACAACAACAACTCAATCCCACAGTGCCAGCCTCCAATTACCTTATAAATTAAAGCCCTGTGTGCAGCAAACTTCTCTGCTGTGCGTTGTTTGTGTCATTCATTTAGTAGTGGTTCATAAAGAACAGAACTATGGCTGATTAAGGAAACCTGACACCTGTTAGTGTAAATGATCTAGCCATAATAATTTGTTAAGTGTATTGAACAGTCTATATATAAATCATTTTCAGTATAGTTACTCCTGCTCTTCGTGTTTTTGACCCACTCTTTGGTTTCTGCTTTCAATGGTTGGGCTCTTTCTGCATTACTGCACTGCAGTTAGGAGTACATCTTGGAAGGTTCTCTGGAGAACAGAGTCTCTCTTATATGGTGATATTTAGAATACAAGTTTAACGAAACTGAGCAGAGAGGTACTCTGTAAGAGATGCTGAATGAAAGTCGCTGTATCCTATGGTAACACAAATATTCAACAATTCGAGACATTAAATGACACAGAAAATAATATGACGAATACTTTATAATAAAATCCCTGCTTATTGCCCTGTAAGCAGACCAAACAATTGCCGATGTGTTTGCCAATGTCAGGCCATATGACAAGTTCTTGTGGAGATAATGATGAGTGACTTTACAACTCACTACTTGGCATGAGACATGATGCCTGTGTATGGTGCTAGCAAAAGAGATACCAAGAGTTTTGTGTGTAAGTTAATATGGCACAATCAGGTGACTTTTAAAACTTGTGCATGACAATGCAAGACTGCAGAGACGTTTAAAACACTGGCCACTCCCTTGTAATGTGACAATACTAACAAACTGAAAATAGGTATATTAAATGTTCATCCTGCAAGAGAAACTGACTAACAGCGCATAATGTTCGGTCAAAAAGGTCCTTAAACTGCTTTTAAACAAATATCAACTGCCAAGCTCAAATAAAATAATGTTTTCATCTTGTCATTTATTACACCAAATTCTTACCTGAGTTAGCTTGAACCAAGCTAACCTTCCTTCAATTTAATTCCTTTATCTATTGTAATGTAATGTGCGTCTTTATTGCATATAGACAGGTTGTATTTACAGTATTACATATAAAAAACAAAGCTGGGTGTAATGATCAGTATGTAAGTATTATTCAGTAAGTACATTTGCTGTCAGAACTTACTATAAATAACCCTTTTCCAGCCTGAACACACTTCACGTTGAATACAATAATATAACTTGTAGTCACTCCACCGTGTGTTCAAATGTTAACAAATAAACAGAATAAATAAAACACGCATGTCCAGTAGTAACAGCTTCTCCACAGTGCTTATTCATAGTCTAACAGATAGAAACACAGTAATTGGCTTTCTGTCCCCGCTAGTCCAGCACTTAATATGGGCACAAGCGAACCTGCTAAACCTAGCTTGTTAAGCCTAGTAGACCCTCGATACATTTCAAAGCCCACAGATCTTTTGCAGATAATTTCACGAAGACCAACTAAGGTTGCTCGATAACGCTGTGACAGGCCACTGTAACTGTTACTGTTAACTTAATGCCCCAGTTGGCCCTTTCCAGCCTACCAAAAATTAGCTAAGCTAGCGTTAGCTATCCATCACTCATCGATTCAAATTCCAGCAAAATATTCAAACACTTGCAGAACGAATAGCTACTATTAGTGCATATTTCGATGCAAATCTGTTCACAATATTTTGGTAAATAAACCCGCTGACTGCCTGCTCGTTTTGAAAGCCTTAATACAGGCCATTTCTTGGTGTAGGTTAGCTGGATAGCTAACCTCTGCTAGCAATGCTACCCTGACAGTCACAAGCAACAAAAAGGTATACATCTTCATAACGAAGGACACATCTGCATTTAACTATAATGATAATGATATGTGCAGGTACAAAACAGCTTACCTTATCCCCACTGTTGTATTTGTTCCAATGGAGGTTGGCACAACATTGCACTCTCCCAATATTATCAACAGCCAACAACATCCAGCCGAGCTGTAAACACAAGCCCAACCAACAGCCGACATCCACACTGCGCATGCGCCTGTCAGTGCCACTCATTGCCGCTGAGGATGGGAGGCTCGGCGTTATAATAAAATGATGCTATCTTTGGTTTCTCCGAGCAAACACGGGTTAGGCCGCATGTCAGTCGATACTGGTTCGTTTAAATTTACAAACGAAATTACATCAGATAAGTCTAAGACTCGAGGTTCTTAAGTCCAAGTCATCAGTCTTAATACTGAAAAATAGTTTAGATTAAGGTTGGACTGTCTAATGTAAATCTCCATAAATCACTTTATGAACTATTAACATTTTATCCAGTAATAAATAACATGTCATAAAGAATCACAAAGAGACATTCTGTGTTGTTTGTTTATTGTAGCATGCAGTTTCATGTGCTGAGATCTTTCTTTCCATCTCTCGGTGCAACACAGAAGAAGTACGCTGCTCGGCCAAGCTTTCTGTAAGTTAGTGTAACACAGGTGAACAAGCCATTAAATGCACAGCAGAGTCAAACAATACTCAAACATTTCATCAACCATTAGCAACACACATTTTCATCACCACCATATATTAGATTTCCTCCAGTCCTGCATAACCGTCCAGTAAGTAAAAGGGAAACCTTTCACAATGTGATATTTCCATGGAAATAAATGGCATACGTAACAGTATTATTCATTATGGGGACATTTTTGATATGTCTGTCTCTTAAGGACTACTTTCCTCATTCTGAAACATTACACAACTGCCCCAATGATTTAAACATTTAAATATTTCTGATTATCACAGGTTGTATAAATGAGTGTCTAAACTATAAGTCCATCTAATGATGGTGCCAGGCTGTATAAAATGACGGATGTGTACCATCTCTTAATAGTTCATTTACATTTCAATCGAACAATAGATTTGCAAATAAAATGTCTAATACAGACATGAATAGTCAGAAAACATCAGTTCATCTTATGTTTCACAATCAACAAACAGGCTTTTCCATATAATATAGAATAATGACACTTTCTTGTCTAATAAAAATGTTCAATATTTTGAGCAAACTCTCAAATTCAAAACAGAGGGGACAAAATATACCAAGAAGGAAAATACTACAACAACAACCAAATGTGGTAATTACAATAATAGTAATAACAATATATTCTTTATTCAACAATAGGTTTCATGAGCAAACAAGTAAAATGCTGCAAGCAATCTTCAGCACTTGACGTGGCCACACAGTGGACATGTGCAGAACTGTTACAGCGCTGGGTGTGTTGTATCACAACTACAGAATCATCAATACTCCTCTGCCATCACAAGAGGGACTATATTGCATGCATGACACAGGATGTGGGAAGGATGGAGGTTGTGGGGTGAAGGAAGGGGCAAAGAGGGCCACCCATTGGCAGAGTGCGCCTGCTGGTAGTGGTGGGATGGGGAATTAGTACAGTGCAAGTAGCAACTACAGCTGTGCTCTACAGACACTTTGAAGGAAACAGGGAGTGTCACTCTGACATAACTTTAATACTCACAATACTGCTATATACAGCAGTGCCCAGCCCTTTCCCATGAGAGCAATAGCAGAGATAATAATGACACTGAAAGGCAAAGGAAAACACTGGCAAACCATAGGATTAGCGTTAACACTTTAACCCACTGAAAGGGTGAAAGGGTAATTTTTGAAATGAAATTCAGTGAAATACCTCCACAGAATATTTAAAAGTTATGAATACAGAAAAAGCAAAAGTAGCTGAGCAACCTAAGTCTTCCCTGAGCAATTGAGACCAGGATTTAGCATCCTCTTATGGAACCAAGTAGAACTACAAGAGAAGTATCCTCAATTTGAGCCTTTCCTTCCTCACATACTTATCAGCTCAAGAATATGAAATACTGTACGAAAATAGCAGGGGTTGATTGTACTGCACTGTATACAACATGGCACTTACATTACTTCAAAGGTGAAGTTGTAAACAGTAGCGAGCGACAGTAGAGAGCAGCTAAATCCCTGCACCAGCTCTTACTTATTAAAGTCCAGCTTTTATATTAACCCTACAAAACGTTTTTCAAAAGCACATTATCCCATCAAGTCACACTAGATGATCTTCTACCAACTTCTCTCAGCAGTAGGGTGGAAGATAAGAGAGAAGCCCCCCCCAAAAAAATTATAAATCCAGCATTTCATTGCTTCTCTGGGAGTTTTGTGACGGCACAGTAGCTAAGGTGTAATTTTTAAACGATACAAAGATTATTTAACGCTTCTCTTCACATTCTACACAAACTTCACAAGATTTAGAATAGGTGTAAACAAACTCAGTGGATTCTTCGTTACCTCATTACAAATCCTGTCAGTCTAAAATGGGTTAATGTTTTATTTTCGTTAAGACTAAGACACATGATAAGATGCCTCATATCTCTGAAAGGGAGAGAGGCGAGGCTGGTTTGTATGAAAATCATCCTGCACAAAATTACATTGAAACAGACAAAAGCGCATCTAATGTCCACAGAACAAATTCAAACCAAATGATCAGTTTAGTCTTTGTGAATTAATGTATAATAAACAAACAAAGATCCTGATACAAAATACTCACACAAACAACTTCACAGAAGTTAGCAATGCACAAAAGAATCAACCAACAAAAACTTTAAAAAACAAGTATAAACTGTAGCATGAAGAAAAAAACACAAAGTGGTGCCCCTTACGTTTGTAGGCTTCAGTTTGAAACATCATACATGACCTCTGAATATTGTTAACACAGCACATCTATGTGACTGGACAGGAAAGCACGTGAAAAGCCACGGGCTTACCATTGTTTCCAGTGTTCAGTTTCTGAGATCACACTACTTGGGTGTAAGATAACACCTCCGAAATAAGACAGGAGTCAGTCAGTCAGTGCGAGTGGGCAAAAGTTTCTGTCAAGCTTCAAATTTAGTTATATACACCAAGGAGCAAAAGGCCACTGTAGCAAAGGTCTGTGCCTGTGTGGTTGGTTTGAATGGAAACATGTACTCTCTGTGTGTATGTGTGTGTCTGAGAGAGAAAGAGATAGGTAGCGGCAAACTGTTCCTAACTTGCACTCTGCAGGACTAAATGACAATAACTACAGGCACATAGAATTTAAACAATAGTTTTTGAACTTGTTTGTTGTACATGGAAATGTAGCTGCAGCTCAGTGAACACTGCAGTTAACACTCATGTCCAACAGCGATCAAGCATCACTTACTAATTCATTGTATGACTGTGTCCTTTTGATCTTATGACAGTGGAGTAAAGTCAACATAATAAAATAACTGAAATGACAATGGTTTGTTTCACTTGTCAACGTAGTGAAGAACTCATTTTGGGTGCTCTACCAACTTGTTGTCAGTTTTAAAGCATTTATCTCTTTATTTTTAGAAAAGTTTAGAAATTATATAGTATAATTATAAACACAAGAAATGCCATAAACTGAGCTAGAACTGGATGAAGTCATGCAAGGATGCTTAAACAAAAATGTCCCTAAGCTGTAAAAATATTTCTTTCAGTGAAAGATATGAAATATAACTGTCAGATATGCATACGCTGGCAAAGAGCTTTAAAAAATGATAGCTAAAACCACCAAAAAATTACTGTACGGGGGCTCTTCTATAGGAGAAAACACATTTATTCCAAGGCACAAGCTGTAGAGCGAATGCCTGCGGTAGATTATCTTAATTACACTATAAATATGTGCGGGGTTTACTACAGCAAATTGCTTGTTATCAATTTCTGCAGCTAATTTAGGTTAAGTATACAGAAACATTAAGACTGCGTTTGTAAAAAGTGGCATTACTGAAGGGACCAAGCATTATCACCTACTTTAAAGACTAACTAGACTGTGTCTTTCTCAGCTGTTAATTATTTAATCTCCAGCTTTTTTCCAAATAAAAACAGAAATTAAATTGCAAACACGGACAAGTTTCCTTCTGTTAGGAAAATGTACCTAACGAGGCATTAACAGTGATACGACTAACTTATTGATAAACACTTATAGGACAACATGTTTTTCTTGCCCTATGCATTGTGACAAGACTCCCACTGATGACCCCCATCTGTCAGGTTTTATTGAGGCATGTGATTGGCGTATATAAAGGCTGGAATTAAATGGTCTTCCCTTGAAACAGGATCTGGTTGTGGGTTAGCAACGCAGCTCTAGTTGTTGCAGGTCAGTGTCTGACTTTGTGTCCTCTTAGCTTCCATTGAGCAGCATCTCTGTCCCAGGTGTTTCAGGACAAGCCCGCGTGGACGTGTCCCCCAGTCGCGGAGGTCCAGTCCGCAGCACTAGCTTTCCGACACCCAGGCCCCCTGAGACCAACCCTCCAGGAGACAGAGACTTCCTGGACGACATAGAGTGAGGAAGAAAAGAAAGGAAACAAGGATCAACATATCAATCTAGTTATAAAATGACTCAAACTGAGGACTGTGAAACACCAGTTACCATGGCAATTCACCTGAAAGCCATCTTTTTAAGTAGGTGAGCATCTATTTTTTCTGATGAAGCACCCTCTGTTAGGGGGTGCTCCTCCACAGGGGAGGAGTGGAGGGGAGAGGAGCAGGGCAGTGGGAGGATGTGAGAAGCCTCCTGAGACTGTGGGGTAGCCAAATCTAATGACTCCTGGAAGGCAGATTTAAAAGGAAAAAGCAAAATGGTAAAGCGGCTTTATTTTAATAACATGTTATTTGGCAGTATATGATCCACGGCTCTGGTCTGATAATGTACGCTCCAACACTGACCTGAGACTTGAGCTCTTGGGGGTCTGAATCCTCCATGTCGAGTGCACGCAATTCAAGCTCAATGTCTCGATCGGGATCTGGTTCACTCTCTGCTCGGCCCCTGCCATAGGCATTCTGACGGGCTCGAAGATCAGAAACAATTTTCTCGCTGCTGCTTATTGAAGTACGGCGGCCATGAAGTTCTGAAGCACAAAGCTGTTCACTAAAACATATGCAGATACAAGGAGCCACAACAGAAATGACAGACAGGAATGAGCACATTGCTTAGTTTCAGTATCCTTGGTTTCAAATGTACAATAATACAATAAAACAAAATAGCAGTTCATTTAAACACAAGACGCATAACAAATGTCTACCTCTCTAAGAAACTGGAGTGGCTGGAAGAGTCGGATCCTCTGGAGCTCCACCTGTAGTCGCTGTGATCTACGTGGGGGTTGTAATCTGTGACCAAAGAAAACAAGACAATCACCTTTACAAAATTATTAATTGTACTGTATGTGCAAAATGTACTCACTTTCTCATTTTAAACCACTGTGAGATCTAATTTGATGAAATAAAATAAATAATAAACTTTCTTCCTCTATCCTCACCCTTAAAGTTGATGGGGGTGGTGCTGGCACCACTCTGGCAGGCAGTGGCTTGGACTGGGTCTGTGGTGTGGTAACCAGTGCGTGATGCCCTGGATATGGCACCCCACTTAGAGATAATGGGCCCCTCACTAAAGGGAATGATTGGATCCTCATCTTTCAAGCGCCGGTAGTGATCCAACGAATGCAGCCATCGCTTCCCCACGCCAGCACTGCTAATGCCACCACCTCCGTTACTGTCCAACTCCTTCGTCAGAGAAACAAGGATGCTGTTAGAAAGACAGCCCACGCACTCATACCAACATGACTGCCAGAGATTTAGAAGTATGCCCGCGCCTGTCTTCGGGTGTGGGAGGAGTCTCACCGAGTGCTCTGAGCAGGAGTGAGCTGAAGAGTGTGTGAGTGTCTCAGGCTCAAAGGGGCTGAGGCAAGGACCAATGCTACCACAGGACCAGGGAGAGTAGTGAGCTAAACCTTCCTCGCTGCTGAACCTGCACCCCATGCACTGACCTCCACTGCTCTCCACGTGCTGAAAAACAGAGACACATTTGATATTGACAGTGAAACGCATAACCTCCTCTTCTTCTTACTTGCGCAAGAGACCTACTAAATGTGGAGAAACCTGCCCAATGGTCAAAGTTTTCTTAAATTTGGGGGGCACCTAGGCACCATAGTTACAACTTTTGTCAGTTCCAGTGAAACATTTGTTTTGAAAAGACAGAAAGAGTGTTTCTGGAAAGTAGTGTATATGCAGAAGGATAATGCACTCTCTGAATCGCAGCTATGAAGTGCTGTTTTACGAGGGCTTAAACACTTGATATCACAGCCTTGGTTGCTCACTAATTTGAATGTATGCTCTTACAGTTTCATTGTGCATAATTGTTCCATCCTTTTGGCATGAATAGGATGTAATTAAATTCAAATAACTGTTCATTTTGCAGACAGACTTATTTGTTTATACTTTGTATGCAGAGAAAGCTCAACTAAATTGCAACAAGTAAACAAATACTTAAAAAGTCCTTGGGTTTTTTTTAATGGGAGTGGCATTTTACAGTGGATATCTTCAGAACAACATATCTGATAGCTGCTAAAGTTAAAGTTTTACTCAGCTGATTGTCTGAGTCACTGCTTGTTAAACTCTCTTTTCTTGCTTCCTCTTATTCTCTCTCTCTTTCTCACTCTGACACACACACACATACACACACGCACACACACACACACACACCTACACATTTGTACACACGGCACAATTGTACATTGCTATGATATCTTCCTCCACAGTTGCTAAGCAACCATCTCCCACTTAAATAGTATTGGACACAGCAGAAATACGAGCTTTTGAAATAGGAATTAAATCCAACGTATTTTAAAAATGGTAAAATGCACAAACAATTTATTACTCTCATTTTATAGTTTTGGGTCAGTGACGTTTCTGATGAAAGTTCAGGAGTCAATCTTGTAAATGAGTTTTTGCGTTTGCTTCCTACCTCAGATCCAAAATCAATGGTGAAGACAGGCGAGGACTGGGAGTGCCGGTTGGTGTTGTGATGGTGGTGATGATGAGCCCACTGCTTCCTTCTGAATAGATCCTCATAGCCCAGAGGAACACGGCCATAATCCTGATGAAGTGAAGAAAACAAACAATTACTTTTGCATAATTACAATAATAACAGATCTATAACATGTTAAGAAGAAGAAGAAGAAGAATCCATTTTATTGTCATTGAATAAATTTTTTTTACATGTTACAACGAAATTTCTTCTCTTCATTTGACCCATCCCCCCTTGGGGGGAGCAGTGAGCAGCCACAGGAGGCGCTCGGGGAGCTAGCGCTGGGTGTCTCGCTCAGGGACACACCTGGTGAGGGGGGGCGGGCTGGGTGCCTCAGCTGGGAATCGAGCCCGGGGCTCCTGCTTCCCACCAGCCCTCTGCCTTAACCACTCTGCTACCAGGCCGCCTATAATTAACTGGTCATAATGTGGTTAGGTAGCCAACACATCAAACTGTCACCACAAATGAAATTCTGAATCAAATCACATTTGAATTTAGTCGTATCTCAAAGGAAAATCCGGATTTCCTTTGCAGATTCCTCCAGCGTTTCCCAAATTTAGATGCTCTGATTACACTTTATGTTTTGTCTAGGTCTGGATAAAGGGGCAGACATTGGATTATATTTGAATGTGTGGGGGTGGAAACAACACTGTAACACTTGTAACTGTAATGGAGTAAAGTTTATAATGATAGAGAAGTGTTAGCTTGGCTAATAATGTTACTTAATGTTGCATTGAGATGCCTGCGTTTTTAATGTTAAACAACGAGAAGCATTTTTTCTTGGGGGGTGAATACAGTTGTGCTTGACAATTGATTGTTGTAAACAGATTTTACATAAATACATAATATATTGTGGTATAGATGTCTCCCCTGACATCCCCCTCCCCCCTCCCCCCTCTCTCCCCGTCCACCTCTGCTGGCCTTAGGACATCGGTAGAGGAGGTGAGACGTCTCTTCCAGAGACAGAAAACACGGAAGTCTACCGGCCCAGACGGAGTGAACCCCTCCTGCCTGAAAGTCTGTGCTGAACAACTGGCCCCTGTTTTCACTCACATCTTCAACTCATCCCTGCAGCTGTGTCAAGTTCCCCTTCCTTTCAAACACTCCACCATAATTCCAGCCCCTAAGAGATCCACTATAACTGGACTCAATGACTACAGACCAATCGCTCTGACGTCTGTAGTCATGAAA
>JAUMHF010000014.1:10570618-10593790 GCA_032359275.1 Microctenopoma steveboyesi | reverse complement strand
ACAAAAGACCAAATCAAATTCCTTGTATGTGCAACATACTTGGCGAATAAAGCTGATTCTGATTCTGATTCTGATTAGGACGTATCGTTTGTATTGTTGGTAAAATACACTGTAGTGTTGCAGTAGTCAAACTGGTACTGTTGTACAATGATGTGAGAAGGAGAGCAGTGAGTGGGAGAGGTGGAGACATATTTGGTTGAGAAGTGGGAGGACTAAAGAGGAGGTTGAAGCAACATACTGCAGCTCTGTAGCTGGCAAGGAAGGTAGAGGTGAGATGATGGGTGGGTGTAAAAAGAGAAATTGAAGGAAAGGAAATGTTGCTAAAAAGAACGCACCAATACATTTGCTCATTGAGACATGAGCTGGATGCTACCCAAGAAATGCTTCATGAGAAAAAGGGATAATCAATCATAAAGGAGAGAAACACAGAAAGAAAATCTTTTTATCATTACCCCCAGCAGAAAGCATTATTTCTAACTAATGCAATGTGCCCAGTTTATCTCTCTGATGGCGTGTCCACCTGATCTAATGTGGAGGAAGCATTTCTGTTTACTCCTTTTATTTTTTAACCAACCAAAAAAGTGGAAGAAGCTATAACCTGTTTGTGTCAGCGCAGTCTGACGTGTTGTGGTACCTGTGAATAAATGACTCCACTCTATCAGAAGTTTTAGTATTTTCCTTGACTATGTTAAAGGTACCTCCACCTACCCTGTGTAGTCCTGGACGGTGTTCAGCTCCAGAACAGTAGTTGCTATCTAGAGAGTTAAATCTCTCCCTGAGTGGAGGCTGGTAGACAGAGGAATGTAGCACCTCTGGAGGCAGCGAGTTACTCCTGGCATCCTCCCTGTGGTACAGCTGTAGAGGTAAACATCACCATCATCAATAATGTGTTTGAATGATTGAATTAGATAGTCACAAGATAGTTATCAGAGAGCTCACCTGAGGTCTCCATACTCTCCTGCTGTCATAGAGGGGAGTGTAAACCCCATGAGCAGGAGGCAGGGTCCCATACTGAGGCTGCCCTGGGTGGGAATGGAAGGTAGGACCCAACTGATCTCTCGGCGGGTGGGGTGGGTACCTCGAGGACGAGGTGGAAGGCGGGTGTGGATTCTGAGGATCACTAGGGTAGGAAGATGCTGTTGGGCCAATAGAAGGCTGTAGAGATGTTTCTGGAAGATTGGACGACCGGAGGAAGTGAGCCATACATGGTTTGTGAGACGTGTGAAGAGTAGATGGGTAGAAGGAACACACTAAGGGGAGAGGAGGAAGAAAGAAAAGATGATAAGAAAACAACATGCTCCTTTTCACTTCAGCAACACAAACAACTGTAAAAAATCTGACTCACATGTTGCTTGATAATGGGCTGTGTCATACGCAGGGTGTTGCTCCTGATAGTACAGCTCTGATGCCTGAGAAGAATGGGGTGCACGCAGCATGAACTGACCATGTTTCGGCATCAGAGCACCGCCATCAACCCTCCCAACTGTGGTCAAGGGAGACGAAGCGGAGGAATGGCTCACCGGAGTCCTGGGAGGCGAAAGGGCCTTTCTAATAAAAAGAAACGGAAAGAATGAGCACATAAACTGACTGTGTTGAATATAACCATTGTATTCCAATTATATTTATGTTATTAAATGCACTTTAACTACTTAGGATGAAAAAGCCTTAGTGAATACGTAGATGAATAATCTTACTGTTCTGTTGAACCCGGCATTGTTCTGTTGGTGCAAGATAACCCTTTGAGCACGTTAGCCCCGCTGGATCCGTTTGGGACTGCTCTCTTCATGTCCTCCATCATGTCAGGCCCTCGTGAGATAAGCTGGGGGTGTGTCATGCTGGGAACTGCATCTGTCAGGCTGGTTGTGTTCTCACCCGTAGCTTTGAGCCCCTGTCCAACTCCTGCAGACAGATCCGAATGGATGTTTCCCTCCATAGTTTTACTCAGAGCCCCTGGTGCTAAAGGGAATGCACGGCCCACACTGCTGCTCTTCTTGTTTCTCAGTCTAAATCTGGAAAGAGAGGGAAAGACGGTGAAGTTCAATAAAATGGGAAACGATGAGCTGGAAGAGGCTCTACATACCTCAAATGTTCTAGCAAATGCTATTGATTACTTTATTCATTAGTACTTCAGTATTAGGTCAGTGAAATTGAGATATCTGTCTGTTTCAGTCTCATATATACTGTAGCTATTTCAATTAATGGAGTGTAACTTTGCTTTTGGTTCTACTGGAGGTTTTCCCTCACTCTTACCTAAATCTTGCTAAGGTGGGATAGTTTAGTTTTCTGTATAACTCATCATATAGTTATGTGATTTTGCATTATATAAACTAAATTGAACTGAATTGAAGAAACAGGCAAGTAAACTGATTGCACACAATTGATCAGTTCTTTATTTTGAACAAGGGTCCTACTGAGTACATGTGAGTGGTGACTTACTTCTCTAGCTCATCCTGTGTATGTGCAAATGTGCAGTTGGTTCCGCGGGGACAGCCTCCCTGCTGACGAAGGTCTCGGCACATGCTGGTCTTATACTTGCTGTTAGCTTGAGGCTACAAAATGCACATATACAATACAAAACAATAGATATTATGTGTTTGAGATTACACCGATAAACCACACCAATTCTTACACATAGATGAAAACAGTGTGGCCAAAACACTAGAAACATATATTTTAAGATATAAATATAAACTTCAGTACAACTTCAGCATCCGCTATGACCTCAATAATAAACATCCTGTAGAATTCTCAACTTTTTCACAGTTTTAACCAATTGTAAACCTAATAAAGTGGTCAGTAGGTGGGTGCTGTAATACATCAGCGTACCTGTGGTGCATCGTGGCTCTTCTTACTAAAGTTCTGTATAAATTCCACTAGTCCGTGAACCACCAATTTCACAGCGAGCAGCACATTTTCCAGCTCCTCCCATGACGGTGCTGAGGTATCTTCACACAGATCAACAAGAATAAAAAAAAGGATGAATAGCTAACATTATGCCCGAAAGAGGTTTTCTTTTCAGCTGAGAGAACATGTTTTACGTCAGTATTATCATTATCTCATTGTACAGTGCGCTAACTAAAGGAGAGAAACCCAAGTTGTTGATGAGCTTATGTGCTAAATGCTATGGTTTCAATGGTACCATGCTCAGAATGACAAATCCAACAGACCCACCTTCTGCTTCTGTTATGTGTGTGCTACTACTTGCCTCATTCCTTATTCTGTTTCATCGTTGTCGGACTGTGCAAACCTTTTATTCTGAGAAGTGTTAATCATTTAGATGAATTAGAATTCATTCAAGTACCTGGATTGTGGTCTATGTTGGCAAGTAGCTCTAGGTGCTGTCTAAGGCTTGCAAGGTTGGCAGGATCTCCTGTCCTCTGCAGAACTATTGTCAGCTCCTGAACGCTCTTTGCAAACGACTCTGGAGACTGCAGCTGGATTACAAGACAGATGACGAGAGTTGATTATACCAAGTTTCTTAGCTGTGGCACTTTCTTTGCAATTTTGTTATGAGCAACAGCCTACCTTTGCAGTTACTTTTGTTTTTTTATGCTACACGATCAATCATTACAATAAATATCCAACTTTAAACTCTATCATTTGCTTATTTATGTTGCTTCCCTTGATCCAAGCAAGCTGAGGCGTAACATGCCAATAATCTGTTAGCATACTGGTACCTTGTCAATGATGGACTGCATATGTGACTTGTGCACCAGGTCTCCATACAACAGAGATGACCATTGCTCCGGTGAGATTCGTAGACCAGCCTCCATGGCGATGTGGACAATCTGAGCATCGTGTTCTCTTCTAAGAGCCTCATATGTACGAAACTCTTCCTTCAGCTGCATCAGTGAGGAGTCCTCATCGCGCTTGGTCACCTGAGAGAAAGGACCCGACAGACAATAGAAGCATTATGTTTGCATTTCGCCGTGACACCACGCGGTGGAGTAGATTGTGTGAAGGAATAATGACTTTAAAGATGCATATTGTGCATAAAATGTAACTTGATTCACTGATCAGTCAATTCGTCTTCAGACTAATAAACTCAAATTCAGATCAGACAGAGGGATTACCCCCTTCTCAGAATCTGCCCTATGAGTGATCATCATAAGACACCAACACTCTCAGCACCAGCTATCATTTATCATATTATTTACAAATCTAACTCAAAAAAGTCAAAATTACAACAGATTTACTCTTTAACCAAACCCGACTATCTTTCTCTGTATGTCTTTGCTATCTGTCCCCGTCCCAAGGCAACAAGTGTAAATATAGACCGCTGTTACATCACAAGCAGATAGTTGGCATATCTGCCCTACCAGCGATGTCTGTCATCAGATAACAGCTACAAAAATACTCGTACACAAATGTATACATATATATGTATTTATATATATATATATATATATATATAGAGACAGATAATAGTAAGATAATAGTAGCATGTGAGTGAAACTGCATAACTTTAATGCTATATTCATTTAAAGAATGATCAACACTTGAACACACACTCAAACACTTACACTTAACTTTGAGATAATTATTTTGTTATTTAGAATGAGAATTTGGGAAACTACCTCTACAACTGACGATACAAAAAGTCCAAAACCCTTCTGAAGCAGCATCTCTATGGTAAAGGATGGTGGTAAATGAGGTTCTATTTAAACCGCCTTCAGTTAATCAGGTCATTTATTATGGCTTGGGTTCTTGGGACAGCAGAACACTGAGGCTCTTTTGTGCAGTTTGACACAGACTACATTCAAAGAGCGGTGCTTAGCTTTTTATTTTTTAAATGAAGCCATTAAGGACTCACGTGTTCATCTGGTACATGCACATACATTTATAGTTTTATGCAGCTATGTGTGTTTGTTTACTCATATCCCCTTTACTGTACCTTAAAGCACGAGGCTCTGTAGAGCAACTGCACCACATGGCCTATGCTGGTTTTGGAGGCCTGAGGGAACCGCGCCTCGAGTTTCTGGACCACAAACAAAACCAACACTTTCCTGGAGAGAGCTGAGCCATCCTCAAGAGCCAGCAAAACCAGCTTCAGTGCATCTTCTTGCATGGCTGGTAACGAAGAGTTAGAGTGGTATAGCAAATGAGAGATGGGAATGGGGGGAGAGACACGAGAAGGAGAATAAGACATGAGGATAGAGTTAGATCAGCACAAACATGTTCAGTCACAGATGAACATCCGTATGCATGCCAATGCTACAAGCAATGCAAAAGGTTCACCAACGATCAAACAAAGGCCAAACTTCTTAAGAACCAGGTGTCCTCAGACTTTTAAATGAACTCATTTGGTTATCATGATGAGAAAGAGTTTCCCAGTCAGAATCTGCCCTATGAGTAATCATCACAGGACACCAGCACCAGAACAGTTTGATGAGGTTATCCAAACAACCAATAAGTCCAGTCAGCCCCTCAAAATGACATTCCCAACAGCAGAGATATGACTCTTTCAGGCGTTTAAACCTACTCAATTCCTATAAGAGCATTTTATAACGACTAAACATTATCTGGGAATATTTTTTTAAATTATTCTGATCTTTAACAGGGGTTTTATATATCCTGTTGATAATGTAAATGCTCAATCGCCATGCATCGCTACGTAAGATTAGCTCTACATTATGACACAATGATATTCGTGTAATCTGCCAGCACTCAAACATTTATATCACTCGTGTGTATACCGTTAGACGTGTACACCTACCAGGCCCAAGGAACTGGCAACCACGTGCCCTCACCGCTGCCCAGAGGTTGGCAGACAGTTGCTGCGGGCTCTGGTGCTGCAAGATGAGCTCAGTTACTGTCCGTTCACCCAGCGACCGGCCTGCTCGCACAGCCCGCACACGGCCCTCCTCCTCCACCAGCTGGCAGTTCACCAACGTCACCAGCTTCCGCTGCATGGGTCGACTGAGCACGCTCGAACTCAGGTTTGTTACTCCTGTGGCAGATGATACCTCATTGGTAACGCAGCGTAGGAACATTTACTGTAGGTAAAGTTCCTATGTAATGACATTTTTTAATTTATCTCTCTACAGTAAAAAAAACTTAAAAATAAACTCCATTGTCTAGTGGCAAAATGTGAGTTGTGTAATATTAATGAATAGTTTATTGGACAGCTGTTAGACCGTGTCTGCGCTACTACGGGGTATGAGTTTCTTGTCCAAGGACACCTCGACATGTGACCTGGTGGGACTGGGAATCGAACTGGTTCACCTCTGGGTCTGAAGATGACCGCGCTACCACTTTCATGCCGCCCTGTAAATTAAGTTATTAACCAACACCCGAACTGAGTGAGCAAACAACCACGACTACTGCTTAGTTTCAGTTTGCATTTTTCATCCAAACCATAAAAACACAGAAACTTTAAGGTGTCATAAGAAGTGTGAGAAGCACAAATGCCAAATTACAAAGGCAGCTCAACTGCAACTCCTACACAGAGAATAACAATAAAAGCTTCTCTTTCCCAAATAAATTGTCTTTACAAATGTCCACCAAAGCACACATGCATTACCGAACACCAACTTTTGGACGTACCTTTTGCTCCGCTGATAGGTTTTAGGTAGAGAGCCAGCTCTTCCACACACACCCGGCAGACCTCATAGTGCTGAACCTCTGCTGCACTGCCCAGGCTCACTGGCTGCACATCTGGTACCTAGGACACACACCGTAATGCACATAAATGCACAAGACACACACACCCATAGAACAAGGACAATGTTCGGGTTTCAGCTGGCTGCCTCAACAGTGTCATCATCTGTTGTTTAAGCATGTCTTCTTTCGTCATGACTCACCTGAGCTCCAACCAGCTGCAGCAGGGCGAAGTTGACTGGCAGCAGGTCAATATCTGTGCTGATTGGCGTCTGATCAAAGGGACAGGCCTTGCGGTGAAGTTTGTGAAGGCAGGTCTTACACACTGTGTGGGAGCACCCCAGACTGATGGGCTGATGGCTGCTGCTGTCAAACTCATTGTAGCAGATGGGACAGGACAGGAACTCGGTCCACTGGGCCGCCTGCACTGGCATGCTGCCACCACACCACCGAGGGAGGTGTCGCCAAGCTCAGTGGGAATGCATGTCAACGAGCCCTTACAACAGCTCCTGCTCGCCAGTGCCGACACTGAAAGTGAAAAGGAATACAGCACAATGATGTACACTGCCCCCATTTAAAGCTACAGCCAAAATATTAGTGATATCTAAGCATTTGGCTTATAACAAATGCTTTATAAGTCATTGTGATAAAGATGGAAATGGCTACAAGGGTTTTTTATTGATTTGCATGTGTAGATTTACTTAAGTGAATCACCCTTGAATTCTATAACAAATATTTCTTTACATATTGTAATTTTTTCATTTAGGAGTATATTTTTTGTCGTGACATTCAGCAAATCACTTTCTAGTCTACTAAATTGAGCAATTTCCAGCACATAAACTACTCTGGTACTTGTGATATAATTACTCTTTCAGCTGTGTCAACTGAAAGAAGCATTCAGCTAAATACACAGGCAGTTTTTAACCTCTGCTGCTGTAAAAGTCATTAATTTATTTTATCTAACAATAAAAGTGCACGTTGCCCTCTCACTTAAAATCAGTAGCTGCCAATACTTTCCTTATAAGGCAGCTCATAAAGACCTAACTATGAACACAGTTCGTATAGTATTAGACAACGTTCAAGTACATATTTTATTCATGACATGCTCATAAAAGACAAACATGATTGTGTTAAATTCGCAAAACAATTTGCCTTTTTAACCTATTCACAGCAAACCTATGAGAAGCTATAATAACAAAGCCACTGCAGCAACAAAATAATCTAATTAAACTATATTCATAATAATAAATAAGTAATGAATGGGTGAAAAATAAACTTTTCAAAACAGCTTTGTTTTATACATTAACTGACCAAATATGAGAGATTATTATAACTCAGTGACACAGAATCATTTTCCACTTTTCCCTTTCACATACACCCATTACTTCTCTTTTATGATTGTTTAATAAAAAAGAAAACATATGAATGCCATTAGTGTGCTGTATCGTATGAGTTCCGAGTGACTTTCTGTCATTTTGATTGAGCTCTTTCTCAACTCTAGTCACATTCACTCAAATATTCCCCTTTGTGCATTTCAGACCAGGAAATGAGCCTCGTCTGACACATTACATTTGTTTGTTTTTGCTTTTTCTATATCCTCCTCTTTGTAGTTTGATGTGTCATCCCACTAGGCAAAAGCAAAACCTTACATAAATACAAAAAAACATCCTCCCTCTGATTCAATGTTAAGTGAACACAGACAGCACCTGTTGCCTTTAGAGTCTCCTACAGCTGTTTAGCTCAACAAAAATAACAGCTGGAGCCCTCACGGAGCAGGTGCCTTATAAAAGATATAGTAAAATGGGTTTGGAAATACAGCAAAACAAAACACACACTCACAGTGAGGTGTTCACTGTGAGTTCACTGAGAAAAGCCCATGAAGGGAATCTGATAGGCTTAGGTATCTGTTAACTGACTACACTGGTTACAAAATAGGTTCAGGCATGTGTGTATGAATCTGAAAGACTTTGCAGCCACGTTTCCATTATATGAGCACAAAACTAGAGCTAAAACTAAATGTATATTTATTTATATATTTATATATATACATATATGTATCAGTGTGCTCACGAAGCCTAGAAAATTAACAACAGAAAGTAAACAGTTCTCACGTTTAAGAAAATGCCTGACCATGACAACAAGCACACATTTATAAAATAAAAAAAAACTAAACTGTACAATAAACGTGCTCGCTCATTGTTAAGCGAAGGAGAGCTGCGCGCATTACGCACGACACGTCCGCCATAATAAACAACGAATATACCCACAGCTTCGACATACAGTTTAATAACAACTGCATCAAGTAAAGTCACATATATGTGTCCGTTGTGCCAGTTATAACACCGGTAACACTCACCTTAAAACCCGGCCTCAGCACGCGGTGCCCGCGATGCCTCTTTGGCCGCGTGGACAGCTCGGCTCTGTCCCCGCGCGTCATATTTCCTTCCGCAAGGAGCCCAAATATAACACCGATTAAGGCTATTGTAGCCCAGAAAGCTTGAGGAAGAGTGAGGTAAGGCTCATGTGATGAAGTGGGTTCAGGGGTAAGTTTGTACAACCACGAAGGTGGGGAATTTCATCTTAACGCATGAGCCTGGATAAAAGCCCCTGTCTCTGTGTTGGCAGATTGGGGAGTGGTGCAAACTCTGGGGGCAACTGTTAACGGCGATTCACAGCCTGCAGATAACGTTGGCAGCCACCTGTTCCTGCTCTGAGCAACTGCTACGTCCTGTTTTTACCGAGACCCTGGTAGAATACCAGAAACGTGTCCTTCACTCGTGTTCTGAGCCTCTGTGTGCGCAGAAATGATTCCTGCACACATATCTGAATATAACTCTGCTCACTGCCAAATTTCACATTTAGCCTCTTAATATGCATAATTACTTCACATCACATAGGAAGTAGAAAATATCATGTTGCAGATTACTTGCTCGCAGGGATCACAACTCATGTATGCAACATGCACACACACACACACACACACACACACACACAGTCACGAATAAGTCTGGTCTTGTGACGGGGAGAAGTGGGCGTGTTGAATTACAGCAACAGACATAAACTTCCTCATCGGGCTCCTCTTAAAATGAGGAAATCGAACTATGAGCTCTTTTTTTTCTTTTGGACATGTTCACGCCTGCAGTTAACCTTGAGATGTGTATTATTCTCTACATTGCACTGCATGCTAAGTCAGCTGGTGGTGAAATATGTGTGAGGTCATGCTATGCCACTCAGTATCTTTGTATAGGCCTTAAATCTTTGGTCATTGGGGGGCACTATGTCTTTCCCTATAAACCCACCTATTGCCCCAGTAATTATATTTTAATACGTGTTTCTAATCACTAATGGACATTCATGCTCATCTTCACCCAATGTTACTCACTTCCTCAGCAAGTTTCATTTGAAGCCCATGGGAACAGGTGTTTTTGCCTCTGTGGCGTTTATAAAACACAGACCTAAAATCACAGCTTTATGGTTTCAAATAGGAGTTCTGTTGAACTGTGACACTATGAAAGATGCAGCACATTGTATACATTAAGCCGTACAAACAACATGGCCCATATTGTTAAAAGAAGGCTGTGTAATGATTTACTGTAGCGCCCTGTAGAGCTAAACACTCCACTACGTAAAGGATAAAAAGTACATTGTGTCTCAACAGCCAACAGTTGGCCGAGCTATCATCTGGCTGAGGACAGCGAGTCCTCACTTGGCCCTCTCTCTCTGTGGTGGGGAGGGCATCTGGATTTTCTTCGATATGTGCCAGAGGGAAAGAACGATTGGGAGAGGGGTTGTTTTTTGAGGTTTGAGTTAGGAAACATTTTTAACACGAGGTGTTTATTTTGGACTTGGATTTCCGCTTATGATGAGACCATATTAAACATTCAGGTCTATGGGCAATTTAAGTAATAGGTATAAAAAAAAATAAATACAATCATGTTATAGCTGAAAAACTGGCCATTGTAACCATGTTTCATGGCATTAGGGTGTTGTGGTATTTTCTCCACAGACACAATGCAACTGAAAGAGAAAGTGGAAGCAGGCACAAGGAAACAGTCTGTCAATGAGAGGCTGATCTACACACTGCACTCCCACTGGACATGTTGGATTAGGTTATAGTTGTAGTAAGAGCTAAGGATAAGCATGTAGTAACGCTGTATGTGGTTATTAAGGAAGGTCCTTTCGTCAGTGGGATTTTTGCTTTCTCTATATGCCCTTGCAGGCATCTGTTTCAGATTGTGCAGTGTCACAGTCAGACATTTAACCTTCCCTTCTCACTCCATGTGTCCTACTATAAACTGCCAAATAAAGGCAATTAAGTATTTCAAATAAGCATTCAGAAAGGATTAACTTGTTTGGAGTTGCACGACAACTAGTAGCTGTGATAATAATGTGCTGTCTCACTGGCTGCTCGAGCAGGCCCCCGCATCATGCTCATATAGGTCAGAAAACCTGCACACACAATGGTAAAACGAACATGAAGTAGAAAACACAAAGTAATATGAAGTTCCTGACATTGGTATTGTCACCAGAAAAGCTGTTTATTCTGTTGCCATCAAAACTGTGTTTGTAGGAACAAAAACTATTTCTGAAAACTTTGCTGGTTTAGAAAGCAGCTTCTTAACACCTGCAACGTGCAGGAAGCTAAATAATGACGAAAAAGTTCAACTTCAACGTGTGTTTTCAAAGACTCAACAAGGTGCACACACACACGCACACACACGTTTTACGACACAATTACTACATTAGTTGTTTCACTGTGTCTGCTCACTGGGTTATGAGAGTACAGGTATGTGGCTAAGTGTGATTATTTATTCATCGCGCCTGTCATCTCAGTGTGCGGGGGCAGTGTCTGGATGGAAGGCAGGGCAGTCACACTGCTCACAAGCTACTGTATTATACAGGACATACAGTGCAGGCCTACTTCATCACCCCCTAATATGTCTGCAGTAACAGGAGCGACCAGGAGTTACGCAATCTTAGAAAAGCATCAGTCTGCTGCAGCCTGGAATGATAATGTGGGAAGATCAGGTTTGTTAGAGTTGCAAATCATCTGGTTATAGAGTAACCCCCAATAAGACGGGCTTTAACTTCACGGTGGCGGTGGTGCTGTATTTCATGCTGAATGCTGCTCAGGAGTCACTTTGACAGCAGCAGTGGTTTCCCTCCATAAATTTTCACATTCACACAAACTCACCATGCTTGGTAGGCAGCACCAACCAGTCTTCAATTACAGCACCATATGCAGTTGGATGTTGCATTTAAAGTGTGCACGGCTCTACTGAACTCTTTCTGGAAACCCTTGTTTGGCATTTGGAACTGACTACAACATCATACTCCATCAGCACCAGTTGCAGAAATAGGTGCTGTTGCTGTTGCGGGTATAATGACATGATTTCTGAAACTGATTTCCAACTCAGGGAAACACGACCAATTATATAGGCCTGGAATAATAAAGGTTTTGCACAGACTTCACAGGTAAAAGTAGCCCACATCTCCAGATAAGCCACTTACCTCACGCGCTACACCAGAGTCCCAGAATGAACGAATTCGTAGGCATCCACAGGAGCGCATCAAAATAATGGAAACAAATCTCCATCAGTTGCAAAACAACCACAGCCGCCAGCACTGTGAGACTTTCCCTGATGCGAGAGCGATGTCACACTGCATCTCAGGGTCCCTCTGTCCAGTTTTGATCCCCTGCCCCCCTTCCGACAGTACGTGACGAACGCGTCCGCTCAGGTACGGTGAGCCACACACCCGAGGCTCGGCAAAGCGGGGCTGAGAAGTGATGCTGGTATCGCTCCGCCGGTGATGGTGCCTGAATTACGCCTCAGACTCATCACCGGGCTGCACAGGCGGAGAGCTGCTGCACGGCCGCGCATCACGCATAGTCAGCCCGGGGATGCGGTTTCGACGACCGTCCGACGATTCCGCAAAAATGCCTGTGCGTTATTGTCGGAGGTGCGCTGTGCGGCACTATTTTAATGTTCTGGGCAAGGATAAAAAGATGTAAAGGGGCAAGCCGGAACAAGCCGCTTTTCGAGGCGTGGGCTGTATGGTTTTAAAGGAACAGACCGAGAGGCAGCTCAGCAGAGGATGCGCGCTGACAAGTGCGCCTGTTTAGAGGAAGTTCACACCACAAACACACACAACGCTGTGCTGAAGGGCACAGAGTGGAGCAACGACAAAGACAATGGCGTAGCTCACTTTGCTGAAGTTGGAAGGTGTTGAAACGGATTTAGTTTGTGTTACATTTGCCATTAGTATGAGTCAGTGTGTCAGTAGTAGCTTCTAGGCAAATATATTTTATGTAAAATATAATCTAGTCATTTTGTATTCCCTCCTGTCTATAATAGCACTCCACATAGCATTTTACATACTGTAGTGACTAATAACACTATGGACGATGTAATCCTATTAGTGGGATAACTTCATCCTGAACACTATAATGGACTTAGTCTTAGTTAATTAGACAAGTAGAGTTCAACTTCTGTTTTTATTGTGTCACATTGTAAGAACTCTTCGCCCATGATGAATCTGGATAAGTTCAACAAAAATTGAATTAACATATCTTCATTTGAGCGATTCATTTATGTGTGACTCACTGGCTGGTGTGAGCTGTTTGCATAATCAGAGACCCTAATAAGGTGCTGCATCCCCTAATATGATCCTGTCTTGTAAGCAAAATGAATGTTTAACACTTCAAACCTCATTTAGATCGTTCTACAACCTACTGAGGGTTCAGCACTTAACCCTAGTAGTAAGATTATTCTGCTAAAGAGGTGAATTGTGAATTGTTACAGTAGAGAAATTTTTTGGACACAATGTGTCCTTAATTTGCTCCTTTAGGTGAACTGAATATACGATTTTCATGTCAGAAAGAAACACATTTTACTGCAATGCTTTATTGATACTGTTCACATCACCTCACACAATTGAACATGCACAACTGTCTAATATCAGTCTCACATACTAGTCAAGGCTGCAGGCTTTGCTCAAGGACACTTCCTTACAGCTCATACATATTTATAATTATAATGAAGAATGTAGTTTCTTCAATGTTTGGGAGTGTTTGTCTGTGTGGGGCTGCCAGCATGTATGTTTGATCATCTTCAGGGGGACACATTACAATATGGAAGGAGATTTGAGAAGATTTGACATCAGAGAGATAGAGAAAGAAACGTATTCAACAAATAGAAATTCATACAAAATGCAATATTTGCACAAATAAGAAAGTTCGCTTCGGCTTACAGTGACTTATGCATATTAGTGTTTTATGTGCATTCCAGGTTAACTATTTTAATGCAAAGGCAAAAACACAGACATAACTATGCTTTGGAATATCTTTTACTATACAGTATTTCTGTGACCTCGGTCTCCCTTGGTCACATACACTAACAATTATGCATGCATTAGTTGATAGCACACAGACTTACACGTCTTTTATGGGGTGTCCCAGACGCCACAGCAGGGCAACAACTAGTGCTTGATTCACTGAGATGAGTGACAATGACATTTCTGGGCCAAAAGGAATGGAGAGCATGGAAACCCTTTTAGCCATGCGGGAAAACCCATTCACATATAAGATGATGCTCAGTGAGCTGTACAGTGGGGTATCTATCTATCTATCTATCTATCTATCTGTCTGTCTGTCTGTCTGTCTGTCTGTCTGTCTATCTATCTATCTATCTATCTATCTATCTATCTATCTATCTATCTATCTGTCTATCTATCTATCTATGTATCTATCTATCTATCTAACAATGAGTATTTGCGATGTATAACATGTTCAAACTCTGTCTTAACATATTCTCTCATTTTGTACACACTATAAAATGAACACAGTGTCTCTACTGTGTGGGAAATGAGGCCCATCTTGTCCTAATGAGACTATATTCACTATTGCACGTGCCAGTTAATAATGCTATGATGTAATTATAGGCTGCATACAGTATCAGACTTAAGTTGGTGGAGGGAACCCACAGGAAAACACTGCAGAAAGCAGAGAGGGATCCATTCTGCTTTCCATTAGCCAGATGTTACAGTGCACATGCATTAACCTATACACAGTCAGCATGAGTGAAGACACTGGTGTGGCAGCAGATGAGACCGTCTGTACTCTGATATCTGGTTTAAAGGTTTAACATATGAATCTTAAAATAATAGTAATAAAATAATGATTATTAATAGTCAATTCTATTAAATTTTTATTACCCTCCACATTAAGGCCATCTTTGTCACATATCTATTGTATTTTATGTCACCTTATTTGACATGCTTCCAAAATAATACAAAAAACTCTCTCTCTAAATACAGTATATGATCAGAGCACTGCCTCTTCAAGCACATTTTTCTGGCTACTGTTACCATGTGTTTCCATCAGGTGGCGCCTGAGGCCTGGCTTGTGTGCAAAGAGCACCGCACACTGGTTACACTTGTGGGGCTTATCCCCTGTGTGCAGATTGAAGTGATCCTGCAGGGTGGCTTTCTGGGAGAATGTCTTGTGGCACAGGGGGCATCTGAAAGACTTGATACCAGTGCACACACTGACATGGCAAGTCAGGTTACTCTTCTGGGAAAAACTTTTCCCACAGACCAAACACAGATACTGTCTGTGCTCCTTCAAGTGTCCGACGTAGCTCTCCAGATGCTGGAAGACTCTGTCACACTTCCTGCACAGGTATGGCCTCTGGACCAATATACTGTCTGCATCCTCTGTCAGCTCGTCTCCAGAACATTGACTCTTTGGCAGATGCGCTCTAGAGAGGCAAAAAAAATTGGAGTCCACCAGCTCTTCACAATCTTGCAGCTGTGCAGCCACTGAGAAAATTTCATCCTCTTCCCTCTGCCCTTCTCCTGTTTCTTCATCTTGGTTTCGGGAGCTATCTACTACCTCTTCGTGTTGACTAGAGGCTCCTTTGGCTGTGGACGATATATGATCTCTGACAGCTGCAAGAGGGCATAGCTTACATCTCAGGGCTCCTCTAATGCGGTGAACTTGATAAGATAGCTTGTTTGTGTGGACAGGCTGGATTCCTCCACCTTCCTCTGACTCAGTGATGTTGAAACAACATGTAGCATCTTCAGATGAATCAACCTTTGCTCTTACCACCTTCCTATCCTCTCTGACCTCCCTTGGCACATGACTATACTCTTTAGTTCCTCGGCTGACCATGGGCTTGGACTGAATTAAAGCCGCCCCCTGTTCCTCAGAGTTTGCTTCATTGATGCTGGCGCTTAACTGGGCTGCAACCTTTTCCATCTGATGTTTGACTCTGGTACCTGGCCAGCTGCTGTCTGGCAGTTGGGTGTGCTCTTCCTCTGACTGTCTCTCCACTTTCAGAAAGGCTAGGGTGGGACTGAGGTACTGGGAGACAGCTTGGGCACACTTCTCCATCACCAGTCTCATCTGGAGCGCACTGGCTGCAGTCAGGTAGCTCACCAGCTGTCTCAGGGGGACCTGCAGCAGTGGCATAAACTATACATAAGATAAACTAAGAAAAACACTGAAATAAAGGTAAAGAAATATAGCAAACAGTTCTGACTTCGCACCAAACGTCCATTAAAAAACTCTATACAAGATACATGCAAGAACAGAACTACTACAATAGTTAAAGTAGTTTCCTTCAAGCTATTTATAATTCTTTCAAATTTATAGCAAATACATTTTGTTGTTGTAGCACTATGTTTAAGTTTATTATATTAGGAAAAATGAATTAGTTGTTATGCCATGTTTTGCTAAGAATATGTATCAGGCAGCTAAAGAAGCATTTCATATTTTTAATTAAAAAAAAACTAAGCTTAGAAACAGAAATCTATCAATATGTCTATATTGTTTCAATTAAAGTACATTTTATATTTACATTTTTCTTATGAAGGTTCTTTGAAAGATCATTTAAAGTGCTTCAAAGAACTGTGCTTTAAGGGGTTCTTTGTGGAACCAAAAAAGGGTATTCTATGACATCTAAGTCCTCAGTCTAAAGAACATTTTTGTTCCAGTTAGCACCTTTATTTATTTATGTATTCACTATATTGTACCTCCAAGAGCCCGGTGTAGCAGGACAAGAGCAGTCTCTCACCAACCTCCACACTGGAAAATACACCCACATTCAGCTCTGCCTGTCCTTCATGGAGCAAGAATTGATCACGTAGGAAGTCTGAAGATGCTGCAAGCACAACTTTGTGACCATGGAAATGCAGAGGTTGGACATTTGCATCCTGTAGACCCCCAAGGAGGAGGGTGACATCACAGAAGCGATAATCCTCCCTCAGTCCATTCATTTTTCTGAGAATGGTGTCACCGTGGGTGGGGAGATGAAACTGTAGTGTGTCAGAAGAACTTGACATGATGGTCAGTCTGTATTTAAAATAACAGGCCGGTTTGGTTATAAACATTCAGTTGGATGATTTTAAATAAAACTATAGTCAGGCACATCAGTCCTGCCTTTCGTGAATATGATATTGCTGTGTTATTGTTATTATGCAGTATTTCCGGTTCTTTGTCCACTCCTATTATTTTAGCTCTTAACACTTGCTTTAAACGCTTCTTTTTATAATGAGATATATTATTAGACAACATAATCTATATAATGAAGTGCAGTTCAAAAGCAGCACAAATTACATCTCGCAAAAATACATTTGAACCTACACCCGTCACTTTCCACACAAACTGAAGATAATACCTTCACAAAGTCAGGAGCTATACATAGGCTATGGCCTTCTGTGATGGAGCAGGATGAGTACAAGTGACAAAAGTTTTGATGCTGAAACAAGCCAGCCTACAGTAAGTACATCAGGACTATCATCCATTTACAGCCTAATCACAATTTCAATATCTCTTCAGCATCATAAGGAATCAGAAGGTAGTTTAGTAATGAATCTATAGTCAGAAGTTAATAATAACTATAGTCAGTCACAAAAACAGATGCTGGTGCTGCAGCCCCACCTTATACAAGCTCATCCCGTGCTGGCAACGCGGCTTTTCTTGGTCGTAAACCCACAAGATAACAGAAAGTGCCTTTTCGCCAGGTGCGTCACAGTTTGACCGCCGACATTTAAATAAACCAAATGCTAACAGCCTTCGTTTGCGAGGGGACGATCTGCACCTCTCAGCGGAAAAGAAACGTCCATCCCGACGTCCTGCAGGTTTCTGCGGGGCGCCCTCGTTTAGTGCGCAGCACCGCATAGGACGCATTAACCCATTCAGCACCTTTACTTTACATTTGTATCGAGGAGTCTTATATAAGACTTTACGTGAACAGATGCTGAATTGAAGTGAATGCCCTAAGCCTAAAACATGGCAGTGCTTACAGGACAGTATCCTGTAAATCACGTACATCCACAATTTGTTTTTTGGATGTTTGTGTATTGGTGGAGACAGGGGCGGAACCAGGATGTGGCCAGGGGAGGCCGCGGCCACCATTCATAAAGTCTGGCCGACCAATATAACATCTGCTTTTCAAACTGCACCGTTTCTGTTCATGTGGGAACTATTCTTCTACTAATGTTTTTGCCTTTAAGCAGCACACCTATCCATTTGATAGGTGATAGATAGATGCTGAACTGCAGTCGGTTTACTCTCTGTCACCTGTTTCTAAGTATTCACATGTGAAATCAAAGAAAATTACAATATGAGGAGGTAAGCTTTAAATATTTAACACACTTATTTGGTTTACTGTAATGTTATCTTTTTACTTGTGTCTAAGCATTTCTGATCCAAAGTCAGTGGCGCCGTTTAAATGTTTATTCAGAAATACTTACTGTTCATGTGATTTACTTTACTTTTCTTTACTTTGCTTGGCAGTTGCTTGTATCCAAAGTGACTTACAGGGAGCTAGCACTGGGTGTCTGGCTCAAGGACACACCTGGTAGGGGATGGACTAGGAGTCAGACGTGGGAGTGATGTTGATATTGAGAAGTCACAGAACCTCTTCGAACCCAGATGTCAAATTTGTTTTTTACTGACGACCAAAAGGATCGGCATCGTTTCTCTTGCGGGTTGGCATCTTTGTTTTTATTTGGAGACGGAGAAACTATTTTACCACTTCCCAGACATAGACTATAAAAGTACCAGATCTAGACTAGAATGGTCTTTGGAGATTAATAAAATGCCAGTAGAACAGAGGGACGCTGGTCTGTTATGTTTTAGAGAAGCTGGTCATTGCCTCCTTGAATAGAATGTAATGCTCAGCTAATATACTGAGGAGAGTAACTGTTCTTGTTTGTGGGTGAATAAAACAAACTAGATGTTCTCTCAAATGATCTCTCTGTGTGGATTTATCTTCCTAACAATTAACCTGAGATAATTCACTCTGCTGCTGTAACCGTGTATGTGTGCGCGCAGGCTGCTACTTGAAGACTGAGCCGTCTGTAAGCTCCTTGGATGTTAATCGTCAAGAGTGAGAACGATACGTGCCGTCAGGTCAGAGTCTCAATAAGAACATCCTAACATCCTCCCACTGCCTCTTGCCTGAAACAACAGCTGGGATTGGCTCGAGAACTCCTGCGACCCATGCGAGGATTAAGCAGTAAATGAATGATTGCGTTTCAGAGGTTTTATTCAAAAGGAAATGATAATTCTAAAATGTTTAGAATTTAATTTGTGTACAACAAGCAGTCAGAATTATGTTTACCCTATGTAATGGAAGTATGTTAAGTGCATCAGGGTGAAGCACAGTGTAGGGATGTGTTAAGCATTTTATAACTATCTTGTATAATTTATACATGTGTTTGCATCTGGTTTTGTCAAACAACTAACTGTGGTAAAGAATGAAACACACACAATCTATTCTAGACTATTTGTCGTAGAATATGACCCAGACATCTGTTTCCATGCCATCCATGAAGATAGCAACGGTCTCTGCATGGCCACCCCCATATGTTTTTTATTATTATTGCGTAACAGTTAATTATAAACATCCAAATATGTGCAGAAATGTGCTGAAATGTTCAGACAGCTAGTTGCAGCTGTCTGAACATTTTATGGAAGTCATGTGTTTCGTATTGTATATGGCATACTTGAATTTGAACTTATTGTGTATATATCCAACAATATGCAGTGTTTGTGGTAAATTGTGAAATGTGCTGTACTTTTCAGCCTCCATTTATATATGCACAGTGAGTTCTGCATTCCAGCTCTGATACAGCAGAGATGAGACAGCTCCTGTCACATATCCTGTTGTCTCCTAGAGGTTGAACACAAATTATATTTCATTTGCATTAATCTAAATAGGAAAATATGTAAGGACAATCAGTGGTAAGGTAAATCCCAAAGAACTAATAAACTTTGACTTGGGGCTCTTGGGGGATTTTTGATGTCAGTTCAGATGATATTCTTTTAAAATGTTTTCACAGATAATGAGCGAAGGGGACGTGTCCAAAACTGACACTTGATTGCATTTTTTTTTGGTAAATGCAGCTGTAGCAGTCATGCTGACAAAAAGTGATTCCTTATGGTATAATCAATATTATCTGTCAGTTATTTATCAATTAATAAAATGCGCTAAATGAGGCCAAAACATTTCCTGCTGCAAATACAGCATCATGTGCTTGTAGCAACTTGGCACTCTTGAACAGCTTGTGTAGGAAAGACATCATCAACATCATCAGGCACATCTTTGTGTAGGTCATTTAGAGTAAGGAGTGAAGCTCCGGTGTGCTCTTACCAAGAGTTGTTAGTGCAGCAAAGCTGTAACCCATGTCCAGGAATAATAATCTAGAAAACCATCGAGACAACTCCTGTTCTGACATCAAGCAAACTTACACAGTGCTATATTCAACTGCAGCACCCTAATGCACCCAAAATGCATTATATCTGATAACTGACATGTGTATGTTTATTTATTTCCTTATGTGACCGTTCTTTAATAAAGTCTCACTTAGTCTTGGTGGAAAGAAATGCAGTTCACTTTCACCATGGCATTTTGATGAAGTCCTCCTTTAATTAGCAGGACGAAAAGGCAACGCCACAGCACATTTTGTGTAATATGCCCCAGGTGTGAGACCCAGAGTATTTAGGGACATCGAAGATTTAGAAGGAGCAAAAATATTGGAACTCTCTCTGCTAGTATTAGAACTAATCTCTTCTTGACTGTTCTGGGGGATGAATGATCCTGTCCCAGAAGCTGCCACGCAGGCGCAAACCATGACACTACCACCGCTGAGCATCACAAATAATCATGTAACATATGGATAATGAGTAGATTCTTACTTCTTCAACACTTTGGGATTATCATCGCTATTATTCTTTGGATAAACTCCTGGACAAATCAACCAACTTCCACAGGTGGGCTTTATTACTGTATTATTCAGAATCCCTTCAAACACACTATCGGTAACGCATAAGAAAATGCTATTGTTTCAAATGTAACATCTATTTGTACAATGCTACAGCAAACTCTCCATTATCTGTGATAAAAAGTGCCAAAGGTTTGCTGTGTCCAACATGAATGCTGCTTTTGTAATGACGCTAAATAGTAACCCTGTATAAATAGCAGTTTCAGAGTTTAAACCATATATAATCCATATATATATATATATATGGATAATATATATATCCAACTTTAATTGTTGTTGTATTTGTTTAATTGTTTTTTTTTTTGTCTAACATATTTTGAACATGCAGAACTTTATTACAAGAGAAGTAAAATCAATGCACAGATTGACTGTTTGATTATTCTTGTGAATAACCAGGCTGCATTTGAAGCTGACTAGACTTTGAGTTGTTTACATTTTTACATGTTTACAAGTTGTATTTAAGTTGTTTACATCTTGGAGAAAGACGTCTGGCACCGTTTGAGAAGCATTCCTATAACTGCACCGTGAAACGCGGAAGAGGCGGCGCGGCTGCAGGCAGGCTGCGCCGCCTGTGGACATCCTGCTCCGCCCTCGCCGTCGCTACCGTCCCACGCTGCAGCAGAGACTTCAGCGGGACAGAGAGGCAGGAGTCACTCGACTGTCCCCGGCTAAACTCCAGCGCCACGACGGTCAACTAGTTCAAAGGCAACGAGCGAAGGGTTACTTTGGTTGAGAGGGAGACGTGAAAACGTGAAATGAGGAATAACGGAGGAAACATACTGTCGCTGACAGCTGACGTCAGGTCTCCAGCTAGCTAAGGCCGTGAGCTCGCCCCGCACCCAGGCTGACCCTGCTGGACTACAAACACCGAGCGAGGCCGTGCAAGACTGTCAGAGTAAGAGTAAGTAGAAGTGTGTGCTGTTTTTTTGTTTGTTTTAATGCACAGTTAAGTAAAGTTGGCACAGCAGAGGTCCGTTTGTTTATAGCACAAGTTGAGCACACGAGCTGCTGCACTTGTGTTTATGTCGTTTAAAGTTTGAACAGAAGACACGAACCAGAGATTTATCCTGTCATTAGGATCTGAAACATAACACTACATCTATCTATGGCTTTAGTTTGGGGATAGTCTCTATATGGATGATATTTAACCCATAGGCTGTGTTCACTTTATGTTAAACGATTTAGTGTTCCCAGTCAAAAATGACCTTTCCACCAAGACCCATAATATAAGTATAATAATAATAATATATAATAATAAGAGTTCTTGTGTAAATTACAAGTTTGGAACTTGTAACGAGGAACGATTTGTTATTTAAGCCCTGTATGACTCATTGATCTGAGTTTATGGTAAATTTGAGTTCTCAGAAACATAATTTCTGGATTATTTTGACTATAAGAAATAATCTGATGAAACACAGGAAATAGTTTATCAAAAAATACCTGGTGTCAATGTTTTTAAGGAAATGTTTTATATGGTTACATATAATAATAATAATGTTGCAAAAGTGACTTAATTTGTTTACAAATATATATTATATAAACTACACCTGATAATTTCATTAGATCAATGTCTTGGTACATTAAAAATAACAATGTTTGTGCAGTCGTCTCCAGAACCCCACGCTTCCCTTGTCACTTCCCAGTGAAAGGGCAGCATCCCCTTATAGCGACCAGACACTAGTCCACTGTGACGGTTGGTTTTATGGACCTACTATGTTTGTGTTATATAGGAGGCCTCTACCCACTTGAATGTGACAGTAGCCTCAGCATTGCCGTATTCTTCATCACTAGATTCCTCCCATCACTTATTAAGTATTTTATACCATAACTGTGCGTGAGAACTGTGAACACAGGTGTTGTTCCACGAGAGAGAGAGAGTCTCAATCAAAGACTTCCGTAGTGGTTACCAGCAAACCCAAAATGTGTATGTGTGTGCATGTGTCCATCTGACAAATGAGGATGTGGCTGAGTTGAGTTTTTTGAACTAATTATTGTCTCCCTCATTTATTTCTAATGGCGGGACATTTTTGACAAGATTGTATAAATGCAGAATAAAACACACTCAATTGTAAGCAAATCCAAACAATCCAGAAACAATCCAGAACACTACATAATGGGTTAACTCCCTCTTTCTTTCTTATATTATATTACCCCTCTGCTTTTAGCTGACAATCAGTTCAGATGACATGAGACAGATGATGAGTTTTTCAGTGCAGATGATGTCACCTGGAGGATTTTTTCAGTGCAGATGATGTCACCTGGAGGATTTTTTCAGTG
>JAUMHF010000014.1:10519988-10570518 GCA_032359275.1 Microctenopoma steveboyesi | reverse complement strand
TGTCACCTGGAGGATTTTTTCAGTGCAGATGATGTCACCTGGAGGATTTTTTCAGTGCAGATGATGTCACCTGGAGGATTTTTTCAGTGCAGATGATGTCACCTGGAGGTGTTTTTCAGTGCAGACAATGTTACCTGGAGAAATTATTCTGTTTAGATTATGTCATCCGAAGGAGTTCAAGTAGAAAATTAGCCAATAATACAATCTTCATACTGTTAGAAAGCTAACAGTAAAGGGGTATTTGAATTTCTCATATAATCTCACCAAATAATTATAAGCAACTTAATTTGCTGCTATGACAGATGTGATATTTCATTTTAGTTTTGTTTACACGGTCTTTATTGGAACCTTGATTATTTGATCAATGTTTTTGAATAATATTACAAGACTATTATAATAGTCATGGCAGACACTCTTAACTCTGTCCTCACTTTCCTGAATAACATTTAATACTTTTATTTGTCTTGTCTTTGTTATATGATAGTAAACTGTTAATATCAAATATTGTTTGGGTAAATACAACAGGCTAGTTAAGTAAATCACCTTTGGCTGTGAAAAACACAGTTCTGTGTCATTACATAGACTAAATGACTTAATGTAGAAAATAATACTAAAACTAATGTAACATTATTTGGATATAATCTCAAATGATCTATAATAAGCTCACCTGTTCTTTGGAAGATGCTTTAATTGTTGGTAATGGGTGTATATGGCAGGTAATATTTATATTTAGCATTTTCTAGATTCTCTAAATTGCAACTGGGAGATAATTTTAAAAGCCAGTGAATTCTCTTCAGTGCTGTCAGTTAATTTTCCAGTTCAAGCTTTGTAATGCTGTGTTTTCTGGTTTAGTCATCCTCAACCCGTGAGACAAATATAGATTCTTTAATTGACTGTCTCCGTGTTCGGGGACTGCTGAGCTGGGGTGTTAACTCAGCATTTATCACACAATGGATACAACTAGCTATATGTACAGTGGGTAGGCAGTAGGCAGCCTTGGTTTGTTCAGTTTTTGTTCAATAACTTGACAGATTTAGCATTTTTATTTAGGTCTTTACTGGAAGAACAGAATCGATGATACAGACATATTGCAGGCTGTGGGGGAAAGTACATTATTCTCTCATCAGTGATCATGTGTAACACACCCATTTTATTCAGGTCACAAAGAAGTGCCCTGTCAGCTGCAAACACATTAGTTAGTTTATGCTGGAACAACAGCAAAGTTATAACTGCTTGTTTTTCCATGTCACATTTTTACCAAAATCATGTTTGGTACGATCTTAAGAGTGACCAGCTGCTAGATCTGAACAAGTGAAGTGTGAAATGCCAACCTGTGTTTATTTAAGCTTTTCATTCATTTGTCTTTTGAAGTATGTTGTTTTGACAACTTCGCTGACTTTTGCCATGGGTGACAACACATTTCACAGTTAGCTGCCACCTGTTTACGACGATGACCATCTGTCCAAGTATATTCTTCCATTGCTTTTCTATCGTGGTTTCTAAATGTTTTCCATAGTGTATCTTTCATATATAGCGTCTAAGCACAGCATTGTCATTTTACCATACCAGGAGCCAACACACATACGGTTCATAGGGAAATTACAGTTTTTGTTCCTGTGCGTTCTGTGCATTGAGCTGTGGTTTGATCACATCTAATAAAAATTAGATTTAAAAAATATTAAGGGATGACAGAGGACAACAAACTCTCCAAATCTCTAAAGGGGCAGCTTGTAAAGCCTTGATCTCATAGTTTGCTCTTCCCCTCCGAAGTCGTGGTGGTTTTATGAAAAGACACATTTAAGAAAGCGCTATATTGTTGTGCAGAACTCGGTATTACAGAACAGATGCACAGTACCTGGAAAATACAGAACAGAATGTGCAGTTCTTCTTAAAAAGTGGCAACAGCAATAGGTAATACTGCAACCAAGAAGTGCAATTTAAGTATTGTGTTGATTTGAAATCAGTTTTTTTCAGTTTTGTGGACCCTTTCGGGGAAGTGTAAAAATGCTGAAACCACCGCAGCATTGCATCATTATAGTGGGAAGTGGTTGAGCAGTAGCACCAAGGACAATTTGAACTTTAGACAAAACACTCTAATTGTACTGTTTGCTCAGTGACTAAAGATCACATTCCACCAGTTAAAAAGCTTTTGCAGCCTGCCTTTGCCCTCCTTTGATTGATTTTTTTTGAAAAAGCTCTATCTTGTCAGAAGTCAAAAGGGGATTTTCATAAGTAACCTCTTAAAAGGTTGATGAGCAATAACACGTTCACTTCAGGAGGTGGATGTGTGGTTGCTTGTCAGAATAGGACACACTCTAAAGTTATTGTTCAGTTGAAACACTGAAGATAAATGAAGAGCCACCTTCTGAATCCCCCATTTTTGATGACGGCTCTAACATAAAACGACATAAAGTTAGGTTAAGTTGTGAGCCTCTAAATGCGCGTAGGTGTGAATGTGAGTCTCAATGATAGACTACCAACGTTTTTTAACTGTGTCCAGCGTATATCCCCACATTTCGCCCAGTATTGGCTGAGATCAGATCCAGCGTTCCCACTTTATTCTTAACAGGATAAAGACTGTTTCCACAGCTATAAGTGCCGCAGTCTACAACAGTAATGTCAAGTTGCTTTTTAAAAATACAGAATAATTTGAAATGGTGATGATTACAGCTGTTTTGTGGTGTTCACCATGGAAACGTGACACAGAAATGACCCAGAGTTTCTCTCTGCTGTTGTTTTCCCCATGCTTCCTGGAGAACTCAGGGTTGGTCTGTTAAAATTACATAAAGATGAAGCCACATGAGACACATGATAGGTCTTATCACTTAATCAGCAATGCAAACAAATGCTAACTGGAGGAAAAGGTAAAAATATTATTATTTTTCTTTAGCAATGACCATCATCGAGATGTCACAAGCAGCTTGTTTATTCTGCCCTGCAAACCACCTTACTGTCATGGAGGACTAGGAAGAGTTTCACTTGATAATAACTCACCAAGGTTACAAATATTAATTTGAGGGGAAAAAACTGTGCAGAGTAATGAACATAAATATTTACTCTTAATTTTTTCCATGCTTGTTGAACCTATAAATTCTTTTAGACATTTAGACATGATTGAAGAACATCAAGATTTGCTGGTTCTGTCCCATTCTCTCCTCTGACGTTGCGGTGAAGGGGAGTTAAATGTTAGGTTCTTAATAAAATAAAAAAAGCACCCATCTGTGAGACAAAGTCTGTCTGCTAATAGTTTTTGTGTAGCATCAGATTTAAAATTTACTTTACATGTCCCGTGGACTCCCCTTGTAACTACATATTTTTGTCTCAGCCTGGAAGGGTAACTTAAAGGGTTAAAATCCTGACAATTATTGAATGTTGGTTTGGTAGTTTTAAACAGAACAGCTGAAGTTCTTTAAAAAAGTTATGAAATAATACTAATTAATGTTAAAGTCATCTTTTTATTACAATATTTTGGACATTTTTGCTCTCATTTTGTTTTTTCTCCAGAGAATCATGTTCAAGTGATGTATTAAAAAAACTTTGTCAAGAGAGAGACTTTGTTACAAAACACTGTGGCATATGCATCAACGCAGACAAAGATGCCGGATGAAAAGCAAAAATTTTCCCATATGGACAAAAATGTCCGGAGTGATGCTGAGGGTTAAACAAAAATAACAAAATGTGATCAGGGCCACTTAAAGACGGGGGTAATGGAGCAGAGCAGCCACAAAAGGCTAAATGTGGCTGAGCTGATAGCTCTGACTTCAACTATCATCAAGACCTTGATAAGACTCAGCGAGGAACTGGTCTAACTCTGTGAGTGTCTGCTTCATGATAAACGTTTTGGGTGTGTAAACACACTAACAAACGGGTGGCAATGGTTTCCTGTATTCTTCACAGGCTCTCCTCCAAAGGTCTGCATCTAAAGAACATCAGGAAGGTTCAGCCTCCCCTGCTTTGACTACATCTCAGGGTTACTATTTTTAACTTTAATCAATTTGACTCTTATCAGCTGATAAAAAACCTGCTTGTGTGGTAGTGCTGTATCATCTCAAGGATGAGAAGCTGTCAACCTGTCAATGTGGTGTGTTTGTAACTCTACTATAGGACATTCAGGAAGCCCACCGTATACCTCGAGTAACCCTGCACGTTGCTAACTTTCACCACTGTACAGGAGAGTTACATGAAACGACGTTTGGAAATGGTCATTTTGTATTAGTAAATGCCTGGTACATCAATGGCTTAAGCGTCAGACTGGAATTCAGAAGGTCGCGGATTTGAACGCCGTCTGACTCCTAATCCAAACCAGGTGTATCCCTGAGCCAGACACCCAGCGCTAGCTGCCTGTAAGTTGCTTTGGATAAAAGTGTCTTCAAAGTAAAGCAAAGTAAATATCAAAAAGGATTTCCATCCAAAAAATCTGATGGAATCTGATAAAGCAGCTCTGCTGTAAATACTGCTTTTACAAGGTTATTTGCAAGGTTATTAAGTGCATTATGGAAAGAGTTGTTCTGGTGTTGTTTTCTAATGATTTTACCACCGTTTTTTAATGAATTAAGCATAAAACAGAACAGACTCGGGTACAGGTGTACCTAAACGACTCCTTCTCTCCCTCAGTCTATTTAAAGGCCTGCCTTTAAAGAGTTTCTAACTCTCTGTTTCTCTATTGTTAGTAGTTTTATTTAACTAACTATATTCCTTTAAGAGTAATAAAAAGGTTAATGGTCCTTTTTTGTCGAACTTGTTGGTTTTATCTTTCTTTTTTTCACCTATTTCTTTCTCCCTCGACAGGTAGATGTTTGTTTGAAACAGCATATGGCCTGTGTCCTGCTAACAGACATGGACCCACTTACATCTAGTACCACAGTATATTCTTATGGCAATGACACTGACCCAGTGGCAGGACTCTACCCAAAGGAGGACACGGATGCCGCCTGCCTCGCTGTCCACCTTTACTATGTGGATAAAGAAGATGGAGAAACTGAGGCTAAAGATTTGGAAAGTGTGCTCACATTTCCACTCGGGGAGTATGTAGCAGAGGAACTGTGCATCAGTGCAGCAAAAATGTGTGGTGAGTATCAATCCTTGATTAGTCAACTGGTTTGATAATGCCATTGGTTTTATCACTGCATATGGGGTTGTTCCAGCAACACTGTGAAGCTGCTGTTGACATGTCAAAACCAAAATGTGTCAGGCTGCTTACACGTTATGTTGTTAAAAAGTTTCAAATGTTTTACACACGTGTTAAAAAGGCTTTTAGGTTTTAGCCACTTAGACCACTTCTGTTGTATTAAATATTGAGTAACACCACAAGTAGTTGGTTGTAGAAAGACAGTTAAGTACTACATATGCAGTTGCAAGAAAACACAATGCTGCTGTTTGCTAATTACTATGTTCACAAAAATCACCAGTGTCATCACACACAACATTTTAATTAAGATTAGCATTATTTTTATGTCTGTCTTGAACACACACATTAAACATGTAACAGACAACTGTAGTAACTGTACTGTAGTAATGGGCTGAGTTCAGCTTGCAGACAGTACCTAATTGTAGTAATTATTTTTGACCTCACTGTGCGTAGTGCTTGCAGAGTCATCTTGGCTGGATGCCCACCTCCGCCTTCTCTAGCAACTATAAAGAAATGTTGACATTGGTGAACTGAGCCATAAATGGACACCGCGGCTTTTGTGAATAAATTTATGTTGGACTTTCTCATATCCCAGACGCAGAAGAAAATATGAGTTTTACTTAGCTTTTAAATTCTTAAGGCGGGATTTTGAATATTTGCAGGCATCTCCACACCAAATGAGGGAATGTATTTTGTAAGAATGTTGTTTATCCCTCTGGTATACTTTAGATGCCAGGCAGCTCTCAACTTATTCCCAGGACATGTGGTGCTCGCCACCTTATTAGAATATTTTAATTCGTTTTTTTCATTTAATTTATCTAAAATCTATTCATGTAGAAAAAGCAGGGGTATGTTTTGCCCTTCAGTATAGTTGTAGTTGTCTTCAAATCAGTGTCCAGTAACCGTTTACCTCGATTGGCTACTAAATTAGATCTATGTCGGTTTTAAAGTTATGGAAGACAAGAGTCAGCGTCGGGATTCTGCAGCTACTAATAGCAAAACGGTGAGAAAATGAAGTAGTTGTGTGGTGCTTTGATTGTATTTGCAGAAGCACTTTTAAACACCACCACATTGGTGTGAAGGCGGCCTCATTAAAAGCGCTTTTCCTTTTCACACTGAACTTGAAAAGGTTGCCCTGAAACTGTTGTAGGTTCATTTTACACTGTACACAGGTACTGACACCCCCGTAGTATTGCTGTCACTTAACACGACACCTGACCTGACAGATAAAATGCACGTCAGACGGGGACGAACCATGAAGTGCCTTCGCTGGTGTTGCACACTTAAGATGTTTGTTGTTGATGTGTGCCGAGTACATAGTGAACATTAAGGATTATGGTCTTTTCTTTTAAGAATAGAGCTACTGTGTTCAAAACACGCTGTTTCCCTTGTCTTTCTAGCAAACTCGAATCAGGAAGTTGTCAACTGTAGAGGTTTTTTGTCTCCGTCATAGCTCTATCTTTCTCTGCCACGCTCTCTTGTTCCATTCCCTCTTGAGCTGATAAAAACAACGCCTCTCCCTCTTTTTATTTCTGCCTTTCCTGTATACGTGTCAAAATGAATGTCCACATGAAAAACCAGGACCCTAGTGTTCCCAGCCAAACTGTTGCCTTGAGAATATGTCTTCCAAACATCACCACAGGGTATCCTTTAACCATATCTTCATCAGCTAGACGACGCTTACACACCAAGCTGCATTGTGGTGTGTGTTCTGACTCCTGTCAGTCATAGGCAACATAAGTTTTTCTTACTTCCCACAGTCATCAGTGTTGCATTGCATTGTCAACATTTCACTGGTTGTCCATCACTTGGCCACTTACGACTGACCACGGCATCTGGGGAACATCACACAGGATCTACTGTTTGTTGTGTTGTCTCTTGTCAGAGTTGCTCAGATCCTCATGCTTGCACATTTGTTCTTGCTTCAGCATAATTCACACTGCAGTGCAATATTTACTTTACATTTACATTTATTTCGTATATTGAGATGTACTGTAAGTTATACAGGGTTGGGTTTGTCTGTATCAACCTTGTTGGGTCTTCGACTTGACTTCCTCTGTTGTGGTTAGGTATACTTCCTCTAATGCAGCGCTCCGCACACCATTGCTTCACTCTTGTGAGTGCTTCCTGCTAAATGATGACATTTTGCAGCAACTACTGACCCACTTGGCCTGGATGCCTAAAACAGCTTGCTTCTGGTGTTGCTGGGGATGGTTTGATGTAAAAACAGACGAAGAAGTGGTAACAGTCGTCCCTACCGAGAGTGTTAGCTTGTGTCTTTTTGATTATTATTATTATCTTTTGATATAAACAAAATGTATCGCACACTGACCAACATGCAAAACAGTTCATGGGAAGTTTCCGTGTTGACATAGGCTTCTTTTCCAGACTCTGAGTAGGGAACAAATGGTTACTGGGATTGTGCCTTCCAGCTCTGTAGTCAAGTTGTCAAGTCAAGTTGCATTTGTATAGCACTTTTCAACACACAACAGCATTTAAAGTGCTTCACATCTGCAGCCAAACAGCATTGTGAGATTAGATCAGCTAGAATTAAATGAAGAAAAGCCCTGTCTGAATTGGCTTTACAAACCACTCTCACAACACGCTCTGTGCTTAGACTCAGATACAGAGAAGCTCCCAAAAATAGAAAACAAGAATAAAAAATGAAAAACACCTCAGGGAGAGCCTCACTGGGGGCTCCTTCTTTCAGGACGGATGGTCCAGTTTGTCCCAGGGACAAAGTCTGCGTCACAAGCTATTACACAACACAAAGTGCATATACTGTACATACTGCATATACCAGAGGATCTGGTTCAGTATAGAAACTTTGAGGAAAACAGATGGTAAGAAAGGTAAAACAGTGTGTTCTCTCCTGCTGGTCCGGTTCAGGAATCTAGAAGGAAACTTCTGGATGAGCGGTCACAGATTGACAGTGTCTTTGGCCTGCGAAGAGAGAGAGTATTACAGTAGTCTAGTCTACTGGATCTAAAGGTGTGTGTGCATTAGTCTCTCTGCGTCACCACACCGTAGCAATATCTGTAATATGATGGATATACTAGCAGTAATAATATGATTATTGCAGATTTGTTGAATGACCCAACGTCAGTTCTACAGGAGGCTTTTCACTGTTCATAGCTGAGTACAAAGTGATTCTGACCTAATCAGTAGAGTGGAGTTTTAAAAAATAAAGCTGTCTGTGCTGTAAATATGTGCATGACTTGACTCGGTCCTCGGATTAAAGAGATGACCCTCTTTCTCTCTCCAGGTATCGCTCCAGTGTACTGCAGTTTGTTTGGCTTGATGAGGGACAGTAACCGAATATGGTTTCCTCCTAATCACACCTTTAAACTGAAGCAGTCTGACAATATTAAACTGCTCTTCAGAATCAGGTAGGTGCTGATGTTTTTAGTTTGTTTAAATGTCTTTACATTTATAGTTGTTTTTTATGCTTTCATCTTCCTTGTCTTTTAATTCCTGTCCAGGTACTACTTTCCTGGCTGGTATAACAATGGGAATTCATTCTATGCCCATCGTTACGGTGTGTCCAAGGGGACGGAGAGCCCCGTGTTGGATGATTGTGTCATGGCATATCTGTTTTTTCAGGTTAGCATTATTTCAGCACTAAGTCAGATGATTTCTTCCTTTGTTCTGTGTAATGTTTGTGTTTTTCTTTAAGCTTTTTACAAACCCTTCCTAGCTTCCATTACTTCTTTTTTCTTGCCTACTTTGCCTTTGTTAGTACTTTGATAAGCAGCAATCTTGGGGATAAAATGTTCGTTCTGTGTGACTATCAATCTCTCTGTCATGTCAGCCCATTCTTTTGCATAAGTTGAGAAAACAGGAAGTGGGGTAGTAAAAGTGTTGAAGAAGATCAAATGAGGAACGAGGGTATGTGAGGGTTCTGCTCACTCTGTTTGTGTACTCGTGTTTGTTTGTGTGCATTTTAAATAGTTTCTGCTTTTTTTTCTTTCTTGCATGTGTGTGCAAATGAGACGCACGAAGCTGTGCGGAGCTGTATCGTTTAACACATTCACAGAATGAGCTATGTGTCAACATGTTGACCAACACTAAGTTTGTTACATTTTCTGTAGAACAATGAAATTCGTGATGTATGTGCTGGTAAAATGATCACTTAATCACTTCCGTTTTCACAATATAAGATTTTCTCTTTCACAAAGTCACACACTGTCTCATTACTGTTTACTTGGTTGTTTCTGCTTAATAAGTCATCATTTAAAGGTTTATACCTTTTCTCATTCAGGGAAAGGGATTAATCCAGTTTCCGCCTCGCTAAGATAGTTGGTTTCTCTTTGCCCTGCTCCTATTCACCTCATTACTTGATCCTTCTGCTCTCTTCTTTCACCTTTCCGAACATTTTTTAATGTATTTTGTTTTTTGCTCTCCCAGTGGCGTAGTGACTATCTTAATGGCTGGGTTCAAATCCCAGTGAGCCATGAGTCCCAGGAAGAGTGTCTGGGCATGGCGGTGCTGGACATGATGAGGCTTGCTAAAGAACGCAGTCAGTCACCTGTGGACATCTACAATGATACCAGGTACTGGATTCACCATAATGTTTCATTGTTTGATCTTCTAAATCATTTGAAGACTTTTACTGTTGGCTTGTGGCTTTCCTGATAACAGGACATTACAATAATTCAGTCTGTATGACACAAAGACGCGAAATAAAGGTTGAATATTAGCTATGTTATGAAGCTGAAAGGATGTGGCCTTAGTGATGTCCAAAGAGCACAAGATCGAATGTAACATCAAGATTTTTGGTTGTTAAGCTCTAAGAAAGAGATAAGCTGCACCCAACGTGCTGGTGGTGTCTGGGTAAACCAGTGACCACTATCTCCATTATTATTGAAATTATTTGAATTGATGTTTTAAGAGATGTCTACATACATACTGGATATAAAGGGGACTATAAGTTCAGGGAAAAAAGCCATCAAAACTATTCTGTATGGGTTTAATCTCCTGCACAGTCTGCTTCCTCAATAATGTAAAAGGCTCTGTGTTAATGTGCATGTGATACAGCTTATGAACAGTAATTTCTAAGCAGTATGGTTCCTTAGCTCTTTAGGACACATGGAGCCTCGGGATAGTTGGATTATGTCTGTGCATAAAAGTAAAGGAATTATCTCAGTGTGAGGTAATGTGTTTAAAATGATGCATGAAATGTTAACTCTCCTTTACATTTGTATTACCTTATGTAGTGATTACTGACAGATTCTCCTGCTCCCCCCCCCACATCATGTAGCTACAAATCCTTTCTGCCAAGATGCATGCGAAGCTGCATCCAAGATTATAACATCTTGACACGGAAGAGGATCCGCTATCGCTTCAGGAGGTTCATCCAGCAGTTCAGCGATTGCAAGGCCACTGTGTGCAACCTCAAGCTAAAGTACCTGATGAGCCTGGAGTCACTGCTGCCCTCGCTCTACTCTGAGCACTTCCAGGTGTCTAACCTCTCCGCACACGAGATTACCATCGTTGTCACAGGCAACAAGGGAATCCAGTGTTCAAAAGGGAAGGAGGAGGAGGCAGCGGAGGAGGTGAGGACCAGGAGATTCGCTTTTCCATGGTGGTGCATTTGCACACCACTAATCTGCCATAGAGAGATTCTGTTATGGTGGTTTCTACCAATAGATGGAGCTAAAGGTGTTGTTTATATTTTCAAGTCATAGTAATATTGTGTGTGTGTTTTCTTATCTCAATGTTTCCAGGAGATGCAAACATTCTGTGACTTCCCAGAGGTGATTGACATCAGCATCAAACAGGGCAATAAGGAAGGGTCTGTGCAGAGTCGCGTAGTTACCCTAACCAGACAGGACAACCAGATTCTGGTATAGTACATGCTACTTTATGTGTTTCCTATCTTACTTTATACACTATTAATTGTAACGACAGTTCGTTACACTGATTTTTATCTTTAAGTACACCCAAAGTTCATCCAATTGTTCAACTAACACTTGCATAAATTGATGTGTATTTTGAAAAGTTATTGTATACATTAATTTTAAGTTAAAAGCAAGTACTGAGTGGTTTATTTAGATTTCTCACTTTTGTTCATCGTCTCTCTGTCTGACCACAAAGGAACTGGAGTTTGCTTCACTCCCAGAGGCCCTATCATTTGTATCATTGGTTGATGGATATTACAGACTGGTTTCTGATGCCCATCATTACCTGTGTAAAGAGGTGGCGCCGCCAAGACTTCTGGAGTGCATTCAGAGCTACTGTCATGGTCCCGTATCGTAAGTATGCACAGACGTGCACAGACGCAGCTCGTCATATGTGTATGTAGTGCAAAACCACAGAAACTCTTGCTCTCTCATATACACACAGAGGCTCCCCAGTCCCTTACCCTAAGTTTAACCAACCAAACTCTGACATTGATCTAGTTCGAGCCAGTAACCTAAAGTCTAGTGTTAAATGTAGGACTGAAGCGTTAAACAAAAATATGCCCACGCAGTGTAGTAAAGGCATAAACAAGCATACATTTTGTCTCTTTGATTACAGGATGGAGTTTACAATTGCTAAGCTGCGTCGCTCTGGAAACTACCAGGGCCTGTACATTCTTCGCTGCAGCCCAAGAGACTATGATAAATACTTTATGTCCTTTGTGGTGGGGGTAAGTAGTTTGCTCATCATCGTTGTGAAGTACTTTTTATATACAAGGAGCTCTTGGTCTGTGCTGTCTCTCTGGTCATGGTCTGTGCTGTCCCTTCTTTATTGAATGACCACATGCAAGTCCCGGATTTTAAATTATTGGGGAGAATACTTAGAATAATTGATTTGATTTGATTTCCAAATAAAACAGACAATCTATCAGAAATACAATAGGATAACGATACTACATACTTTACTTTATTCTATTAGCATCAGATGTATGATGCTTGACCTCATTACGTGCACAACTCAACTTTATGTATGTATATATTTGTTTCAGTGTGAAACTATGGTGGACTGTAAGCACTGTCAAATCCTGAAGACAGAATCAGGAGAGTACATTTTGAGTGGTGCTAAGAGGAGCTTTGGCTCACTGAGAGAACTTCTGCACTGCTACCAAAAGGAGGCGCTCCGCACTGACGGTTACACATTTCAGCTGACCAGGTGCTGCCCACCCAGCCCCAAAGGTCAGTGGTAACATTGAATTGAATTCAAATTGACTTAAAATATTTAAAAGGTCCCATTTAAGGCACAGCTGAAACATTTATCTAATCCAGTATCGTAGAGACAAAGACCTATCCCCTTTTTTATATTAGAGGTTCCTGCTTTTTCTGCTTATTTCTGGATAAGCTGGGTTTAATTACGTGATCAAAGAAATTCTGACACGCGTTGAATGTGCAGTTACAGGCGGTGGTTTTCTTAATCTTCAACACACCGAAGTGTGATCTGAGTGTGAGATTTAGTTTTTAGTGCAATTTCAATTAGAAATGTTTCACTTTTTGTATTTTATGAGATACTGCATCCGAATCATTGTTATCTTTTGCCAGCCCAACTTGACCATTATATCACTGTGAGGTTCTAATGAGTCTATGATTTAACTTTACCAAGTTTCTCACTGGCAAGACCTCTGGTTCTGAGCAAGATTACATTCCCGTAAATGCCAAAAAAACACACATAATCTTCTATTCATACTGACATTCACCACTTCGAATGCCAGAATAAACCTCATCTAATGAGCCAACAATTTCACAAGTGGTAACTGTTGTTGCTTTTCTACTAAAATGTAATGCTACTGGTGCATTATCGAAATATTGTAACCTGTTATCAGATAAAACTGTTGAAATATAAGTTTGAAAGGTCCTTAATCTGGTCCACGTTTACCTCTGTTCAGATAAATCCAACCTACTGGTCTGCAGAAATAATCAAGGGTCAGAAGTGTGTCTGTCTCCCTTGCTTCACAAACACGACATCAGTCAGATGGTGTTCCACAAAATCCGAAAAGAGGATCTCATCATGGTAAGTGACTTCTTGCATTCGTTTTTTCTCTGAGCTTAAAAAAAATATTTAAACATACACCATATTGCCAAAAGTATTGGGACACTCCTTCCAGAATCTGAGCCAGTTCTTTAATATCCACATAAACAGATTTCTAAACCTCATGAACAGACTTCCCAAATAAGGGAAAACCATTGCAGATTATGTGTATGTGAAAGCTTGCGTCCCATTACTTTTGATAACGTAGTGTCCAATATTTATTTACCTGTCACATAATAGTTTAAAGGATTGGATGTCTATTTGAATAAGCTTGCGTTGCTATGACTTTGCTAAATAGACCTGGATTGTTTTGTTGAGCTGTACTGTAAGTACAGAATATGAGGAATACTACATGTATAACCACTCGCCCTAAGTTGTCACGATGACTGAGGGCTCCAAAATGATCATCAGGATCTAGAAGGACTCGCAGTGTCAGTCAGGTCATTGCTGTTAACTAAGACTTCCTCGATTGATCCACCTCCAGCATCATCAGTAGCTGTCCTTGTGGACATGTGTGAGAGCACTGTGTGTGTGTGTTAGCTGTGCTGTCACCTCAGTGACTGGTCGATTTCCGTCCCACTGTAGGCTCTATTGTTTTAGTTCTGTACAGGTCTGTCACAGGAAAACCACAGACACCATTTCTGTGGCTTCTCTGTGTTGCTAAAGATTCACTCTTTATTTAGCAGGTACACCAAGGGCTTCTTCATGTTCCTGTTTTGAACTTGTGTACAGTTAATTTGTCCTAAACAAATCTTTCCCTCCTGGGATTAACTGGGGTTAACTGGGACATTGCTTTGATAATTCTTTCCAGTAGTGAATCTGCAACAACGTGAATAGAAATTCAGACGTGTTTTTTTTTAAACGTAACCCTAACCCTTCCTTTCTAAAAAGTGTTTTTCAACATAACAATAATACTGTTGTAGAAGGAGAGTCTAGGCCAAGGAACCTTCACCAAGATCTTCTGCGGTGTGAGGAAAGAACTGGGAGACTACGGAGAGATACACCAGATAGATGTCGTTATCAAGATCCTGGACAAGGCTCATCGCAACTTTTCAGAGGTTGGTTTGCTGCAGGCTTTTGTCTCTTTGAGAGCACACTTTAATAGCGTCAAATGGTCTAATGTTCTTTTTCCTCATTTTCTCCCTCCTAGTCATTTTTCGAGGCAGCCAGCATGATGAGTCAGCTGTCTCATAAGCACTTACTCCTCAACTACGGAGTGTGTGTTTGTGGCAATGAGAGTAAGTCTAGCAAAGATACAACGCTGAAGTTTGAAGTGATCACAAAGGAAGGAATAATTATTTGCGTGGGCTGGTTTATTTTATCAGGATACAGGATTAGAAGATCCTTTTATTTAGCTGATTTTCAAGACAGGAGAAGTCAACTCCTCGTATTTAAGATGCATTGACTGTGTGAAGAACTTTTGTGTAGATGAGACGATGAGACCAAAAGACAGAGATTTTCACACTGGACCGTTTGTGTTGACATTGAAGGAGCAAAAAACTAGATCAGATCAATCAGAGGGGAAATAAGTTGTCTGACCTGCCGACCTGCTGTGCCCTGACCTTTGCACTCTGACTGGATTAAGCCCCAGGATCAACAAGTCACTAGTGGGCCTCTGCAGTGATCTTTACTCTTCCTGCAACTGTCCACACACATATGAGCAGGATGTATTTTCTGTTCGCTGCGTTACAGTGTTATATATAACTATTGTATAGGCAAACATCATCTCACAACTGATGACATATGGTGCTATATTTTCCTGATACTTGCCAGGAGCTTCCGTGTTGAACATTCTGAATATGGGACCGCCTAAATAATAAAATGATCTTGCTCCCATCACCCTGACAGACATGATGGTGCAGGAGTATGGAAAATTTGGATCTCTGGACACCTATCTGAAAAAGAATAAAAGCGCTGTTAACATCACCTGGAAATTAGAAGTGGCCAAACAACTATCCTGGGCTATGCACTACCTGGTAAGACTACACACATATAAAAACACAGTTACACATACTGTTTAATGTCAGACAACAAATCAAATGTAAGAGGAGTATCTTTCCAACGGGCTCATTTCTATTGTCTTTTTCTAATCTACGCACAGGAGGATAAGAGCCTCACTCATGGAAATGTGTGTGCCAAAAACGTCCTTTTAATCAGAGAGGAGGACCGGAAGACAGGCAGCCTGCCCTTCATCAAGCTCAGTGACCCTGGTATCAGCATCACTGTGCTACCCAGAGAAGGTGAGACACATGGCTTCATGTACGGACCTGATGGGAGCAGACGTGTAACTCACACCTGTGTGATCTCATGTGGGAATAATGTTCTCAAACACAGCGCTGGTGTGAGGTGCAGACACAGCACACCCTTCTTTCTTCCATTTCATACAGTATCTCTCACTTTGAGTGTTTCTGTTTCGTTTTTTCTTTACTGCATGTCCTTCAGTGCTGGTGGAGCGTATCCCATGGGTGCCCCCAGAGTGCGTTGAAAATCCCCAAAACCTAAGTTTAGCCACAGACAAATGGGGCTTTGGGACCACCCTTTGGGAGATCTGCAGTGGTGGAGACAAACCGCTCAGCACTCTGGACTGCTCTAAGGTCAGATAAACAAACATTGAGGTTATTGACTTACGGAGAATGAGCTATGTTAAAGGGCTAGGTCAATGTTTTGGGAAAGGTATTAGTGTAATCATTTAGTCAGTGCTGGTTTCCTGAGTGACTTCTGACATTAATTCTCTTAAATCACTCATACAGGGAAGTTGAGAACAATGAGTGTGATTATTCCGTGAGATCCAATGAATGTTCAGATCAAGTGTTAAAACGCTCAGACGCTGACTTTTGGCGTTTTCCAGAAAAACCTCTTCTATGAAGACAGACACCAGCTGCCTGCTCCCAAATGGACAGAGTTGGCCAATCTGATTAACAGCTGCATGGACTATGAGCCTTTATACCGACCGTCTTTCAGAGCAATTATCAGAGATCTCAACAGCCTCTTCACACCAGGTAGGAAAACAAAAGCACTGCTTCCATAAGGTAGCTGGATCTACAAATAATGTTCACACACCTCGTTCTGTTGCAGACTATGAGCTGCTGGTGGAGAGTGACATGGTGCCCAACAAGACAAGAGGCTTCGGCTTCCCATGGGCCTCTGAGAGCCAAGAGCCTGCGCAGTTTGAGGAGCGGCACCTCATCTTTCTCAAACAGCTGGGCAAAGTGAGGCACACAGAGGAGATATTTTTTTGTGTTTGTTTCTTTTTTAGACTATATTTGGACTTTTTTCTTCTATTCACTATCATAGAAGCACTTGTTTACATGCCATGAGTAATTTCACTATACAAAATGTGAAGTTTCAGCCTCTGTTTCTTTTTTCATTTTGTCATTGTGTCAGTTTGGTAAATGGATAGATCATGGAGTAGCAAAACTATAAACCACATGACTAAGAGCAGTTCCCACTATCATCACAGATATACATGATATTTTCATGAAGAAACTTTTTCTAAATTTCTATCTCTATTTCTTTCTTCGTCTGTTCTGTCTTCGATCCCATGCTGTAGGGAAACTTTGGCAGCGTGGAGATGTGCAGGTATGACCCGTTACAAGACAGCACAGGAGAGGTGGTAGCAGTGAAGAAACTTCAGCACAGCACAGCAGAACACCTCAGGGACTTTGAGCGGGAAATTGAGATCCTCAAATCCCTCCAGCACGAAAACATTGTCAAATACAAAGGAGTCTGCTATAGTGCAGGTATGAGGAGGTCACCTGATGACCTGATAAGTGAGGGCTGTTTCTTGATTTAATATTACCACTTTTTAACAGTTTCTTATAAATAATGATGTCTTGACCGTCTCCACATTGGTTGCCCAGGGCACCAACAACCGTGCCTGTGAAACAAATATATCTAAATGTTCTCAGAAAGGCCACCCGAGGCGTGACTTGCTCCGCTCACCTGCTCACGTGTCGTGTTTTCTCTCTTTCTGTGTGTATCGCACTCCTGTCCTCCCGCAGGACGAAGGAACCTGCGGCTGATTATGGAATACCTCCCCTATGGCAGCTTGAGAGATTATCTCATCAAACACAAGGACCACTTTGATGCCAAAAAACTGTTGCTTTATGCGTCACAGGTTTGCAAGGTAATAGTGCTGTATGTACAAAAACGGCAAAGTTAGTGCAAGTGATAAATATGTAACAATGACAAATGGAAAACCTCAGCTTTGATTTTCTGCTGTTTTCTAAACATAGTAACATTTACATCACTCAAATCTTAATTGAGAAAATTATTGACACCTGACTGTTCCCACTATCATCACAAAGAAAAGAATAGAGAAGGGAAAATATCATGTATATCTGTGATGATAGGGGGAACTGCTTTTGTAAATAACTACTATTGGTTTTATCTAAAAAGACTGCATTTGTTGTTAAAAAGGATGAATCAACACATCAAGACCAGAGAGTTGTCTATGGGAGAAAAGTCTGAGAAAAGGGGGGATCAATCAAACATTGGAACAATGTTTTTTGGACTGATGAGACAGAGATTAACCTCCACTGAAAAAGGAAATATCTACTCTTGATCTAGACCATAACCTGCTCATCTGCGAAGCAGAGGCAGAGACAGTCACGGGCCTGGGTGTGCATGTCGATTCCTCAAAAGAGGGTCGCTAAAAGTTTACCACATAAAGTGAATTTATAGAAAACGTACGAGTTAAGGTAAACAACATTTTGGTAAATGAGTCACTGTTTTTGGAAACAAGGAATTTGAAACAAATTAAAACTACTAACTAAAACCCTTTTCCAATACTTTTTGCTCATTTCATTTTCAGGCGATAGTAAAACCGTTTACTGTACAGCAAACCCCAAAGAATCTGCCTTAATTCATGTAGCGCTCCTATATTCTCTTTTCCAAGGGTATGGACTATCTTTCCACAAAACGCTACATCCACAGAGACTTGGCCACTAGAAATATTCTGGTGGAGAGTGAGATGAGGGTGAAAATTGGTGATTTCGGACTGACCAAGGTGCTGCCGCAGGACAAAGAGTACTACACCGTCAGAGAGCCTGGGGAAAGCCCCATCTTTTGGTGAGGATTGTTAATGTTTTTGCGGTAAAACGTAGGACTAGTGTTGGCACGGTGTTAAAATGCGTGCCTCATCAAACACTGAATGCTGTGATGTCTTCCAGGTATGCTCCTGAGTCACTGACAGAGAGCAAGTTCTCTGTGGCATCAGATGTTTGGAGTTTCGGAGTCGTCCTTTATGAGCTCTTCACCTACAGTGACAAGAACTGCAGCCCTCCAGCGGTAACACGCGTCTTTGTTCTAATTCTGCTGTCATGTAACTATGTCCCTGTTCCAACCTTAATAACTTTGCCATCTGTTAGACTCACTTAATCAAGCTACAAAGCAGTGGTCAGTGTAATTAGGTTGTAATGTTGTTAATGAAATCAGTTTAATGAGCCCTCTGCTCTGTTGTATAGCCTTGTACTCAAAAACCGGAAACAGTCTTTTAGTTTTCAGTTTCTTTTAGACAGTTTTTCCCAAGGTGTTACCACTAAATTAAGACAAATTTGTTTTTTTCTTTTCAAGATGTTTATGGACAAGATGGGAAATGAAAAGCAAGGCCAGATGATTGTCTACCACCTCATTGACTTGCTGAAACAAGGATACAGGTTGCCAGCGCCTGATGATTGTCCAAAGGAGGTTGGTCACTCCATAAATTCAAGGAAAAAATAGTTTTTACTATAAAATTGTAGCAGTCTTGTGGGCGCAATGCGTAAAGTTAAATGCTGACATCAGTGTAGTAGCATGACAATGTGCTGATGTCAGCTAGGTAACGTGTTCACAGTCATAATTTAGGATCTCAGCATGCTAACATTTGAAGCATAAATGCAAAGCACAGATGAGGCTGCTGTGAATGTTGTTCGTTTCAAAGGATTGGAAACACGAATGTACCCATTATGTGTAACAATCTAATGACCTTGTTTTGCTGTGTTGTTGCCGTAGATTCACAAGATTATGACAGAGTGTTGGAGCAGCGACTTAAAGATGCGGCCTACTTTCAAGACATTAATCCACAGTGTGGAGGCTGTACGAGACAGCAAGGACAGATGAGAAGCATTGATCCCTTAACCTCTGACCTTTTAGGTGTTACTAAACTCCAGGGAGTTGTTGCCCACACAGACCAATCTCTGTGATGTCTGGAGTTGTCAGCTTAATGACAGTTTACCTACATCTTACCATGGCCACGTGTGATTACTACACTACATCCGACTCAAACACAAGATCTTTTCTGAGGCATTTAAGAACATTTGAGTATGGGAAATAAGTTATTTTCTTATGTTCTGTGTGTGTATATGTGTGTGTGAAATTAGTTCAATCTAACGTCGTTTTACTTTTGAATGTCATAACCTTAAGATGAATCAGTACCAAAATGGACAAATGACCAGTAACCATCATTTTCCTTTTATGGTTTTTGTGTTTCATTATTGTGAAGTAAGCAGCAATGTATTTCTCTTAAGCAATGGGATTCTTAAGAGACTGTAGATGATTCCAGCTGGATTCAAGAACGTCTCCAGAGCCAAATTCACGTGACCCGAAACCTCACTGCACTTCTTCTGTGTGGCTACACTTTTGTGAATGACTGGAACTGAGCCGGTTTCCTACTGACTTGATTCATTTTGAGACTGATAAAGGACAATCCGTATGTGGAAAGCAGCAGCTGTACTTCTGTCCTGAGGGAAACTACTATGAAGATCTCTCTCTCACTCTAGTGGACTTCTTACTGATGTTTTACCAATTTCCACTGCATACTGAGAACGACTGAACGGAACCACAGGAGACATCGGCAGAGACCCGTGCTATAAGTGGTGGTAGTTTACTGTAATTACAGAAGTTTCTATGTTTACATAATGTCATGCAATTTGAAAATAATGAAATATATCAGACGCACACTCTGAAACCAGTGCCCAGTAGTGTCCTATCATGGGTTTGCACAGTATCACACATATCTCATTTTAAAGGAAAGCAGCATGGGAAATGATTGTAATTCATTACTAACAGGTAGATATATATTTTATAAATAACTTGTCCGTGGCTCATTGCAACACATTGTTTAGTATAAGATGTCTTTGACTTTAGTCCATGTCATTGTTTGTCCATACATTTAAAGATGTTGATGATGTCCATTACACTGTTAACATGTAACAATAGTCAAAAAGGGGATTTTATTAGTTGAATGTATGAAACTCAACATGCCAGATGCTAATGACTGAATGAGGTAGAGCAACAGAAGCATATTTTTGCAACAGCATAATTTCAAATGTTACGCATGAAGGTTATTATTCCACGGAAAGCAAGCTGTACGCAGGCAGGCAGTCAAAGAATAGATGCTCACTCACGGGCAAATATTCTCTCACCTACAAACATCGTAACCTCACACCCCCAAGCTCTGATGATCCAGTTACTTTTATTCATTCATCTTTTTATTTTTTTGTTTGCATTCATCATTTTTGTTTGTTTCACTCAAAGGCCCATTATGGTCTGTTGCCTTGTGACATCGAATGATTATTTGGGAAATTTGTTTGATTTTAATATATAAAACAGTTTTTTTATATCATTTATTTTAGGTTTTGTTTGTTGCAGTGTGAAAACATTCCAGGTGTGCATATACTTTTATTAAAACTAGTACTGCAGACATGAAATTTGTACTTTTTAAACATTATTTCTATGATAAAACCAAATGTTTAGATTTTTGTTTTGGTTTTATTCAGTGGGTTAAACATATGTTCTACATCTTAGAGTTTAAAGGAAAGAAACCGTCTTTTGCAGCTGTATCCTGAGGGTGTGGATGCACATGATCAGGCAGGTGTAACGTTGTAAACCGGGGCTACGAAGCAACCTAAAAGACATGAATGTGTTAACATGACTGTAGTGTAGTCAGACGCTTATTGCTGCACATTCTTTTCAGTCATATAAACACGTGTTGTAGACAATACGATTGTGCTCAACATTACGTTTTTACAGTTTTTCAAATTTATTGTCAAGGATGCTGAAAGGGACACATACAATGCAGCTTTAATAACAAAATATCAAATGAGGGCAATAAAGAATATTTGACAGAGACAAAGTTGGGATGATGTGGTGATCTAATACAGTTATTACTCTCAGTGGATTGTATATTCTGTGCAGGAATAAAAGTGGGAATAGCCCACTATACTATTAAACACACCACCCTCTCTATCATCCCTTTTTTCTAGTCCACCCCTCTCCTCCCTGCTTCAGCACAAGCGTCCAATATCATTCTTAGTACAGCCCTGGTTACAGCACATCCCTGCTACACCCAGAGAAAAGTTCCTCTTCTTCTTGCTCGGTATGGGCCAGTCAGCAGTCGATGGATTACTATCTTGCTCATGTAAAACTGTGGACAACTTCTTCTCCAGTGGGGCTGGGTCACTCAGCGGCTGCTGCCGCCCCTCTTCGATATAAAGAGCCAGGAGATCTGCTAAGGAGCGCGGGGAGGCAGCGCGTAGAGGAAGGTATCTGTCTTTGAGCTCTGTCCCACGCTGCCGCGTGCGCTGGTTGTTGTCTACTGTATCATCACTGAGGGAACTCCACTGGAAAGGCTCTGGAGAAGGGAAAAGAGTAAATATGACTTCAGGAACATCGTGGTGTTGTGTATACGTGGTAAGAACTAATTCCATTCCTCTTCCATCACCTTTATTAATTCTACTCCTCACATCAGCACTGAGCTCCATCAGAATTTATTTAAAGATGTATCAACATGTCATTTCATTTTTATTATTAATATCTAATTATCAGCGTGGTAATGTCAACTCACCTAAATCTTCCTCTGTGGATCGTTTCCATCGGGAGCCTCCGCAGGTGAAAATGACTGCTCTAATGAACTCTCTCCCGCACAGTTTCACCCCATAGTCCCTTGGAACCATCAGTCTGCTCATTACATCAGCCCTCACACAGTTGCATATACCACCGACACACACCACAGCCACAGCAAGAGTCACTCTCCAGAGCATTTTCACTCTCCCTGAAACTAACCGAACGAGCCGCCTGCACGGGTTGGTCAGCTGTGTTCCACCTCAGATTTGATCAGTGCGTCCTGCTGGGTTCCTTCTTGTCTCTTCGGTGTCAGCCTGCTCAAGTTGTAAAGGACGATTCTGTTTGTCTGTTTTTGGTTGTAGGGCAGACTTTGTCTCCTCTTCTTGTTCTCCCTTGGACAGGCGATGCAAGCTTTTATACTACTAGTCACTAGTTCACTCATCAACCTATGCGTTCAACCCCTACCCCGCTTCTCCCTCCCTCCCCCTCTCTCCCGGAAACACGCACACATCATTTAGATTGATGACAGTGACGTACTTTGAGTTATTCCTTTGTTGTTGTAATATTGTGGGAATATTTTTACATGAAGTGTGACTGTGCAATAATTACTTACATATTACATTTGTTTGGAAAACCAATGTGTTGCAGAGGTAATTGTGGGACACACTATGCAGCACCCTGAACACACGGGAGAAATCAGGATGAGAGGAGGTTTTAAATTGTTTTAACAGTGTGCATCTCTCTGAAACAAAGGTCCTTTAAACATTAGTGGCACACAATAGTCAAAAAGATGTATGTGTGTATAGAAAGATTGCAATATTTGTTATTTAATTTAAAAACATAATTTAATTGGTGTCACAAGTGAAAATGACATTAAACGCATAATGAATAATTATGAGCACCATTACATTATTTTACATTCAGATAATACTACCATGATAACAAAACCAATGCTAACTACAGATTTGGTTCAGGGTTCCTCAAATTTAATCTTGGCAAACTATCTTCAGTTACTGTGACTCAGGTCAGATTTATAAAAACCGCCCGATGTTTGGACAAATGTACGTTGTGTTGAATTAAAGCATCATTTAGTAAAAGGTAATTTGCCCCGTGCCTGATCTGTTGAGGAAAACGCTTCCAACGAGAGAGCACCAGTTTTAAAATTCTGGTTACTGTCCAAATCCCTGTTGGTGCTTCTGCCCTCTAGTGGTCAAATATGATTCAACGCTAGTTTAACTGATAAACGAGCACAACACAACTTGATGAGATATAAGCTGCTGAATGGCGTCTACTGTTAACACTGTTATTTTCATTAGTGTAAACCCTGGACTCAACAATTCTAGCAACTAGCAATTTGACTGTTTTGTCCACAGTTAATCAGAAGCAGCACTGACTGGACGATTTTGTGATATTGTCTCAAGATAACCAACTGGTCATTTCTCCAAGAACGAGGTGAGGCTGCTTTTAGCGCGGCGGGCCTTCTCTATGCTTTCAAAGGTGGGAGTCCCATGAGGCAAATCCAGACGGTGCTGTTCAGACACCATGATCCTCTCTGCCTCCCCTAACGGAAAAACAAATAGACTGTGTTTTAATAAGTAACTGGATATGTGTGAAACTAAACACTTGTCCTACATATAAAGTTATTTCTGACAAAATGAATAATTATTGATGATACTCAAGTCTGGGGTAATGATTAAAGTGATTACTTTTACCTCTCATACGATGAATAAGTTCCCCATAGGCACTGTCCATCTGGTAGGCTAATATAAAGCCGAGGGGAACGATGGGAGCCAACAGGGCCGGTTTCTTTCTTTTAACAGCACTAAACAAAAGTATAGAGACACAGAAAAACATAAACCTTTGTAAGCACTCTGAGCTCCCATGCCCAAACAGTTATTTTTTAAAAATTAAATGCATAATTTGTAAAATACTGACACAGTATAGCAGAAAATTATGTTGAGTTTTTCACAAGTAAATCAGAACAAAAAAAGAAAACTAAATGTCAAGTGAGTCAGACTCATGACTACTAATTTATATTTAAATATATAATGTTGCTGAAGCGTCACTTGTAGTTGGTTTGTTGCTTTTAGCAACACGGCAACAGTCAAACGTTACGTGACTACTGTGATCAGCACTTACAAAACAGCAAAGGGCACCGGACTACAAAGTGTGAATAATCCAACACTGAAACTGTGAAGACTCAGTTCACTGACGATCGCACTTCATAGCTGTAAACCCAAGTCGAGGATTCAGGATATTCTCTCACTGTGGATGAATGCTCTGTGTGTGTGTGTGTGTGTGTGTTTGGGACAGGTCATCCCTGGATGAACCATATCTGAAACACAACACCTCTGCGCTGACCTCTATGAGCTGTTACGTACGACACTCACCCGACAGTGAGTCCCACCGTGGCCATCGTGAAAAAAGTGCCAAAGTATTTCAGAAACTCTCTGGACCAGGCAATCTGCATGGCCATCTGTCGCTCTCTCATCTGGTTCTGCATCAGGATCTGACGCTCCATCTGCGCACACACGAAAGGACACAGAATATCAGAAAGACAACAAAGAGAACCCGCCTGCTTGTTTATACTGTGCGCTAATGGCCGAGCTCGATAAAATATTGTCATCCAGTCTCCAATTTGCAGAACAGCACAACTCTTCGTATTACGAACAAGAGATAAACTGGAAAAGGTATTGATGTGGCTGGACTGGATATTAACGCTGTGAGACAGAAAGTCAGGGAGACAAAGAAAGGGTCAAAGGAGAGAGGGCCGAGGGACAGATGAGTCGTCTGCCATTTCCCGCTTGTCACGCTCACATCCACATGCACACTTTCTGCATACCAATTGCTTTTGGGCTGACTGAGTGACATTCTCATTCAAAAAGCCTTTATTCTCAAAAAGTGAACGTGTCAAAGATGAGCTTTTATTTCCACTTAACAGCAAAGTGAACCAAACTCGGCGATGATGACTCCGTGACGTAAGTGAGTGGCATAAATTACGACGTATCGGAGAAGCTGTGGTATGAATTCACCAACAGTTCTGTAATTGTACACTAATGGTCGGACATTAGTGTGGCAGTGAAGCTACGCGGAGCGAATGAGACCGTAACACAGAAACTAATGGGAACTTGCCATTGAAATTTCTATTCTTGTGGTCTCAGTGTACAAATGAATACGTCTGTATGAATGCAATGAATGTTCCACAATAGTAGCAGGAAACAACTGAATGATTAAACACATTACAGTGATCAAAATATGATATCACATCTCTCTCTCTGCTTCACCTCCATGTTCTGGTGAAGACTTTCTGTTATAACATCTGTTACTAATAAGTATTACTGTGTACATACAGTGCCAGTTGTGTTGCCAACAACTGTAACAACACTAATTAAAAAAACATTTTGTTTATTGCATGATAAAATTTGTTTTCCTGTAAGAAGAAATTGTTCCCTGTGACTCTATGAAGAACATTAAGTGATGTGGTGACTGGAAAGCGTGGCTACTAATAAATGTCAGTGTTAAAGGGGAAGGAAAAGCCTCGAATTAAGAAAACAGCCCAGGAGGGTTAAAGCTGTAATCACTGGGCTAAGACGTCACTGGAAAGTAAAAACACGGTAAAAGGTACTTATATTAATGAAGTGCATGTTTCTAACATGCTGTTAAGACTGATTGTGAAGGGTTCAATCAGCATTTCAGAATATTACCGTTTTAGTCAAACACCACTCAAATAGCTCCAAACATATGGTTTTTCTACAGCAACTATAGAAGATTATTTGGATCCATAAGTATTTTCACCTAAATATTTATTTAGCAGAACAGAATAGAGCTGCTCACTAGACAAGACAAAGATGACAAATTCCTGAGGGTGATCACTGATTTGACATCTCCAAAGGTTTATAATAGTTTCCTTTCTATTTCTATTACTATAAAGGCAATTTCACTATACTATAGTTACCTCATCAGTTATTTGTCCTATATTTACATAACATGTTTTTACACATCAACATGTGAACACATTTAGGAATAAACGTCTATTCATGAGGCATCATCCAATCAGAGTCTATAAAAACAGGTATGAATTTCTGCACACGTGACAGTTTCTCCTGTACATTTTGCCACCTTTGTTCATCATGGAACTTGTTACTCTTTGGAATACACTGCTGTGCCCGAGCCAACAACAATTATTTGACTCTCCAGGAAGGAGGAAGGTAAAACATTTTAAAAGCCACAGGCTGGAGGGTACAATAGGCTCTGGGTGGAGTTATGTCCCTGTGGAAATCACAGGGACAGTGTTTCAGTGAACAACACTGACTTAAAATATGTTTTAAAAAAACAAAACAAATACAGTTGAAAAAGAAACCAAGTACAAAATGTGCAAACTAAAGAGTGTAATGATTTGAGGATTGAATTACATTTCATTAAGGCGCCTTTTCAAAGGGAAATAACTTATTCATTCAAAGGGCCATTATGGTTCTTAGGAGCGAGAAATGACTTGATGTGGACGTGTAAGGAAATCTGAGGACATGCTTAGAGAGACATCACCTCTCATGAAGTCATCTCTTTCCCTTCTCATTTGCAGGGAAACGGGAAGTAAAAAAGAGATGCTTTAAACTACTGCTTCCTATCAGTGTTATTACTTTATCTCTTTAAGTCACCTAGTGATCAACCACTGGATTAATCAGTGGAAATTAAAAAAATGAAGAGAATGTAAACATCTGAGTGGGAGGATAATCTGAATACAAAGAGGGAGCAAATAAGTAAAGAAAATAAATGTTCAATACTAATAAGATACAGATAAGACTAATAATCTACAGCTGAGACAAAATAGAACCCTGGTCAATTTGTGATAACCAGATGTCAATGTGTTTTATGTTCATTTTGATAAATGATAAATAAATCCACAAAGACAGCAGATAGCATTAGCATAACTAATAAACATTACAGTATCAGCCCAATTTTCAACGCTCTCACCTGACATGATACCAGATTCCTGTATCTATAATTACTAGATCATAATAATGGCTAGATTACTACAATTGGTAAACTATCAGTTATTGTTAATCACACCTACATGTGCCAGTATATTACTGTGTGTGAATGTGGAACAATATTTATGCATTAATATTAATATTAATATTATAGTAATATTAGAGTCATTGTTTCCACAGGTTGATTTTGAGGTGTTGTACTGTATGATAATCTGAGTAACCTTTATGTATAGGTGTGCACTTTGATAGTAGACATCACAAGGGATTACTGAAAGATTTGGTGGCAAGCTTGGGCAAGCAGTGAAGTCACTGCTTCACACAATGACTGTGAGACAGTCAAGAAAACCTGAAAGAAAGAAATGAGCCACAAAGAGTCCGCTCTAAAGGTGGTAAAGTGAGAGCATAAGCAGGAAATTCACTGACATTTTCGAAAAAGGCTGCAAGCATTCGCTGAGCAGGACAATGTCTGTGAAACTGATATGCATGAATCATCACGGGCTACAAAGAAGAGAGGAGTAGAAAAAATACTTCAATTATTAGGCTTTTATTTAAATGTTTGGTATTTTTTACTTTTAAAGATTAACAGTATATCATTGGGACGTTTTTTTGCCTTTTATTGTGTGTCTACTTTCCGTACATACGCTTTTAATTTTTTAACATAGTGTTTGACTGGTATAAAAATATATCACAGTGGTCCAACTAATGAAATAAAACAATTTCAAAGTTCAGTAAGTGTGAATAATAAAACTTCCAATTATTAGCAGCAATGACCCGTTTTTAAATACAAAGGGAAAAAAATATAATTTACACCACATCACCCCTGCCATTTATCTTCAAGACATGCGTTGGATCCGTACCCAGTGACGTTTTAAGTAATGTTTGAGATGGACCTGTAATCCAAACACAACGGGATCAATTAACTGTGACTGATGCGAACTGAAAACACTGGAAAGCAATCATCTCTGACATCTTAATGCAGGGGGGAGCCAACAACGATGCTTCACATGTATTCTGAAATTGCTGGGTTCAATCTTATTCATTTCATTTCATGACGTCAATATACAATTTCAATGATGTTGAAGACGTAAAAAAAGAAATATTATTGCCTGGTAAATAATATATATAAATACAACATTTGACCATAAGAAGATATGTTTTGTTCTGAAGTTACATATCTGCATATATTTTGTTTAACCAAGACTTGAAATGTTAGGCACATTAATCAATATATATAAAATATAGGCTATCCGTTTATTTTAGGGAAGGTGATATGTACGTGATCCTGTGTGTAAATGAAAAAATATGAAATTATGTGAGTTAAATGAATAAATTTATGTGTTCAACTACAGCAATGCTCAAACGTGTATCTAATATTCAACCATGAGTCTTTGTCACGAGCCAAATGAGGGCACACTGAAGCTGAATTGCCAAACCTGTGCTATTAGTGAATAATATTAGTCATTATCTGCCACGTTTACAGATGGGAGAGCAGTAGAAATTTCAAGAGGCAGACAACACAACAAACCTTTTGGGCGTAAGTAGGATAATGTCATTGGTTTTATGACAGTCACACATCCCACCTGCTGCTCAGTGGCTTGCAGGCATGAATAAATCACAACAAAATAGGCCCAAAAACGAGAAGGAAGGAAAAAAAACAATCTGTGTTTAAATGAAAAAATATATATAAATAAAATAATGAAAGCAATAAAACCTGTGGTCTCTTAATGGAAATTCTGAGATCTAAGTTAGAGCTTATTGTCCTGGTTTTGATACTGTGTGGTTGAAGGAGGGTTTAAAAGGCGCATACATAGTAATGTGATGTGAAAATCAATGGCCAGCATCTACTTTTTGTGAATCAAATGACCAAAATGCTGGTTTATGTGGGTTAGCTTCACTGGTATGTCTTCTATATGACCTGAATATTGCATAGTCCCGTTTGCTGTGTGCTGATATTATTAGGAAGGCACTGGGAGGAGACAGCGTCACAGTCTCAGTGGAGCAGAACTCAGCTCAAGATCCTCATTGTGTCCGTGTAGATTTTGTGCATTAATTACCTAAACAAAGTAGATCAAAATGAACCGAGGACTTTGTTTTTAGTACACGTTAATATTTAAAATGTAGTAATTTAACAGAAGCTTTTATTTAAAGCACAAGAAAGTACAATACAAACCGTAGTCACGTGAATAACGCTTAGCAGTTTTACATACCTGCAGACGTGAGTTGTGTAGCATGAATTCTTGTTGCTTTTTTAAGTTTGCATCCATAGATTTAGACAGTAGAAACCCCATGGTAGCGCTCTTACAGTACTGAAGACACACACAATGACATATGCAGTAGTCAGAGCATGATCCAATGCAAAACATCCACGGACATATACTTAAACTGGTGAGGTTATTTACTTCATGTAAAACTGCTGACAGCGTTTGCTTGTAATAAAAGTGTCACTTCATTACTTGTCATTCAGATAACTACACGTAGATACCAGTCACCACATTTAAATACGTATTTTCAGGGGCTAGCAATAGGTGTGTATTACTAAATTAACACATTTATCTGTGTTTTTGGCTAACAATATATGTTAGCTTCACCCAATCTTAAGCTTCTTTGGTTTAACCTTGACCAACAGTGAAGAAACTTCGGGCACGCAAAATGAAAGATTTACATACCTAATATAAATTGCAGACGCTAAGCTAAATAGTATATATATATATATTCTGATGACAATAACAGGACTAAAGAGGGTTCACGGTTACGTCTGTGCACCGCCTGTCCTCAGCTAACTTCCTTCTTCTTCGCGTCTGTTAATGTGTAACAACAACGGAAATAAATCAACATCTACATCCGGTCACATCTTCAAAATAAAACAAAGACAAGCACAGAGGCGGAGGTTATTTCCAAAATAAGATACTGTAATCTTACTACAGACGAAACAATTACTATGGTGGTTTATCTTAAGAGACAAATCACAGTCAAGATATAAATAAGGTCGCATATTTATGAACATGCTTCTACACTGAGTTAGTGAAACCGCTGTGTTTGTTTTAAAGTAGGATTTTAGGCTTAGTGTTTGTCTTCTCTCGGCTGGTTGTGGTTAGTTGCGAAATGTCTCCCTCTGTTGTCATTGTGTGTGTCTCACGTGTCAACATCTTAAATTGATTTTTTTTTATTGTAAATGCGCTTAAGAATAACCTAAAAAAGGGCATCCCAAATCATTGCATTATGCTGAATTTAAAGTCCAGAAGACAACTAAAGGAAAATGGTAAACAAGGGGATATCGGTTTAAAAACACTGTATACCTTACAACTGATCAGGTTCCCTGCAACTCACATGCAGTACATAAGGTAATATATATTCTTTTACGTTTAAGTTGATGCACTGCAGCTAATGCACTGATGTAAAAACATAATTTGGGTGATATGGATAAGGAATTCAATATTCTGAATGTTATTAGGTTTTTTTAACTTAATATTAATAATAATAATAATAATAATGAATATTTTATAGGACTAAAGCTGGTTAAATTAAACTACATTTTTATCTTAATGATCCTTAACTAATTTTTTGTTCGTGTAGACAGATGAAAGAGATAAAGGACAGATTGACTGGGCCCAACTGGGAGGAGGTGCTGCATAATAACTTTCTGTGAGAGATAGCATCATACGCTGGTTTTTGTTCAGTTCTGACTTGATCAGTCAAAGTGAAAACACATCTTGTTATGCTGCTGAACCATATCAAACCAAGCTATCTTTATCAAAAATGCGTAACAGTGCTGGGAACAGGACAGATAACACCTATGAAAATATATTCTGTCACTGTACAAAATGTACAAATGTACAAGCGTCTATGAAGTAATTGTGTAAGTACATGTTTGTAGACTGTCCTATGTGTTCATGGGTTTTTACACGTTTGTTACAGTAATTGCTTTAGAAAGAGAAAGTATGTTGCAGATGTTGCACAATGTGTCTCTTGTTGGCTGTGTTTTTACATCCCAGCTATCACCATGTGATAGAATACTCACTAAATGTTTTAGATCAAAGTCTCCTCTACTTTGGACTTCACAGGAAAATGTAACAAACAGTTTGTGCAGAAACAGGTATTTCATCTGCTTTACCTTTTGAGTGACGTGGGCAGTGAAGTTCTAAATAGTTTCTAACTTGCCAAGGGATTTCCAAGATATTAATTGGTGATGAATCTTGGCAAAAATAACTTCCCCTTCCCACAACAATGATGATGCAATCAGAAGTCCTATTATGATATAAAAAATATAAAACCCTGGACATGTAGAAAATGTTTGACAGTGAGCACGTGGAAAACCCACAAAGGTTTCAAACAGTCATACTGTAGATGGGACAGAGCTCTTTGCCAGAAGTAACCGTGGGAACCTCTGGGTTCATGCTCACCTCTTGTCAACAGAAAATCCACTTGGCAGATTCCTTCCAGTCTTTAGTTTCTTCCACTTAGAATTCCCGTTTTCCTAAATGGCTTGCATTGACTTGTTGTGTGACCATTAGCCTCTGTATTTAGAAATGGAACCTGAGAGACTCTTAGAGATTTTCTTAAAGGTAAATGACCTAAAATCTATTTCTACTTTGTTTTTGTGAACTCTAAAATATTTCAAACATCAAATAAACTTTTTGATATGTATTGACATTACTGGCTTCCCATCACTGTGGGATTGTCATTCTTGCTGTTCTTTATCATCTTCCTATTTGTTTTTCCTGTGGCAAGTAACGAAATTATAACGTGTCTCTAAATGGATTATTTTTGTTAGGCCATCATCACCATTAACTACCTCCGTTTGAATGCTGAGGTTTATCTGACGCCGTGTGAATGTCACTGAGGTGTAAAACACAGATCAGACCCTCACGTGAGCGCTGAGCTGTGAACGCAGCGATACCGCAACTGATGAGCTGAGAGTGTAATGTACGCATGACGTCATGCTTCACGCAAGTGACGCAAGGAGCTCTGACAGGAAAACTTATCATGGCGAGAGATGCAGGGAAAAACATGAGGCAGTTTGATTTCTGTGTATCTGTGTGTTCGATAGTACACGCTGACTAGAGTCGGTTAGTTATTACTGCGCGGAAGTAGTTTAACATTTGAAAGTGGAGCGTCCCATCAGACAGACTGTGGTTTGTGTGAGGACTCTTCTAGGGTCTCTTGAAATAAAACTGTTAAGATAAGACTGTTCTTTCCTTACAGTAAGTAGGCTGCACTGTTTTACTTCCGTCTTTGTCAATCACCTATAATAAAAATAAAACAGTTTTGTATTAACCGAGTGTGTGCAGGCATCTTTCACTACTCATAATGCATTTTAGAAAGCGGTGGTTTGACTACTGCTGGGCTCACCCCCCAGACAGGGACAAAACTTATTTCCCGCTGCAACACAGGTCGATGCAGTGTAACTGCTGTAGGTTACGGTCAGGCTGAACGGCAGCTCATGAACTAATGACAGAGGTGCGACGCGCGTCTGTCTGCTGCATGTGTTCCCCATTAGAAAAAAGTTTGTGTCGAGAGTGAGTGTGAGTGAATATCAGGTTTCCCCAGGAGGAACTGAGGAGCTTATAAAAAGGCGGATCGTTCAGATTCAGATCATTCAGCTGAAGGAGGGAGGAAACACCTCATGTAAACACGAGCTGTCGCATGACCTGCAGGTAAGACTGCAAAACTGGTAAACAACAGTCCAATTAATGTTATTATTACTTTTATTATGACGAGTGAACTGGTATTGTTTTTATATCTTAATATGAATTTAGTCATTCGTTATATTTTGCCTGATGTCTTAATCAAAATACTTTTTTACTGATTTCTATTATCACACTAAAGTTTGAATAGGAAACATGACCATGACAGTCTTTAAAGTGAACCTAACATATTAACCAGATGAATTAAATTTGATTCAGTTATGACTATTGTGAACCAAACATTTCAAATACAATTTCCTATTCGTTAATTGTCCTGCAGATTTTCCTTTGTTTAGTTTTCACTTTACAGTAAAGCAAAACAATTACTAATCATGTTATAACAGTTAATTCAATAAACCACGTGTACCTCAATTATATCAACAAAGTGAAAAACTATATGTTGACGAGTTGTTGACGAGGTGACACCTTGTGTATCCTTGTGGTATTGTTGTTTCTTTATCACAGATAAATCAGGAGGGAAGTAATCCAATAGAGAAGGTTGAGTCATAGTAATATTAGAAATAACAATGCCTCACCAGCATGTAATTTCCTGGGTTTTTTTCTTTCCAAGGATAATGATTTTTTTTCAGAGGGAAGAAGAAACTATGTGAAATTGTGAAGGTGGAATTGACATCTGGTCTTCTTTAGTAAAATGACTCATGCTGCCAGTAACATGACTGAGTGATTTCTGTATTATGCTGTTTTGTTTCTTCCTCAGGTCTAAATGGACTGGACCCTTGTTGTAGTTTTGCAAGTCTTGTTTCAGCCATCTATCTCAGGTATACATTTAAAGAGCTATATATATATATATATATATATATATATATATATACATGTTTGTGTGTGTTTGTGTACATATGCAGTCGAGAGATTTATGGTGAAACATAAATGTCACACTTCTGTATATATGTATAGATAACATGACATTTACGAAGAAACAGGACATATATAGACTCACAGGGAACCTTTCAGTTACAAAATGCAATGTCAAATCAGGAAAGTTGATATATTGATATAACATTCTTTTCATGTATGTGAAGCACGTGTTCAATAGTCTTGACATTCTTTGATGGATTATTTCCCTGCAGCTTTGTTCACTGTTGAGGCAGAGAGAGCTGTGTACAATTCAGAGTTCGGAGGAGATGTTGTGATGGGCTGCAGGTTTCAACCTAAGCCATTAAATCCCGATGCTGAACTGAAGGTGACGTGGCACTGGATTGCTGGCTCCTCTATTCGGGAAGTGCACCAGTGGGAAAACAGGGTGGGCAACTCAGCATCTGAAGAGTATCTCGGCAGAGTGAAGCTTCTCACAGAGGAGCTGCAGGAAGGCTGGGCAAAGTTACAGGTAGTTATTGGCAGTGATGTGTTCCTATTCACATAACATTTGTTGGGCAGGTGATGGGGGATTCCTGTAAAGTACTTGTATAGACTTGTCTTTCCATTTTTCTCATTAACGGGAATTAGGTATGTGAGGGTTCAATTTCTCTGTGATTGTATACAGTGGGGAATGAGATGGGTTGGAAATTCTACTGAACTCATCGCTTGTGTAAAAGTATCAAGTATCATAAGGTTACCGTAACCGGAATGTGCACTTTCTAGGTCTCCAGGCTCAGAATCAATGACTCTGGGATTTACCAGTGTTTGGTGCAGACAGCAGAAGGAGCTGACTATAAAAAGATCAGTTTGTCTGTTATAGGTAAGTGTGTCTGTGATAGTAAGTCTGTGATAGTTTGACTGAAGCTTTTCAGGCTTTCAGGCAAAGACATCAGGGGCTTAGTTCTGGGAATGGTCTTACTCAATGACCACATTCAATGATCATTCTGGGCAGTATCAGTCAGTTTGAAAGTGAAACTAAGACCAAGTGTCTTCATTTGTTTAAAAATACGCCTATGGCTTAAAATGACCCCAAGATTTCCCCCTCATCAGTTCTAACATGTCTTGATCATAATTTATATCACAACACCTGATGTTCTTTTTTTATGTTCTGATTCTCCTCAGCACCTTACAAAGAGGTGACAAAACACATTGGAAATTCTGCAGAAGGGGATAAGGTGCTGCTAACCTGTCAATCTGAGGGATATCCCAACACGTCCGTTGTGTGGCAGGACGGACACATGCAGACCATCAGTTCCATGACATCTGCTGTACAAACTCCAGACCAGCTTTTCAAAGTCATCAGTCAGTTATATGTCGACGCATCAGAAAAAAACAACTACACGTGCCATTTTAAAAGCGAGGGTTCCTCTGCAACCTTTCATATTCCAGGTAAATATCATTTCTGTACAATACAGGATATTTATCTTGGGATAATAGGCAAGCATGTAGCTCAATGGGTTAGGCGTCAGACTGGCATGCAGAAGGTTGTGGGTTCGAACCCCGTCTGACTCCTAATCCATCTGTGTCTCTGAGCCAGACACCCAGCGCTAGCTGTAGGTCGCTGTAGGTCGCTGTAGGTCGCTTTGGATAAAAGTGTCTGCCAAGCAAAGTAAAGTAAAGCATGTTGTTTTTTTAATCAGCTTTGAAGCAGACAATAGATTTTTTTCTTTTTTTGCTGCGTCTCTCTGCATTTGCACCACTACATTTCGAACACAAAATGAAAGAAAAATGAAGCTGAATTGTTCTAATTTGAACTTTCTGTTACTTTCTCTTTGGCAAAGACACCTTAGATATTCTAAAAAACAGGAAATATGATAATTTTCTGGTCTATTGCTGTTTCCTGTTCTGTTCTTTTTTATTGTTTGACATGTTGAAATTTGCCGTTAGGTTATATCCACTCTCACATCATCACATATGTGATTCCTTACAAAAAAGATATTCAGCATGTTCTGTACGAGTGTTTCAGCTCTTGCCCACAGTTTTTCCAGGGTTACTGAAACCTGCCGTTAGGTGAAGCTGTAGGTGTTGTTTGAGTCTGAGAGTTGCGTCATGGAAAATGGACTTTATTCTTTGAGATGAAAGAGACATTTTGATCAGATAAAAAACGTTATGTGGATGAAGAATAAAACGCCTCCAACTTAAAGAAAGAAGCCAAGTTGGTGTTACTCAACTTTCAGACAACTTCAAATGGATGACTGAGAATCTTCATAGATGTGTTGCTTGCGTGTTTAGTTTAAAGATTTAGCATTGTGTAGGAGCACTTTTACATGACGTTTTGTCATGCCGGAGAATGGGTGGCTCGCTTGTGAATGTTGGCTCATAGCGAGTGAATCTTGGCCCATAAAGAGGAAGAAGAAGCTTTATGTGTCACATACAGTACATAGTTACACGTAATGTAACTTGCCCGGGGAGCTAGCGTTAAGTGTCTTACAGGGGGGATGGGCTGGGTGCGGCGGCTGGGAATCGATCCTGCCACCTTCTGCATCCCAGCCTGACGCCTTAACCCACTGAGCTACCAGGCTTTGCTTCTCTCTGCTTTGCTATTTGGATACAGTCTGATGTACTGTTTGAATGCAACAAGGTAAACATATGAGTGTGTTTTCCTGCGGCTCTTCACCAGAAATCAGATAATATTGCAATGTAAAAGAAGTAAAAGAAGATTCAACTGATTGCACAGCACATTAACATGAGTCACTGAAATAGCTACCTGTTTTAGATCTTGACCAGGAAGGGGAAGTTTGAATTTGTTATCTTTGGTATATTTGGTTATTTCCACAAAGATGCTACAAGTATAGCCATAAATCACAATTATTAATTAATACGTGTGATTTTAACCCCTTCTCATTATTTTCACAGATGAACTACCTCCTGCACATGTAAAACACGACACTCTCATTATTGTATTGAGCATAGGACTGGTAACGGCTGCCACTGTCATCGCAGTGTTAATCTACAGACGGCAAAAAGGTACAGATTCATTTAACTCTATAATGTATCCATCACATTATAACTGACAACGTACGCCAATGCACAGGGTGCAGATGTAGACTCGAGACAAAATATCAAAATTAGAGATCTCTGATGTCCAATAAAATCTACGTCACATGAGAAGCTGCGTTTGGCTCTGGCATATGAGACTGCATCATAATTCCACATATAGCCAGGGTGATATATTAATGTGACAAATTACAGCAATACAAGTAACATGGCCCTGCACCTGTTTACGGAGGCATAATGCACAATCTACAGTGACACAAAATATCAGATACATATGTAATACATTATTAAAGTAGAAGACAATTGTCTTGGCTGCTCTGGATCCAAAGGGCAGAAATCGACAGGATTTCCCAGTAGGGTTTACACAGGAAATAAAACTTGATAATCCTGTTTGTTATCAGGTCAGGTATATCATTTATTTTTAGAGTTTGTTAGGATTTCCTGGTTAGGATTTCCCAACAAACTTACTTGTATGTGCTCACACACACACACACACACACACACACACTGCTTTTATTTTCAAATGTCTTGATCCATTTGAGAAAATGACACAGATGGCTCTAGTTAGCACGCCGAACTAAACTAAGTAAACTCTGATATGTGACTAGGACTGGAAATTTGCCTTCAGTTTCACTTCATACAAATGTGGTAGGGCTGAATTCCTTATTCAGCATAAGTAGTTACTTTTAGTTTTGTGTCAAATAGGCAGAGGAACTTGTCAGTCTTGTCAGTAAACAAATATATAAACTATAAAGATTATGCTGGTTCTAGTTGAAAAGAGGAAGTTTTAATGTAAAACATTTTGGTATTGTTTGATTTGGCACCGTAACGTTTCTCATTTGGCTTTTAAGGGGGTTTTATTAGCATGTGACTTAACATGCTAACCATGACTTTGCTTTTTTTGATACTGACGTGTGACAGACAGTGTGTTTGGAAACACCCATTTTGTTCTTGGTTTGTGCGACAGGGGAATTTGAGGTTATTTGTAACTGCATGGGTGCTTTTTCAGAATAAACACATGTTTGGTGAGTTCCCCAATCAAATCAACATCATTTCAATACAAAGTATATCACACGTTTCTACTGTATATGAATAATAAAAAAATTGCAAACATGTTCCGGAAAACTGCACAACTGGTATCAGGAATTACTTACTAGCTCCGTAGAGGAAAGTTTGTTCTAGCATTAAACATAACTGTTGTAATTGTTCAAAGCTAAAGACAAGGAGTGGTATTACTAGATCCCTAAAATGTGATTACTAGAAGATTTCAAATAGAAACAACAATATGATTAAAAGACAGCACAAATATATAAGTAACAACAGAACAAATGTAAAACCTAAATATATTATATATATACTGTATGGGCTATATCACCACTTTGGCAAAAATGTGCAAAAATTGTTTTTTATATCTGTTCCTCTTCTTCTTCTCCTCTGTATTCTGCTACCACATGGAAACTTGTTATCAGAGTGTATTATTGGAATACATGCACAATGACTTCCTGCCCTACAATACCCTTTCTGAAAATACATACTAAACAAATACAACAATAGCATTTTCTTTCTTGACAGGGTTTAGTTCTACCAGCACGAGGAACCTCCTGGCAGACGGTTGGGGGCTCCCTGTTTCTGCTGCCCGTAAGTCTAAATAGAGCTTTTCTGAATGAATGCCAGTAATTCCTACAGAGAACCACAGTTGTTAGTGCTGCCTCAATTCATTGTGCTCTTACTCCATGTTGATTACTTTCCAAAGAGTGTGTGATGCCAGTAGTGTTGGGGAGACTAACATAGTTTTGCACCCTACCAGTTACTTCACATTACAAGTCTATAGCAGGAGACATTCGGTTTGCATAACTAAAGACATAAGTTGACAATGTAGATCATAAGATCAGAGCCAGAATTAGTTTTATTACCCAGGTATTTATGCAGACAGTAACATATCTTGTGTTACCTTTCCATACGATAAGATAAGACTATAAACACAAAATTCCTATTAATCAAATGCACCAAAGGCAAGTTAAAGAAAATGTTAAAACTAATTGCATTAACAATTGTGATGGTCAAAAAACATAAGATTTTAAATTAAATATAGTCATATAGTCATATATGTAAACCAAAAAAATAAAATAGCCCGCTATTCACGTTGCATTAAAAAGAGTGTCACCTGTTTTCTTGTATTCTATACTGATCACTGAGTGGACAATCCAGCTTCCTGAAGTGACAGTGACTGCAAGAGCCAATTATAGCATCCCTTGGCTATGACTAATCACAGCGCTAGCTGCTCTGAATTGCAAGCATAGCAGGAGTCAGTGAAGACAACTAGTTTTATTAGTCTATATTATATTTGCAAAACTGATCGAAACGACTTTTCAGGTTCATTTTTACAAGGATTCATTTTTAAAGCACTTACAAAGCATCTGGGCCAAACAATTATATTGGGAAATGACCACAAAACATTCTGTAGGTTTTTATTGAGTTTAGTCAAACTGCACAGACCCGAACTTTCTGTCACTCTCCATAGAGAGCTAGGTCAAACATTTAGATACATCCTGAAAATGATTTCCATCACAATAACGCATTTCACTATAAGTGTCACCCATTCATTGGTTGTCTGGGTGTCCCGCATTTTTCTCACTAAGTTAAATGGTTTCCCTATTGTGAAAGTTTTAATCAGTGATAGAATAAGCCGTATTTTACTCATTGAAAATGAAAGTGGTTGTTAGTGAAACATTTTGATAGTGATAAAGTTATTCTAGCGGCCCCTAATTATTGTCTTCTTTGTAACCAAGCTGCTTTATCTACATAGGAAGTGAACAAGTGTGTAAAAGCGATCAGCTAAAGCTTACACACTATAGCTGTTAATCACTTATGCTTCTATGCAACGGTCTCTTTCTATGAAGTCATACATTACACAGTACATTGGTTTCATAGTAGATTCATTTAAACTTGGAAACCTTCACACTTCTTACACTACCGCCCTTGTAATGATTGGAATCCTCACTATTTTGTCTTTTGAACAGGTCCACAGATAAATAAAGAAAATGATGAAGAGAGAACTATTTTGAAAGAAGGTAACTGACTTTTAAGACTAATGTTGTTTATAATTTATGTTTTTCAATTACCCATTTCATTAAGCATCAGTCACGCAGAACACCCTTTCCTTCTTTGGGTACCAATTACATCAGGTGGGAAAACAATTTGTGCAAAACAATTGGGCGGGTGGGGGGTGTGTGGCTTAAGGACCAAGTTTGACAACCACCGCTTTAGATTTTGTACCCAGACCTCAGACACTGCGTAGTTTGCATGCGTGGTTTTCAACAACCACCTCAGTAAAGATAAGTTCAGTATGATGGTTTGTGGTAACATTACTAGGCTGCTATATCACAATCGTGGAAGGTTCAGATATAAATAAAGTTTTGAAATGAAATGATTCTGTAAAACGTTCAGCACAGCAATACACATGATCAGCAGGAGATATAATCAAGTCTGTTGTTTGCAGATCACAGAGAGGAAAATCTGAGGGCGTTTCTGAAACGCCACTATTGCAACTTCCAGGGAGCTCTCGATGCGGAGGAGCTGTGTCAAAGGCTGCAAAACAAGTGAGTCACAAATGCAGATTTTCAAACTGATCGCAGGGATGCCAGAATCACCTACTTCTATTCTCTAATTTACTGCAACAGCAACCTTTAAAATGTTCTCTTTTGCATATGAAAATGAAGATGAAATCACTTTGCTTTCACTTTGAACCCTTTGAAGACCAATAGAGTGATTTAGTGCATCCGGCACGAAAACAATTTTAAGAAGAGGAACTGATGTGCATTCATATAATACTATGCATCACAGTATCTCTGATAGATATGTGGTGTCCATGAGGGATCGATACTAGGCCCAGCTGTGTTCTCATTTAGGGCTATGTGACGTGTAGGGTAGTCATGGAGGTGCACTGCTGTCTCACAAAAAGAAGGAAGTGGTTTTGAATCCACAGGCTGGCCAGGTGCCTCTCTGAGTGTGCATGCTCTCTCTGTGTCTGTGTGGGCTTTCTCCAGGATCTCTAGCTTTACTTTACTTTACTTTGCTTGGCAGACGCTTTTATCCAAAGCGACTTACAAGGAGCTAGCGCTGTGTGTCTGGCTCAGGGACACACCTGGCAGGGGATGGACTAGGAGTCAGACTGGGATTCGAACCTGTGACCTGCTCCAGTCTGACGCTTAACCCATTGAGCTTCCAGGCCGTCATACAGTCCAAAGACATGCAGAAAATTGCCCATTGGTGTGAATTGCCCAGTAACAGCTGAGATTGGCTCCAGCAATTCCTGTGGCAAGTGGCTAATAATAGATGGATTGAAACACTATGCACTGTGATGGCAAGGCACCATATTAATAATATGATATAGATAAAGCAAAAGCAATAGGTTTTAAAGATAGTATTACTTTGTGAACATTGTTATAACCCTACATTGGGAGTTTTACATTCTTGGAATGTGCATTCACACCTAAGTCTTGTTGGTACACGCCATTGAAATTTACAATTTATCTCTGCGTATTTTTTCACAGGGAGGGCCAGCTCATGCATCTTCAAGCTTTAGTCCCAGAAGCTGGAGAAACACTTTTTCTTGAGGGACCCGCAGAAAATGGGAAGACAAGCGTAGCCCACTTCCTCGTCTCTTCTTGGACTGAGGGGTCAACCCACGCACTCTCCAGCTTCTTGGACCTCAACATCCTTAAACTTCTCTTGTATGTGGACTGCAGCACCGTGAAGGGTGACTTGTTTCAGGAAATAATGACTCAAAATTCTCTCGGGGAAATTATTCCAACAGAGGAGGATCTAAGGACTATGCTAATTACATCCAGTGCGACTCTGTTGCTGCTGGATGGCTACAGAGAAGGGAACACATTCTTTGATGAGTCTCTAAAGAAGTTCCTAAGTGAAAGAGGAGGATGCAGGGTGCTTGTCATGACCTCCCAGGAACAATGCCCCCTGCTTAAGGAGAAAGTTGGGACAGTGCGGGAGCTTAAGCTCCAAAAGCAAATAGTAAAATACTGACTAGACAAATGTCTGTGGCCAAATAATGTCTATTTAGCTCTTGTTATATTCTTCACAGATAAATTATATTACTGTATATTGTATTGTGTTGTTGTGGTACAGTGTTTCATCATATTTTTATAACCCTGAATATGCTGCAAAATAAAAAAAGTCTTACTGTATATCAAATGCAATCGTTTTGTGGTCTGTTGTCAGTTCTGCTTAGCATTATATTGTATTACATGCAATAAATCTTATTAGCAGGTTTAAGAAACGATTATTAACGAATGCAGTTGTCTCTGTTGATGTTCTGTGTCAGCATACAAGAAAAAGAAAAGTCGTTATATGGGTCAAACAGTGGACCGCATGCAAAGCACCACTGGTTTCTATGTACTAAAAAAGGAAGTGACTCATTATCAGTATTCCTGTCAATGGGCCGGGCTGATTCCAGTAATATTTGATAAGAAAAAAAGTGGTCACTTTATTTCATTTCTGTGTCTTCTTCATTCTCTGGTAATGGTTTCGTCCTGCGTCTTACTCAATGTATGACTAATTTCGACTGAGTTCAGATTTTAGACTCTTCAAGTTCAACAACTAAGTCACATACACTAGATAACAGAGGAAACTTCACACAGCTCTTACAGGTGTGTTGGCACAAATGTTGTGCAGTCAGCAGCAGACATGAAAATGAGAGGAAATACCTCTGCTGCTGCTAAAGACGTGGGTTGCCCTCTTTCATTCTCACATATGTTGTTACATAATGGATGGGAAACAGGAAATCTACTCACACATAGTCTATGTTGTATTGATAATAATATGTTTAAAAAAACTGTGACAAGTAATGAGTCAATGGATCTTTTTATGACAGGAAAAATCTACTTTGATGAATGTGCAGTGAACTGTAACCTGGGTTAAAGTAAAGCAACTTTGGTACTTCTTTTATTACATGACATTAAGATTTCAGTTAGATTACATATACAATATATATATAAAAGGCTACAAACCTTTCTCTGATTGGTTAGCAGAGCGCTTTTTAATCAAAAAGTATATTTTACAGTATTATTGTATTATAATACAGGGTATTTCTAACAGGTCATTGACAACTCTCCACTATTGCAAAATATTCTGCTTCTTAGTTCCCACTTCTTGTGTTTGTAGTAAATTTCCTCTCAGTCCTTAAAGAAATTGTGAGAACTATGGCTTCTTCCCCTCAGTGTCCCTATAAAAACTAACATTATTTTACCTTTTATTTTATTTAAATCTCCCCTAATAAGGAATACTGCTTAATGCATTAGTGTAATGATAATAAAGATCTGCCAACTCTTATCCAATCTGTCTTATTTGTCCAAATCCTAGAATCATAATCATGTGTGAGTCAAGTCTTGCATTTCAAACATTCAGCTGCAAAGCTGTGAAGATTCTCAGTCATCCAGGTGAAGTTTTCAGAAGTTCTAGTCATTAACGAAACGTCTCTACCTAAAGAAACAAGTCCAGTTGCCATGACTAAACCTTTCTGACATTCGGGTGCAAAGTTTTACCTTTTTACATTTTCCAGTCTCACCAGGTGGGTGTTGTAACCTGGTTTATTTGCTCATATACATCACTGTGTTGAACATATTCTATTTAAATAGTCAATGTTTACTGTATTTAAAAGCTAATTTAAAACAGCAAACACATTTCTATGATATAGTACTTCATAAGATAAGATCACATCAATCATACGCTCCATACAAATCTTCCACTCACATTACATCACGTTTTATCGCTTTGTTTTCCAAAGTAAATGATTTCCTCCATCAGCCAGTGCTCAAAAAAATTGCTGAACAACTTCCTGCTCCTAATGCTCGAGCACTGATACTGCATGCTGCATTGTTTTGTGTACCATGATTTTCTGCTTTGCTTAGCAAGTTAATGAATATATTGTTTAATGTGCAGTTTAATCTGCAGGCTGAGCTGCGATGAATACACAATCTGTTTTTCTGTTTACTCATGCGAACGAGGGGTTTATTAGAGTTCACTGGGAAATGTTTTACCAGTAAGCCATAAGGTTTTAGTGGTCACTGGTCTTAAAACAAGACACCGTCCCACAAAAGCCCACGGTTTATCATTGTAACACAAACACTTCATACACTGTGCTCAAACTAAGATATTAACTTAGCTACGTTTAGTTTCAGCTTTAGGCCTCAACACATTGGCCCCATTTATTGATGTACTTACTATGGATTAGACTACAAGATGTCTGAATGATGGGAAATACCTAAAATTTTGCAATATTTGGAATAAAGTGATGCAGACGAGAAGTGGTTTATGGCGCAAGAACGGTTGAATTTCACCTGACACAAGAAAAATATACTGGAATCTAACATTACGTGCGCTAATGACAGCTACAAAACTACCAACTTACCAGAGGTTTATCAAAAATGAATTCATTATGCTGTGAGAGGAATTTTGTTGGCGTAGTTCGTCTTCACTAGTTCCCGCAAATCAACACAAAGTTGTTAAATTATTTCTTCACGGCTCCCATCTATAGTGCAAAAGGAGTCACTGATTGGATTCAAAATCATGTGATTCATGTGCTATTGGATTTAAAACATGCTTTAAGTTCTCCTATCCGCCCAGTAGAGTTCAAGAGACTTGCAGAGATGATAAATGATAAAGGAATACATTCTCATCTGGTGATGAGAGACACACATTCAGGGTTTTTCTTTCATTTGTCACTAGTCTGCATCTACAAACACTTTATTTCAACAGTGAGTAGTTTTCCCTCTCTGCCTATCTCAGGGTTTCACTAGATGGTGCCATTCTCCTGTTCATGCAGGCTTACTGGGAGAGCTACAGCAGGGTTTGGATGCCGCCTGAGAATATTTCCACAATTTTATGTTAAGTTCACTATAGTGGGGGATGCTGTGTAAAAAACATCTTATATGTAAAACGTTTTATATCTAAAACGTTTTATATCTTCTTGTGTTTGCTGGTGTTTTTTTTTTGCTTTTTATCTAATCTAAAGTGATCAGCTCCATAGTTTACATTTCAGTTCTTTCTCCTAGTAGATCTTTATACTTGTCAATCATGAACCCGTAATTTGATCAATGATAGACTGATAGAACCTGATTCAACTGCAGGCTGTAAATGTCTAACAGACATGGGTTAAACTGTAAGGTGCACATTTGTATTCTTAGTCAGAAAGATCTGAATAACTGTACAACTGTAACTTTTTTCTTAAGGTTGAAGATCATTTCCTTTGGAGCTGACAAAAATATATTAATAAGTCATTCTGTGCCAACACTGTTCTTACAGCAAGAGCTTCATCCAGCTGTCCGAAATATTCCAGTCATGCATTCATTATGAGAAAAATGCTTCTCTCTAAACTGCAGTTCCCCAGTGTAGCTGATGCTATATCCCAGACCCAACACCCCTCCTGACTACCAAAAGCACCACAAACCACACACCCAATGCACACACACACACACAGTCAAAATGAGAGTTAACCTCATCAAAAAGGACAATCTCCTACATGCACGACCCCCATTTCCTCTTCAAACCTCAACCCCTCAGACCAAAGGGGCGGTTTCATCATTTCGTAATTAATATTCTAGGGAAGAGTGGAGCATCAGGAAACAATTATTCAATAATATATGGAAGTAAATACACACTGTGTCCACACAAAAACACACGCATGGACAAACACATATATATCAACATGATCTACTTTTCCTCTCTTCCAAGATCAGGTTTCTCTCATAAATTTAACACTGGAGTGAAAACTGAATGTGTTGGATGGAGAGAGAACTCTTGCATTTGGGTTATTCAAGGTGCTGGCAAAGTTTGTAGTCTATATTTTATTATTTATTATTTATATTATCAGTGATTGTGCATCTGTGTTTCTTATTTCTTAATAAATAAGACAGTTGATATTGCATTAATTTGTGCAGCATGACTGACAACACATGAAAAGTTGCACTAGAATTTTAAAAATACCAAAGAATAAGACAAAAAGTGCAGACATATGTGAAGCACGTTAAGAGCTGGACTGTTTGTCTGCAGCAACGTTGCCTGCTTAGTTTTGACATACGATATGTAGTGAGTGTAAATATGTATTTCTCATAAAAGCAGTGACTCCATAGATCTGAATCTAGATAGATTGCAAGGTGGCTTTGTGGTTGGACTTTTATTGCAGACAAGTTGTAAGATTATTACTACACTTAAGAACGTTTGCTAAAATCAAGTCCATAAAATCTAAGTGCAAAAGTCACATTATGGCTTTTATTCAATTAGAGGCTGCAACAGCAAGTATTGCACAGTAACAGAGAGAGTGGTGCGAAGGTGGTAGGTGGCAGCGATGTGTTGATTTAAGCCAAATGCATGCCACATTTGGGTTGTGTGGTCCAATCTGGGCCTCACAACAGTCTATCACACAGCTCCAGTCTATATCCATACTCTATGCCGACTCTGACCCAGTCTCTCTGGTAATTGGGATCAGATGAGTGGCAGCAAAAGTGAGGCGTCCTGGGTTCTCTGGGACCCACAGTAACCTGGAAGCATTTATTTTATTGAAAAGATGTTTAGTTAAAGTGCAGTGCTGCACCCCAGCCTCTCTAATGACTCTCCAGTTCTTTTGCCGAGGCCTGAAGACAGAGCCATGTGATGGATATGACTGGTGAAACAGTGACACACACATACACATGCACACAGATGCTTCCATCACTGTGCACTGTGATGGATATGACTGGTGAAAGCTCTGAACACTGTTTCCTGAGTCCTACACTTCCTTCCTCCCAGGCCTCGGTCAGCCGAAGCTGAGCCGAGTTTCACTAAACTCAGCCTGGATTGGATTGCAGATTAACAGGCTTCCTGTCCAATCCGTTGGCTGCATTCATCTGCTTTCTTAATGATCAGCTTTTTTATGAGCAAGTGGTGACATTATCGAAGATGAATGAGTCTCTCCAGGATGGATGAGATCCTGGAGGTTGACTGTGTGTGAATTCACGAAGGCACAATGCTTTTTTAACAGATTATTGCAAAAAGAATTTAGGAAAACATTTAATTTTCTAAAAACAAAGTAAAAGTGAAACTGCATCTGTTTACATGCATATTGTTTCTCACAGCCAGTGTCTGTCTACCCTTGATTTGTACAATGTAGATTTTGTTTTGCTTTATTACAGCAGATGAAAGGTACATTTCCCAAATGTGATATTTTATTAAAATAGCTGAAGAAAATCGGGGGAGATTTTTCAGTGCAGTAATGCAAGAATTTTCTCGAGACTTCGACCTTCTTTATTTCAATAAACTCACTTAGATTTGTCTTGGAAACAATTTGAATCACAATGATGTGATGCAGATTCATAAAAATTAAGTTAAGATAATATAAATATTTTTAAATGTTTTTGTGGCTTTTTGTATCAGCGTTTGTTCGAAGGATTTACACAGAGACACATTTGTAAATTGATCCATTGTGATTTCTCCACTAGCTACCTCATTCCTCTCATCCTCCCTGCCCCCCTCTCTCCTGCTGGCAGCTGTTGATTACACTTGTCTCCTGGGGGAAGGTTTAAACTCTTCAGAGATAGTAATATCGAGGGCACTATTGGCTAGTCACTTCAGATCAGCGTGGGGGGAGGAAATGGCGATGGACATAAAGCTAAATATATAATTCCTCCCATGCTGGTAATCACAATGTCCAGACGATTTGAAATGACAGTTTAACCACTTTAGACTGAGGAACGCTTTGTTCGGGGCCGAGAAGCAGGAGGTGTATATTTAAGTGTGTGTCGGAGCGTCTGGTTGGTTGCCGGGATGGTTGGGGAGCCTCCTCGTGGGTACAGAGGCTATCTGAAGGGGCCCGTGTGGTCCTCTCTAAATGCACATCTGGGCGAGAGAGAGCACACGTTCCACTGAATTAAAATGTCTCCCAGACCAGACAGGAGCAATTCTGTGAATGACTGACACGCCAAGAGCCCCGGAAGGAAACACTCTCACTGCCCGGTATTACTTTACCTGATTATTAGGATATCCAGCTTCCTCCGAAAATGGCTGCCCATTTCCTTGTTAGAGGCTGTAAGAGCACCCACCTGGATTAGTTCCAAACGTGGTCTGCATTACAGCACACGCAACAAGGCCTCATGCCACACAGCTCAACCAATTACATCTATAAATATTAATAGGCTAATCTGCACATATTCTTTTCCTCCAGACCCGTTACTACATCCCCAAAAGGGTCAGAGATACTTGTGAACAGCAAATCTATTTAAATGTTAAGTTCAATTTGCATATGCAGAGATTGTCGCTCCAGACAGGCTCTCTCAAAGTGTCCCCCCCCCCCCCATCATCACATCGCAAGAGGAAAGTGCATTTTGTATTCACGCGTTGATTGGATCCTTGATGAGATCTTCAGGGTGGCTTCCCACACTCCGATGCTCTTTACACTCCAGAGGCGATGAGAAGAGAGAGAGAGAGAGAGAGACAGAAGGAGAGATGTGCATGTGTGTGGTATCACTACAATATGTCTACACTGAAGTGGCTTGCTACGTTGTCCTCGCGGCACGAGGACTGTGACTCGATGCTCAGGGTGTAATCAGAGGGTCATCGTATGTAGGTTGACTTTGGTCCCTTTGCACAATCTATATAATATAATGCAGGTCTTTTTGTTGAAGCCGCGTTAGAGCATTATGAGAATCTCTTATCAAAAGATATAATAATAATTCAATACGGACACATACATGAAAAACACAGGAGAACAACACTAACGACACACTCAATTTATTTTTCTGATACAAATGTAAATTGCAATGACCATGAACACATCCGATATATGTGCTTTCTGATAATAGACACCCTATACTATTTGATCAATTAAAGCTTTTTAGAACTTCTCTTCTTCCCTCCTACAAGCTTCCCATATGTCGACTCTTTTCCCACCTTTGAATTAGCAAAAGTTTCCCTCTCACTTTAACTTTAGAGATGAACAGATTTTAGGTTGTTGGACACATGAGCTTGTTGTGGGTTAAAGTTCTCGGTTCATAGTGTGCAAGTCTGGCTATCTTTCCTTCAAATACTCCAGACGTGGATTAAAGGCTAGACTATCAAATCAAACGTTTACCGAGCTAATTTAGACTTGTATATTTTTGTGAGGAATCGCCAAAGGACACACCACAACCTCCACACAGACAAACTTCTCTTGCTCTGTGGCACACACACACACACACACACACACACACACACGCACACACACACGCATGTCAAAAGGCGGTGCTGGTAGTAGTAGTAAACATTTGAAAGGAACAGGGGTAATTCACTTGATAAATGTCAACCAAAATGAAGCTATCAGCTGAAAGCAATTTCCTTGTGCTTGCCTGCGTTCTGCGCCAGGGACTTGGGAGATTTTCACCCCTCCATCGATCATGAAGCCTCTGTTTTAGGCCAAGGTACACAATGCCCTCAAATTGCTGACATATGGACCTAGAATCACCACAAAAAACTGCCATTTCCACCCAGCCCCTCCTCTGTCCGACCCAGCCACTCCTCTGCTAAACTCTTGTTTATTCAACGACTCTGGTCTGTTTAGGCCATTAAAGCAAAACCATTCAAGGAGACAGAAGGCCAAGGCAAATGTAATAAAGCCACAGTCTGTAGCATGCAACTGAACACTGCTACCATTTTGCACCAAAGATGGAAATAAAGCAAAACAAAAAAACACCCTGAACTCTGCACTGCCACTGGTCCTCGATTCATTCTCTTTGTTTTAAAGAACCCCGACATCATTTTGATAAAGACATAATTAGTAGAAGCTTGCGATACTTCTTAATTATCAAATGACTGGGTGGCTATAAGACGGAGTGTGTGGGAAAACCTTTAAAGTGAAACCAGTAGTGGGGGAAGCAAAATAAATGATGATAAAGATGATGACACCGACCACATAATAGTACAGAAAATCTCTGGCCGGTGTAAACAGAGCGCAGATGGAAGCCGAGCACCGTGCGTCACTGGATAAGTTTCTCATTATTGATCCAGCTCAACAACTGGTAAAAATACAGTTCCTGACCGTGGCTTTAAAAGTGCAGCTATTTAAAGACAAACAAAGCCAAGTGCACAACATTAAAAGCCTATTTTCCTAATGGACAATTATGGTGCCAGCAGCCATGGGCCTCAAGGTCTGTACACAGGAAAAGTCCATTATCACTCCACCTAATGGAGAAGGGGGCGACTTCAAACCAAAAACTGGGAAAAAAGAAAACAAAAGAGAAAGATGACGCACATGGTACAAAGCAGTGTTTCTTTAATGGAGTCCATCAATAACACTACTTTCCCAACTTCATTGTGTTAAAAGGCATAGCCATATTATCAATCCTAGACATGAGGGCAAATTAAAGACATTTTTTTCCTCCCGAGTGCATTTTTAACAAACTTTGAATCAATGCGAAACAAATGTTTGGCAACACGCTACTGAAACGTGTTCGGCCAGCCTCCGCGTCTCTCCGCCGCTCTCGCTCACTCTTACCACCAAGACGAACCCACAGCCAGTTTATATTCAGATGGGCGCAATTGTTTTATGTAAACAGACAGCAGTTGTGGCAAAGGGTTTGATTAGAAGGGGCCCACAAATCCTATTAAAAGTCCATTCACCACTTGCTCTGTGTTTGTTTGAAGACAGGAAGAGTAACAAGGAAGGAGGGAGGTGGCCGGCAGTCTGTCATTCTCGTTGTGTCCGTGCCAATTTGTGTTTATGCACCGACAGTTAAACACAGATATCACCCAGCAGCAAACAGGAGTACCGGAGTTCACCCGAGATTGTATGGAAGCGGGATTCAAAAACGAGTTCCCCTGATGTCACCGACCGTCAGCATTTGTAGGTTCAGATACAACCAAATGATACAATAATAAAGAAAAGTTGGATCTGTGCTCATCACCATCAAGCCAACAGTTCCTTGGTCTTGGCCGCGAGTTGTTTGTCAATGTCCACAGCAATGTTGTCTGCCATCTGCTGAATCTGTGAAGGCAGACAGGAGATAGAAAAGTGTGGTTGGACTCTCTGG